>CAMRHE010000053.1:2727500-3327500 GCA_947044405.1 Leptodactylus fallax
TCTCCTGACCTCACACCAGGGGTCCCCTCCTGGCCAGAAGCTTATTTCAGGGGGTCTCCACCAAATGCCTGTTAAGGATCCATAATAGAAATGCTTATTGATGGTTTGCAACATTCAATAGTATTATATGACACTTTGTAATATATCTTATCAGAGAAAAATGCTCCTTTCCCCTCTGATCAGGCCGATTCCTGCTGCTGAACTGACTTACTCAGAATTCTGTTGTATCTGTCTTGAGACAGACTTCAGATCTCATGACTCAGATTACACGTCTATAGTGAGGGGAAGGGGAGGAGTGAGCAGAGGAAGAGAGGGCAGCAAAATCACAGGTTTAGTGTAATGCTGGAGTCAAACTGGAGCTTTCTATCAGAAATAAAGCGCTTTATTCAGTCAGCACGTCCACATATCAGGACTTCTCTCTATATGTCCTGCATGCTCCTGTTCCTGAGCAAGTCAGTTATGCTGCAGATTCTCCCCCACTTATTGTGTGCAGTGTATGGCAGCTAATTTATACCAGAGCTCAGAGAAATACAAACTATAGATATGTAGAGGGGAAAACTGCTAAAATTACAGTACACAAGTCATACAAAAGTCATACACAAGTCAGAAAAAGTGTTATTTCTCATACACAGACACTGTACTACTGATTTATGCAAAACTTGTTGAATGGTTGGGCATGCTTTAAGATAGAAGATTTTTTGACTGGTCCACCCCCAGCACCACACATAACACACCCCCTTTCCCTGGGGCCCCTTCCTTTACTGACCCCTCCACACAGTATATTGTCCCTTTATTGGCCTCCAAGCAGTAACTGTCCCCTTCAGTGGACCCCATACAGTAACAGCCGCTATTCACTTACTGATCCCCATTCCTGCCCATGGCCTCTTCTGCTTCCCTTTCAGCCTTCAGCCTTCAGAGGGCCCCATGAGCCGCACATCCTGTCCTAACGCTGAACAGCATCAGTGACATCAGGATGTGATGTGCAGGGCAGGGGCCCACTGAAGGCTGAAGGGGAAGTGGTGGAGGCCATGGCCAAGAGTAAGTGAAATAGTGGCAATAATACAGCAGGTAAGAGCCTATTTATACAACTGGGAGTTACCATTCTCCTTATCTAAGAGGTGTAGCCTACACAGTCTGATACGGGCAGCACTGATTGCCAATGTTAGACTATGCAGGTACACTACTGTTTTCAATTTATTTCTAAATTTCTAGAAGAATAACAGAGGAACGCCACAATTACAAAAAAAAAAGAAAATGGTCCAATATTGTTATATAGGAATTGTGACATGCTAGCAAAACTGTCAGAGCCTGAAATTCCTATTATGACCACTGGGTGGATACAAATAGCCACATAAACAACTCCAGACAGAGTATCAGGAGATATATATATATATATATATATATATATATATATATATATATATACACACACACACACACACACATATATTTTTTAAATCAGATCTGCCTATCTCGTGACAAACATCTTAAAGTACAGTACAGACCAAAAGTTTGGACACACCTTCTCATTCCAAGAGTTTTCTGTATTTTCATGACTATAAAAATTGTAGATTCACACTGAAGGCATCAAAACTATGAATTAACACATGTGGAATTATATACTTAACAAAAAAGTGTGAAACAACTGAAAATATGTCTTATATTCTAGGTTCTTCAAAGTAGCCGCCTTTTGCTTTGATTACTGCTTTGCACACTCTTGGCTTTCTCTTGATGAGCTTCAAGAGGTAGTCACCTGAAATGGTCTTCCAACAGTCTTGAAGGAGTTCCCAGAGATGCTTAGCACTTGTTGGCCCTTTTGCCTTCACTCTGCAGTCCAGGTCACCCCAAACCATCTCGATTGGGTTCAGGTCTGGTGACTGTGGAGGCCAGGTCATCTGGCGTAGCACCCCATCACTCTCCTTCTTGGTCAGATAGCCCTTACACAGTCTGGAGGTGTGTTTGGGGTCATTGTCCTGTTGAGCTCCATGCAGAAGAAGAAGTCCCATCCCATGCATGAGACTGTGATCGCGCTGAGCAGTACTGTCAGTGACCGACTGCTCCACCCTAGGTGTGAGAAGGAGCGCTATCGGAAGTCTTTCCTCCCCACCGCGGTTAGGCTGTACAACCAACACCGACCTAAGCGGAGATCATTACACACAGAGAACTGAAAATATCTCTCTGCCTGTTAAATCCCCCCCCCCCCCTGCTACGCCCTATCTGTCTGTCTGCTATCAATGTAATGCCTCTCACCTTGGAATATTCCTGTACATGTTGTATTTGTATTTGTATCTGCTTATCTTTGCTGCTGTAACACACTGAATTTCCCCATTGTGGGACTATTAAAGGACTATTATTATTATTAAAAATAAATGATGGTCCAACTAAACGCAAACCGGATGGAATAGCATGCCGCTGCAAGATGCTGTGGTAACCATGCTGGTTCAGTATTCCTTCAATTTTGAATAAATCCCCAACAGTGTCACCAGCAAAGCACCCCCACACCATCACACCTCCTCCTCCATGCTTCACGGTGGGAACCAGGCATGTAGAGTCCATTCGTTCACCTTTTCTGCGTCGCACAAAGACACGGTGGTTGGAACCAAAGATCTGAAATTTGGACTCATCAGACCAAAGCACAGATTTCCACAGGTCTAATGTCCATTCCTTGTGTTCTTTAGCCCAAACAAGTCTCTTGTGCTTGTTGCCTGTCCTTAGCAGTGGTTTCCTAGCAGCTATTTTACCATGAAGGCCTGCTGCACACAGTCTCCTCTTTAACAGTTGTTGTAGAGATGTGTCTGCGGCTAGAACTCTGTGTAGCATTGACCTGGTCTCTAATCTGAGCTGCTGTTAACCTGCGATTTCTGAGGCTGGTGACTCGGATGAACTTATCCTCCGCAGCAGAGGTGACTCTTGGTCTTCCTTTGCTGGGGGCGGTCCTCATGTGAGCCAGTTTCTTTGTAGCGCTTGATGGTTTTGGCCACTGCACTTGGGGACACTTTCAAAGTTTTCCCAATTTTTCGGACTGACTGACCTTCATTTCTTAAAGTAATGATGGCCACTGGTTTTTCTTTACTTAGCTGCTTTTTTCTTGCCATAATACAAATTCTAACACTCCATTCAGTAGGACTATCAGCTGTGTATCCACCTGACTTCTGAACAACACAACTGATGGTCCCAACCCCATTTATAAGGCAAGAAATCCCACTTATTAAACCTGACAGGGCACACCTGTGAAGTGAAAACCATTTCAGGTGACTACCTCTTGAAGCTCATCAAGAGAATGCCAAGAGTGTGCAAAGCAGTAATCAAAGCAAAAGGTGGCTACTTTGAAGAACCTAGAATATAAGACATATTTTCAATTGTTTCACACTTTTTTGTTAAGTATATAATTCCACATGTGTTAATTCATAGTTTTGATGCCTTCAGTGTGAATCTACAATTTTTATAGTCATGAAAATACAGAAAACTCTTGGAATGAGAAGGTGTGTCCAAACCTTTGGTCTGTACTGTATGTTAAACCAAGATGAAAGCCAAGGAAGGACACACCGACAGGTTATTATCTATTCATACAGATCCACATCACAATAATAGATCACTTAATACATCGCCTTTCCGTAGTTTGGGGTGATTCAAAGTTATCCAAGCCATAAAGCAGAAGTCTCATGCTGCACAATGTCACCTGTCACATTATATCTGCTGTAAAGCCATAAAGCAGGTGACGCTCTACTGGGTAATGGAAAAAGAAATCCTTGAGTATGTCGCCGGCTGCGGAAACCGTCTCTACCTTAAGATTACTTGAAAAAGAAACATAATAAAACATATTTTCTTTTCTAAATGCGTATCCATGTTTGATTAAGTAAGCCGGCGAGTTTCCATGCTCTGCCTGCCGCTGGCTCTTCCTACCTCTATCCTGCTTCCTCAGCGCCCATGTGAAATAGAATTAATAATGTATACCCCGGGGACATCGCTCGGCTGTCACGGTGCTGGTCAGGGCTAAGGAAATTAAACTTTAAAAAGACAATCACACAATAAGGAAGAATCTGCAAAGCAGATGTAGAGATGCAGAATATTCCAGCCTTCGCCTACCACAGGCGCCTTTACATTACGCTCGCTATTCCATTTTTCACTTGACTTATTATAAGTAGAGCTGAATTCAGCCCCGACAGATGGGAGAAGAGATTCATAGGCCACAAAAGTGAATCACCGATTCCTTTCATTGCCGGGCGACTGCTTTAAATGGGTTTCAAATGAAACTTGACATTTAAGAAATAAAAGTTTTCTGGAGATGAATTTTTTGTTCGCTCTCAATAAACAAACTTCAGCGAGCGCGTGACTCATGGCTTATTATTTAATGGTGGCTTTTACAACGGCTCACAAGACATATCCACGTATACAGAAGTGTCCACATGGAAATGATCCCTAGTTTGGTTAAGGACTTTGGTGTCTTCTGAAACCAATTCAATGCAATATCAGAAATTGCTAAAAAGACTTGAAAGCCAAAAATCCCCCCCCCCCCACTGGGTGATCTAGAAACATATAGGATAGATAGGATATCACATGGTTTATGGATAAGACGCTTAACCTGTGATACACATATCTGACATATCCAGCCAAAATGATGGGGAAGGCATGACCTAAGACACAACGTTTATCCACCTCAAAATTCCGTCTTGTGAACAAGCCATCGGCAGGGTTTTCAATTCATGAAAAATCCCTTTAAGAATAATGTCCCATTGTAGCCTCCATATAGTATAATTTCTCACAGTAGCCCCTCAACACCATATAGTATGCCATAATGGTCCCTCTACACAGTATAACGTCCCATTGTGGCCCCTACATTTTTGTTATGAATTTTCCAAAAATTTTGGGTTTGGCTGAACTCAAAATTTTTGGGGTTGACCACTCATGGGCTATTATTATACTCTGGGGTTTCTTCAGACCACTGAGGCCTGTGATTAGGTCTCAGTGATCACATGGGCCTCAACAGTCTCTGAAATCATTTAAAGACATCTCTGAGACCAGCGCCGGAGAGGTGAGTAACACTTACTTATGTTTAATCACCTCTCTTGGGCCTCCCCTCATTATACTTTGCAGTCTGAAGAGACCACACTGTATAATAATATTTCAGTTTCTGTAACATTCGGTCCAAATGAAACTGCTGGGTGAGATTTGCCTAAAAAATACTCTCAGTGCCACCTCCTCAGGGAGTCAGTAATCTGCCGTCTGAGGCAAGATACTCAATTTGCCTCATGGCAGATGCAGTCCTGGCTCTCAGGTTCCAGGACCTTCTAGTGATTTCTGTCTGTGCACCCCCTTTTTGCTATGCCCTCAAGCATAAGATTCTTCACTGACCTAAGCTTGAATCTTATGTCCTTAATATGGATGCTACAATGTAACGTCCCATCAGAGTGCTATATTGGAGCACTACACAGCAGCACCCGGACCGGCTATCATAGGGCAGAGGGACTCCATAGGACGTCCTACACACAGCCCTGCCACTTTCCTGAGGCTTTGAGTGGACATAGTGTTGGTGGACCATTTCCTGTATGAGCTTCTTCCCCTCTTCCATAGTTCCCTTCTATTATACGATCGTCCTTGTGTCTGTGCGTTCTCCATCAGCCTCGCGTTTCCTTTCTATGTATTTAATCTTTCATTGATAATTTTTTTTTTCACCTATGAATTAACAACATCAATTATTCTGCAGTAAAATGTGCGCAGAACATCGCGCCGCGCTCCTCGCTTCTTTCTTAAGGCTTTCACTGCAATTATAGATTTGTTTAATGGCTCCTAAAATAGGCCCCGTCTCCCGTCTGTGAAGAGTCTCCCCTTTTACCTCTTATATTAACATTCATTTAGATTTGCTCTTAGGTTACATTACACTTATTAGACTTCCTCTGAATTCTCTGTTAAAGGGTTTGTCTAGATTTGTAGCGCTCCAGAGAATCTCAACTAAAAATGCAAGTCTGCAAATGTGCAAAATTAAAATGTCATTCCGTTTTGTGTATACAGCGTCTACGCAGACCGATGTCACTTACAGTGTCATTAAAATGGTCATCTGCCCAGTCATCTACTGTCTATGTCAGGAATATGCAACTGGCAGACCGTACCCAGAACCCTGCGCCCGGGAGAAACCTTCATCTGTCATCTGCTGTCCCCAAGCCCTGGTCCCTTGCACTAGCGGCAGCGGGGATCGCTAATCATCCTTGCTGTCTTCACACGTCGGGTCTCTTGCACAGGCAGCATGGACTATGACCGAACAGTGCTGCCGCTTAGTGCAAGGTATCAGGGCTTGGCGACAGCGAGCAGGAGATGAAGGTTCCAGACACTGTTAATGTTAATTATGTGTGGGGGTACTAATGGGGAATTATACTGTGGGGGGTACTAAGGAACATAACATGAGGTGGCACAATAATGGGTGAATTACACTGTGTGCTGGGGGCACTAATGTGGCATTATACTGTGCAGGAGGCACAATAATCGGGGGATTATACTGTGTGCAGGAGGCACAGTAATGGGGCATTATATTGTGTGGGGCTTCTTCGTGCCCTCACATAAAGTACAATGCTCCTTAGTGGCCCACCCACAGTATAATGCTCCTCAGTGCCACCCCACATAGTATAACCCCACATTAGTTGTCCCTGCACAGTATAATGTCACATTAATGCCCATCACACAAAGTATAATGCCACATTAGTGCCCCTGCACAGTATAATGCCATGTTAGTGCCCTCTGCACACAGTATATTGCCACATTAGTGCCCCCTGCACAGTAGAATACCATGTTAGTGCCCCCTGCACAGTATAATGCCATATTAATAGCCATCACAAAAAGTATAATGCCATATTAGAGCCACCTGCACAGTATAATGCCATGTTAGTACCCCCTGCACAGTATAAAGCCATGTTAGTGCTCCCTGCACACAGTATAATGCTATGTTAGTGCCCCTGCACAGTATGCCACATTAGTGCCCCCTGCACAGTATAATGCCACATTAGTGCCCCCTGCACAGTATAATGCAACATTAGTGCCCCCTGCACAGTATAATGCCATGTTAATGCCACCTGCACAGTATAATGCCATGTTAATGCCCCCTGCACACAGTATAATGCCACGTTAGTGCCCCCTGCACAGTATAATGCCACATTAGTGCCCCCTGCACAGTATGCCACATTAGTGCCCCCTGCACAGTATAATGCCACATTAGTGCCCCCTGCACAGTATAATGCCACATTAGTGCCCCCTGCACAGTATAATGCCACATTAGTGCCCCCTGCACAGTATAATGCCACATTAGTGCCCCATGCACAGTTTAATGCCACATTAGTGCCCCATGCACAGTATAATACCATGTTAGTGCCCCCTGCATAGTATAATGCCACATTAGTGCCCCCTGCACAGTATAATGCAACATTAGTGCCCCTGCACAGTATAATGCCACATTAGTGCCCCCTGCACAGTATAATGCTACATTAGTTGCCCCCCTACACACAGTATAATGCAACATTAGTGCCCCCTGCTCAGTATAATGCCACATTAGTGCCCCCTGCACAGTATAATACCATGTTAGTGCCCTCTGCACACAGTATAATGCCACAGTAGTGCCCCCTGCACAGTATAATACCATGTTAGTGCCCCCTGCACAGTGTAATGCCACATTAGTGCCCCCTGCACAGTATAATGCCACATTAGTGCCCCATGCACAGTATAATACCATGTTAGTGCCCTCTGCACACAGTATAATGCCACAGTAGTGCCCCCTGCACAGTATAATACCATGTTAGTGCCCCCTGCACAGTATAATACCATGTTAGTGCCCTCTGCACACAGTATAATGCCACAGTAGTGCCCCCTGCACAGTATAATACCATGTTAGTGCCCCCTGCACAGTATAATACCATGTTAGTGCCCTCTGCACACAGTATAATGCCACAGTAGTGCCCCCTGCACAGTATAATACCATGTTAGTGCCCCCTGCACAGTATAATGCCACATTAGTGCCCCCTGCTCAGTATGCCACATTAGTGCCCCCTGCACAGTATAATACCATGTTAGTGCCCCCTGCACACAGTATAATGCCACATTGGTGCCACCTGCACAGTATAATGCCATGTTAGTTCCCCCTGCTCGGTATAATGCCATGTTAGTGCCCTCCACACAGTATAATGCGACATTGGTGCCCCCTGCTCAGTATGCCATGTTAGTGCCCTTCGCACAGTATAATGCCACATTAGTGCCACCTGCACAGTATAATGCCATGTTAGTGCCCCCTGCACACAGTATAATGCCATGTTAGTACCCCCTGCACAGTATAATGCCATGTTAGTACCCCCTGCACAGTATAATGCCATGTTAGTGCCCCCTGCACAGTATAATGCCATGTTAGTACCCCCTGCACAGTATAATGCCATGTTACTGCCCCCTGCACAGTATAATGCTACGTTAGTGCCCCCTGCACAGTATAATGCCACATTAGAAAATATTTTTTTCTAATTTTAGAACTCTGAGGTTTCCTAAAATCTGGTGGGGGGTTTTGTAAGAGGCAGTAACAACAAGAGCGGTCACTTCTACAGCAGAGTAGACAAACCCAAACATCAAACGCTTGGCCAAAAATAGAATCATAAGAGGAGATGAGCCATCCCTTCACTCAGCTTCTTACATGTAGGAATGGGATTGGGGGTCCCGAGTGTACAAACATTTTTCAGGGGCTCCCTCATGAGGTTGGGACTCATCGATATAACACGACTGAAGTACAGTAATGTGGGTGGGCGATCCTTCTCAGTGATAGCCAGTCTTTATTGTATGTGTGTATATACACAGAGAATTTTCCATCACTGAGCAGGACCGCCCACTGGACTCCTAAGCCCAGAATATGCAGAGATTTAGCTCAATAAATGACAGCTTATACTGAATCTCTTCCTATAAGAACTATATATCATTCTGCTCAGCTCCTCCTGCTCTATAACATGCCGCCTGTATGTCAGATTGAGTTTTCATGGTGACAGGTCCCTTTATAGATACTCTATGCACCTGGCTGGTTGTTCACCATTTTATGGCTGCTGTTCTGCATATTCCGGTGTGTACTGGATAGATGACGCTCTTCTAAAGGCACTTTATGAATTCTGACATATTGTACCCTGATGTCACTATAGGCAGCCTTCAAGGCATAGCACAAGTGACATTTGTGAACTACCAATTGGAAATATTCTTGTGGTTTTTAGCCTTTGGCCAATATAATAAAGATACTTCACCCTGGAGGATTTCAACCAAATAAGCAATTTACAAATGAAAAATATGATATATATAAATGTATAAAAATATAAACATGATATAAACTATAAAATTATAATCCTACCCTGTGCAGTATGGAAATAGATTTACTGTTGAGATCGCAGTTAGATTTTATTTGTGTGTGAAATTATGTTCCAGTTAACAAATGTACTTATAAGTACTGTGACATCACTGTGTGTATTATCTCTGCACTGTGACATCACTGCGTGTATTATCTCTGCACTGTGACATCACTGCGTGTATTATCTCTGCACTGTGACATCACTGCGTGTATTATCCCTGTACTGTGACATCACTGTGTGTATTATCTCTGTACTGTGACATCACTGTGTGTATTATCTCTGTACTGTGACATCACTGCGTATATTATCCCTGTACTGTGACATCACTGTGTTTATTATCTCTGTACTGTGACATCACTGTGTGTATTATCTCTGTACTGTGACATCACTGCGTATATTATCCCTGTACTGTGACATCACTGCGTATATTATCCCTGTACTGTGACATCACTGCGTATATTATCCCTGTACTGTGACATCACTGCGTGTATTATCCCTGTACTGTGACATCACTACGTGTATTATCCCTGTACTGTGACATCACTGTGTTTATTATCCTGTACTGTGACATCACTGTGTGTATTATCTCTGAACTGTGACATCACTGTGTGTATTATCTCTGCACTGTGACATCACTGCATGTATTATCTCTGCACTGTGACATCACTGCGTGTATTATCCCTGTACTGTGACATCACTGTGTGTATTATCTCTGTACTGTGACATCACTGTGTGTATTATCTCTGTACTGTGACATCACTGCGTATATTATCCCTGTACTGTGACATCACTGCGTGTATTATCCCTGTACTGTGACATCACTGTGTGTATTATCCTGTACTGTGACATCACTGTGTGTATTATCTCTGTACTGTGACATCACTATGTGTATTATGCCTGTACTGTGACATCACTGTGTGTATTATCCCTGTACTGTGACATCACTGCGTGTATTATCCCTGTACTGTGACATCACTGTGTGTATTATCCTGTACTGTGACATCACTGTGTGTATTATCTCTGTACTGTGACATCACTGTGTGTATTATCCCTGTACTGTGACATCACTGCGTGTATTATCCCTGTACTGTGACATCACTGTGTGTATTATCCTGTACTGTGACATCACTGCGTGTATTATCCCTGTACTGTGACATCACTGTGTGTATTATCTCTGTACTGTGACATCACTGCGTATATTATCCCTGTACTGTGACATCACTGCGTGTATTATCCCTGTACTGTCACATCACTGCGTGTATTATCCCTGTGCTGTGACATCACTATGTGTATTATGCCTGTACTGTGACATCACTGTGTGTATTATCCCTGTACTGTGACATCACTGTGTTTTATCTGTGTATAAAGGATCTCGCAATAATACAATTATATCCATAGACTTTTCAAGTTCACTAGAGTGTTGCCACTTTACAAACTTTTCTATGGAGCCCTATTGCTACTTGTTATGCCCCTTTGGAGAGGGGTCCTGAGTGGGGAACCTCCATCTGTGATGTATAGGTTATACAGACAGGATTTCCTTTATATAACAACCCCTTTATCTGTATGAAGAAATTTTAATTAGAATCCTGCATAACACCCAACCCCTCTCTCTCTCTCACATGTATATATATATATATATATATATATATATATATATATATATATATATATATACACATACATATACATATACACACACACATATATCTCATGTAATGACTCCATATAGAATTTTGTTGGTGGCGATTAAAGTCTCCGCACTAAACGACTATAAATTCCTCCGGCCTCAGTCTTTGCGGTTTCTATTTCTGCAGCCAATTTACTCGTATGCTTGAACGACAGAGAGAAGGAAGGATTTGCTTACAAAAATCTCCCAAGAGAGTCAAATCTTATAATTCCAAGAATTGTAAATTGCTTACGATGTCAAAAGTGAAAAACCGCCACATTGTGATTTAGTAATAGCCCAATATATGATCATTAACACTATATCAGATGGTAACCTTGCCGTATTCCCAGGTCCATTTAGGGAGAGAACGTTGGGATTAATTGCAAATAATTCCATTTCTCTTCCCTGTAGAACGCCGCTCGCACCATCCGAAACACTCACAATTAATTTCAATAAAATTTAAGGCCGAAGTCATTGATGTTAATGGCATTTACTTCAGCTTGAAGTATTTTAATATGAATTTAAGGATTTCCTCTCACCACCATCTGTCCATGCTATGAAGTGAACTACGGTTAATGGATGTGGAAGATCAGACGAGTCAGAGAGTAAAGATGTTACTGACTTATGACTCTTATCTTCTTGTGATATATGGCAAGTACTGTAAACTTCAGTTTTCTCTGCCACATCTCATCCACCTTGGCCTCTGCCGGTCCCCAGTAGGGTAATAAATCTAAGGTTAAGAGCGGTTTTTGGAAGGTGTGGAGGACTGGTGGGCATCTGAACCCTAAAACAGCAATGATCAGCGATAGTCTGACTTTTTATGATCGTCTCAAATATCGACAGGTGAAGTGAAAACCATCGACTCTTGCGACCGTGATATTTGTCAAGGGGTGGGATATATTAGGCAGTTCTTGACGATGATTTGTCGGAAGCAGAAAAAAAAAAATTGGCCCAAGGCTCAATGATGCAAGTTGGGAGCGAAGGCTAACCCATTCTGATCCTATCCCTCAGGTGGGATACTGTAGCAGAAACTGCTGAAAAAAAGTTCATAGTGGCTACGATAGAAAGCGTCAGGACACACAGAGCATCGCAGCGTGCTCCATATGGGGAAACCCTCAAAAAACAAGTCATCAAATGGTTGGGTGGGGTCAAATCCATGGAGATCCCACCAAACAAAGGATTTGATTTGATACTAAACAAGGGGGAAAATATAGTCAGCACTCTCAAAGTGGAAACGGTTGGGTGCACAATTCCAAGAAGGAATGGCCGGACTCCTCCAAAGACTCCAGACACTCTAAAAGGATGGACAGAACTCCGGATACTTTTCAATGGACCTTGCTTATTTATCATTGCAATGATTTACAATTAATATCAGATAAGGAGCTGCATAAATATTACACAAATTTGCGCAATTATTATTACTATTATCTGATATCAATTGATTTGATACTAATTATCTGCGGTATCTTGCATTAACCCCTTCACGCAAAATCACCTACATGTAGGTGATTAGGTGTGAAGGGCTGTATGGTGAGGGCTCAGGAGCATACACGGTGCATGACGACTGTGTATTACAGCTAACACCCACCGCTAACAGCTGCAATCGATGCGGACACAGATCAAAGTTATCAACACTTTAGATGCCGCAGTTAAACGCAACCATGGCATCTAAAGTGTGCAGGCACAATGGGTGCCGCCATCTTTTACCTACAGAAGGCTCCCAGGCTTGCCATTACATTAGTTCTATTACATGCTGCCTAAGTAATAGAAGTCAATGGATTTAACTATATACTGCAATATATTAGTATTGCAGTGTATAGTATGAGCGATCAGACCCCCTAGGGTTTAAGGTCCCAAGGAGGGTCTGAAAGTAAAAGAAAAAAATAAGTTTTTAAAAGTATAAAAAAAAACCCGCAAAAAATACAAAAGTTCTAATCCCCCCTTCCCTAGATCACATATGAAAATAAACAATAATAAAACACACACTTTAGATCTCTGGCGCTCAAAAATACCTGAACTATTAAAATATTACAATATTTATCCCATATCATGGACAACATAGCGGGAAAAAAATCAAAATAGCCAAATGGTGATTTTTTTTTTTTTTTAAACACTTTGGCTCCTCGAAAAATTGAATAAAAAGAGATCAAACCATCAGATATTCCCCAAATGGTATCAATAAAAATGCCATCTTGTCCCGCATAAAAAGACGCCATACCCAGCTCCATACATGTAAATAAGAAAAAAAGTTACAGATGTCACAATTTTTTTTCTATTTTGCAAAGTTTTTAATTTTTTAAAAAGGTATCAAAACTTTACAAATACGATATAAATTTGGTATCGCCGTGATCGTGCTGACCCGCAGTATACGGGTAATGTCATTATTACCACATAGTGAACGCTGTAAAAATTAAACCCTTAAGAAATTGGTGCAAATACGTTTTTTTTTTCCCAATTCCGCCTCATTCTAAATTTTTTTCCAGCTTCCTAGTACATTGTACAGGATATTGAATGGAGCCATTACAAAGTACAATCTGTCCCGCAAACAATAAGCCATCACGTGAACTGAAAAAGGAAACAATTATGGCTCTTGGAATGTGGGGAGGGAAAAACAGAAATGCAAAAACGAAAATTGGCTCGGTCCTGAAGGGGATAAGATGTTAGCATCAATGATCTTGTGGAGTCCATATCAAAATGGTTTGGCAACATAAAGGGGACCTACATAACGTTTTAGGCAGGTGGTTGTGAGACCGGTAAATAGAAACTGGTATAGTAAATTATTTTAAGCCTTTTTCACAAAGTAGCAAATAGATGATACAAGCAGCGAGACACACTGGGGTTCCTGGCGGAAAGTCGAATCTCTCAAGCTGTGTGACCTCATATAGCACTAGCAGTAGTTTGCCCTGTGTAATCCTCCGAGCGTGCACTTTGCAGTCAGAGTGACACAGTTTGGAGGATGGGTGGAGTAATGGAGCTGTTTCCAGTCACAGCCATCCTTCATCCTGACAGGTACTCAGTAATGTAAATACATTCTGTCTTCACAACCCCTCGCTGATGGCTTCTCTATAAATAGATGTTATACACGGTGCAATGCAGCCTTCACTCACTCGCATTGATTCACGGGACTGGAAGCCATCAAAACCTGGGAGATTCAGTGGAGAGTTTAGGGCGAGGGTCATTAAAATGGAAACAGGATCTTAGTCTTAGGCTAAGTTCACACCGAGAAATTTGGAGCTGATTTTGAGCAAACCCATGGCACAAAGCCAAAGATGGGGATGGAATTTGGAGAGGAATCTGAAGTGGAAGACCACCGTAGGTTCCTCCATGTGAACCTGCCCTTACCTTAATAAAGACATAGCAAAGGAATGAAATTTGTAAACCTTTTTGTGTACCATTGGTTCTGGTGACACTAACCTATCTATCTGCAGGGCTGGGGTGATATGGTGGTTCTGGTGATACTAACCTATCTATCTGCAGGGCTGGGGGGATATGCTGGTTCTGGTGATACTAACCTATCTATCTGCAGGCTGGGGTGATATGCTGAGTCTGGTGACACTAACCTATCTATCTGCAGGGCTGGGGTGATATGCTGGTACTGGTGACACTAACCTATCTATCTGCAGGGCTGGGGTGATATGCTGGTTCTGGTGACACTAACCTATCTATCTGCAGGCTGGGGTGATATGCTGGTTCTGGTGACACTAACCTATCTATCTGCAGGGCTGGGGTGATATGCTGGTTCTGGTGACACTAACCTATCTATCTGCAGGGCTGGGGTGATATGCTGGGTCTGGTGACACTAACCTATCTATCTGCAGGGCTGGGGGTGATATGCTGGGTCTGGTGACACTAACCTATCTATCTGCAGGGCTGAGGTGATATGCTGGGGTCTGGTGACACTAACCTATCTATCTGCAGGGCTGGGGTGATATGCTGGTTCTGGTGACACTAACCTATCTATCTGCATGGCTGGGTGATATGCTGGTTCTGGTGACACTAACCTATCTATCTGCAGGGCTGGGGTGATATGCTGGGTCTGGTGACACTAACCTATCTATCTGCAGGGCTGGGGTGATATGCTGGGGTTTGGTGACACTAACCTATCTATCTGCAGGGCTGGGGTGATATGCTGGTTCTGGTGACACTAACCTATCTATCTGCAGGGCTGGGGTGATATGCTAGTTCTGGTGACACTAACCTATCTATCTGCAGGGCTGGGGTGATATGCTGGGTCTGGTGACACTAACCTATCTATCTGCAGGGCTGGGGTGATATGCTGAGTCTGGTGACACTAACCTATCTATCTGCAGGACTGGGGTGATATGCTGGGTCTGGTGACACTAACCTATCTATCTGCAGGGCTGGGGTGATATGCTGGTTCTGGTGACACTAACCTATCTATCTGCAGGGCTGGGGTGATATGCTGGTTCTGGTGACACTAACCTATCTATCTGCAGGGCTGGGGTGATATGCTGGTTCTGGTGACAGACTCCCTTTATGCAATGTTCTGCATTATATAGAATATAGGTTCGGCTCTGACATCTTGGGACATTCTGAGACAAAAAGTAATTCCAAAGTCGCAAAGTTACAAAAACCTTTTCAATGTGAAAAAAAAATCTATACTTGAGTTTTCTATGTACATCGAGCAATTTGTCATAACATTGGCACAGGATGGCTCCGGCGTTCGATTTTAACAGGTAGTAGACAGAACTTTCTGAAAATACAGAGAACCACCTTTTATTTTTAAAGCTGTATTAAAGCTATACACCCCCTTTAATTGATATTGTGCAATCTGTACCTGCATTGGAATGTATACTGTATTATCCTTTGTCTTTGCTCTTTTTTGTCCCATTGTATTCCCTATTGCACTGAGGGGTGAGTGATTAAAGGATCCGCGCCCCTGATCTCTGGAGCAGCAGCTGTCTCACACGCTTGATATATTTACATGGACCCAATATTCCCCTTGGACAGCAGAATACATAGTGCAGTGTCCCGAGGAATCTGGAGCAAAGCAGCACTGGAGCAGAATAATTGTCATATTAATGATCGTTTAACTGTATTCATTCTCAGAGGTCTGAATCCCGAGATCACATCCGTGTATCTGCAGATCTTCTGAGACATGGTCCACGTCTAAGCTATGGAAGGGGGGAATAAATGGTGCTTATTTCTCTAACATTAATGGTGGGTTATAAAATTCACTGGCTGGTCCAATAGATAGTAATAACCTGCTAGCAACTTTTAAGGCAGCCGTGGCCCCACTAACTCATTGGGCCCCTGTTTTGCAGCATCAGTCGCCCAGATGGTGTTTTTGCCATCGCTTGCTTAAAATCTTATTACTTTGTATTTATTATAGATTTATCACATTTTTAACTTTTCCCTACAAATCTCTAGGTTTATGAATAAAATACCAGATTAACAGTGAAGACTGACTCTCAAGCAAGGTGAAAGTAAGAAGAGATTTTTATCCTTCATAAAAGGTCACCGAAGACTGCCAAAAAGCACTTTCTATAGGCGCTGTAAAGACTTCAATTCATGAATATAAAATGACAACAATGAATTTTTATTTATTTACTTTTTTGTATTTGTGTTATTATTACTAGTATGTATCTATATATAATTTATGTATTAAATGTTAGGTTTTTAATAATTAGGTATAAAAAATGTAATGTTTTAATTAAATATTTAGTAAATTTTAAAAACTACATTTGTTAGTATTTACTTTATTAATATTAATGCATAATAAAAATGCTACAATTAGTGACATTTATTACACATTATTTGTAGTAATAAATATTTATAAGTATTTATAATTGTCTTCATTATCATTTTTATAAATGAATAATAAATGATAGAATAAAAAAATACTTTATAAAACAGAATTACTGACACACCATTGGCATGAGACTGAATACTGCTCCATCTGAACAGGCTCTGAAGGCGGAGCCCTGTCAGTCACCTCATTTCAGCCAATCAGCATTGTCGGGAGGTTTCTCAGCCAATGAATAGGACTTTCTAGAATGCCCCTCCCTATGGTCCTTTGCACCACCAATGATCTATGTCATGCGTCATGTAACAATATTCGAGCTAGAGCTTAATAGGCTGCAATATTTTGGGTGCAGCCTGGAAAGTTTTCCTTCCTGTTTGTTTGTTAGGCAGTGATGCGGGGGAGGAGGAGGCGGCATGTAGGGGCGCTGCACATCATGATCTTTTATTTTTAGGATGTGTTGTACGCCTCAGGCTCCGCTTTGGTCATTCTTTAAGCTACAAACATGAATTTGCATACATTCTTACAAAATGTTACGCTTTGATGAAAAATTGCATGAAGGCGCCCATTTTTTTAAAGGTTATGCGACAGCTTTTTATCTCCGCTACATTATCTGTTTTATTCTAAGCAGCTGAATGCTCCTCACATATAAACTATGAATCACAGTTTTGCAGGTTGAATAGATGTAAAGTGAGATGTAAATGTCAGGTATCTTTTTTTATTGTGTTTATGAGCTCTATATTTTAGACATAGTTAAAGGGATTGTCCACTTAGAAATATTCTTTTTGTTAGAAGGGTAAACCAATAAACATTCATCTCAATCTGCTGCAGGGACCTCCAGCAAGTAACTAATCTGTGAGGGAGGTCTGAGGGCAACTGATTCATTTCCCTACAGCACCCCCGCAGGGGAAATTAAGTATTGCATACGGCTCGTTGTCATTACTGTTGGGCTACATTAGAGATGTGGAAAATGGAGGCGGGTCAAATAAACATTGTCCATCAAAAAAAAAGGACACGGTCATGTGATCAGTCAAAGCAAATGGTGATTTTTGGCCAAACTATGCATGGCAAGAACTTAACCTCGCCCAATCCTCAGCTAAAACTCTCTCAGGTGTGATATATGAGGGTACTGGATCTTATTGTTCTGGGGTCATTTACCCCCTTCTGCTCTGCAAAGCTGTGCTTGTTGCTGATCTTCCTAGTATCTGACTGGCTTGGATACAAGTCTATTGCAAGCCATGGTCTGAGGCCATGGTCTCTTCTCTGGTAGCCCAGGTATCACGCCCCAAGAATCCCTGACAGGCCCACCCACAGGAATAGTACTGCCCTCCTGCTTCTGGTCTTGGAAGAATCTCCATCTCTGGACCCTGTGACCACAGTTTCCCCACCAAAATAGTGCATGTCATGGGCAGCACGGTGGCTCAGTGGTTAGCAGTGCAGCCTTGCGGCACTGGAGTCCTGGGTTTCAATCCTGCTAAGGAGTTTGTATGTTCTCCCTGTGTTTGCGTGGGTTTCCTCCGGTTTCCTCCCACACTCCAAAGACATCCTGATAGGGACTGTAGATTGTGAGCCCTATATGGGACAGTGACTGACAATGTCTGTAAAGCTCTGCGGAATATGATGGCGCTATATAAGTAAGAGAAACAAATAAATAAAATGCTCTAAATTAGCCTAGAAAGTGTGAAATGATAGAAGATACGTTCTCTAGAGGTTTTGAAACGGTTTATGTAGCATAAGTTGGTTCTACCAAGTCATCTGAAGGAGCTCTCTGGAAATGGATGAGAAGTTGGGTTCCCAAGAGATGGATGAAAAAGTGCTGGCTTGTCAGGAGATGATGGATACAAGACTAGATGCCTAAGGGATTGTTGAGAAGGTGCTAGGTTATAAGGATATACTGTAGTTCAGAAGGTGTTAAGCTCTCAAGAGTGTTTTCAGTAGAGGGTTACGAGCTGCTAGGTTCTCAAAGTCCTAAATTTCTCTGGCAAAAGCCCAATTATGTAAAAATTATTACTCTAGAGTTTGGTTTCTCGTAGAAGAGATTTCCTATTTTAGCTCAAGTTTCCCGGCCTACAGAATCTTGATGCGCTCTAAATTATTTAGGCTAGTTAGTAGATTGCTTCCCCTTACACCAATTGAAACATACATCTGGCAAGTGTTTGAGGAACATACCTCAGCTGAGTCCCATGTAAGTTCAGATGATTCCAAAGCAGAAACCACCAGGGATCGCCCAGTCTCCGAGCTCTCTCTGTAATAGCTGAAAGGAAACAACTGTTCTGTCTCTCGGTTTTGTCTCTCTGGCTGGATATTCTGTGGTTTGAGATCTCTGGAGATGTTCTCATAGTGAAGAAACATCTGTGCTCTCTTTTCCTACTTCTGTTCAGTTGGTCTAATTTTCTCTCTCGTGTGAGGAATCAGTACGGTAATATTTTAAGATTTACTCAAGTTTATGTTTCACTTGGCTCATTTTAGAATAGAATCCTTCAGTAACAGAAGACTGTACAATAGTTCCCTGGGCAGACAGACTTACTACGTTTTCTTTGCAACCATAGGTATTTGGCTCAAGGGAGAGTTGCTCGAGAAGTTGGATATAGATTTTCAAAATAAAGGTCCGCAGAGACACAGGTATGAGCTGAACATTTATCTACTGAAGCGCAGAATATTTTTAGGAGCTGAAAACTTTTTAATGATACAATGATTGTTTATGTCTAATGTCATCAAATTAATTGGGATTGCATTTTAGGTTGAATTTCCATTTATCAGATTAGTGTCCGGTCTGAATGGTCTGGTCCTTCTGGTGTTTAGCAGAAGGTCCAGTAATTTATAGGGCAATGTTTTAGGTCTGTGGGTTGCATACAAAGTGGCCCTACAAACATTCCACTGGATGGCCCAGGGTGACACTATAATAGCCCTCAGAGATCCATCAGAAGACAATCCCATGAACATAGTAACATTGTTAAAAAAGTCCATCCTATAAAACCTACCAAATTGATCCAGAAGAAGGCAAAGCCCCATGAGGAGGAAGCCAATAGCCACATCAGTGGAAAAAAAAATCCTTCCAATATTTGTTGCTAAATTATATTGTTTTATGTTTTGTACTTTTTGCACCACAACTATGACCAGTTATCTGGTATGGAGGGAATAGAACATTCCTCACAGTATTTGCACCTCGATGGATGGAATGGCCGGTTAATTCCACCTTGTTGTGAATCTTGCCACTTTCCTTGTGGAAGAGAAAACCAGTCTGCTTTGCTTGTAGTATAGCCTCCATTTTGCTGCCATATTAAAGGGCTTGTCCAGGAAAACCTGTGTTTTGATATAAGGCCGGGGAAGGTGAAAAAGATAACAAAAAAAAACAACCCATACTGACCTGTCCACAGTGCTCCGCTGTCTCCTATCGTGGTCCGGTCCTGCTGCCGAGTGTCTTGTTTTGGCGGAAATCCCTGCCCCACGTGACCACTATAGAGGGCAGACATTGGACCACAGTGGGAGTTACCGGAGCACCAGGGACAGGTAAGTATGTTCCCCACACCCTTCACCTTCCTGAGCCTCATATAAAAAAACGGGTTATCCTGGACAACCCCTTTAAGACTCGGATACTCCTCTACACCATCTCCTTCCTAATAAATTTGTCCCTTTCCTAAAAGTAATTTTATTTGCTCAAATTCCCATATTATCATCCCAATTCTCTACTTTCTCCGCAACCTCCTATAGCCATGATTGTAAATGTTTTCTTCCAGCTTTTTCCATCATGCAATATAGCACCTTGGATGTCAATTATGCAGCAAGTATCTCAGTAATTTTGCAATTTGCAAAACATCCGCCACATTAGCATGCAAAGTATTCCTCGGCAATGTGTACTGTTCCCCCCTGACACAAGGAGTCATTGATTACAGCCGGAATATATTGGTATTCAAGTTACGGCAGGATAGAGGCTCCCATGACAAGCATCAGACAGCCCATAATGACTTAATAGAATTAATATAAGGAGGGGTTAATTTATTTATTTTCTTCATTACGCCTCTAATCATTTGTTAAAATGTTTACCGCATTAGCGCCATTCCTGCCTTGTAATTCACTTTCTGATCATTAAAGCCAGATTTACTTCCACAGTAATAAAATGATGCTCAGAAAATTCGGCAACAACAACTGTGTGACTGTGTCAAATTCCCCACGCAAGTCTGTCACTGAAGTCCGACAGGTGTGGACGGACCTACTATATGACAGCGACTTCATATCTTGCATTACATTATCATTATTTATCATATTCTCACCTTTGCATAGTCGGGAGCAGAACGTTTCAAGCCATCATATGACTGGCACGAAGACTGCAGCAAGAAAGGAGAGTATGGATTTAGCAGGAAGAAGTGACCTGCCCAGTCAACGGATTGGGTATGCAATGGTGGCAGTGACAAAGTGGGTAGAGGTAAAGCATTCTATATAGAAAATCAAATCAATTGGATGAATGACAGCACACGATGACTATATTGATCTTGCAGGAGGAAGTGACCTGGCCATTCAATGAACTGGGTAAGCAATGGAAGTAGCGACATGCCATGGCAGCGGTGCCATGAAGTGGGTAGGGGTAAAGAATTCTATATATAAAATCAAATCAATTAGATGAATGACAGCACAAGATGAGTATATTGATCTTGTAGAAAGAAGTGACCTGTCCAGGTATTTGATTATTTGTGAAGACTTGAAATAGCACTATGCAATAGAATCAATGCCATACAATAGAAATAGTGGCACAAAGTGGGTAGGGAGAAAATATCTTGCAGGCAATCAGATCAACGACAGCAGGAGTTGAGTGTATTGAACTTGTACAAGAAGTGACCATTCATTTGATTAAGTGTGGATGGAAATCAACACCTTGTAACGGCCATGAAGTTAGTAGAAAGAGTATTGGTTTTATGACAGCAGCCATGAGTATGTTGATCTTGCAGGAAGTAGTGACCTGTCTGACTATTAGATGAGGTTAGTGATAACAAAAAGCAGTGCCATGATATAGAAGCAGCAGAATGGCGGAGATGGGATAGAGCACAGTGTAAATAATCAGAGCATTGATGACAGCAACAAGAAATGAGTATGTTGATCTTGCCAGAGGCAGTGACCTCATCACTCACACCACAATAAGTGAATAGACCAGTTCTGTCTTCAGTTCTATGATTATCTTAAAGAGTGCAGGACTGTCAAGAAGTGCCTGAGGATAGAGAAACCTGTTACTGGATTAGATCCAGGGTGACAATGGTAGCAGCAGTAGAAGAGTGTTTTAATCTTTTTTGACCAAGTGACCTATTCACCTATGCCACCTATGAGCTGCATATGATCTATAGTTAAAGGGGCTGTCCAGGAATTATACAAAACTCTGGGGCAGCTGGGGTGGGTGTAAAACAAAAATCGTCACTCTCACCTCTCCCTGGCACTCCTTTGTACAGTTTTGATCCCCTTTTCCTCCTGTGGTTGGACACACAAGACCAAAATGGGCACCCACTAAACCGCTGGGACCAATCATTGTCCTCAGAGATTGCTGGTAAGGTGGCATATATGTGAGATATGAGTAGGTACCTCTCCAGAAACCGGTAAGGCCAGTGATTGGTCTCAGCAGGCGTGTGAACTTCTCCTTTTGCTCCAGTGCTGAGACTCATTGAGCCAGAAGCAGTGACTGGGGCTGTACAATGGACTGCTCGGGAAAGGCGACTATGACATTTTTCTTTTCATTTTACACCCACCCCATCCACCCAAGAGTTTCCTATAACTCCTGGACAATCAGGGTACAGGATAAAATATAAAATTCTACCGTCCTGCAGCCACCACTAGGAGGAGCTAAGGAGGCGGCTGCATATTTGTCCAATGTACAACCTCAACAGTATATGCACAAATCCCCCTAGTGGTGGCTGAAGGCAGCTCAGATTTAATCTTTTGGAGAGAACAAACCTTTTTATTTGTCAAAAAGCAATCGTGCTGAAGAGAAATCAAATTTAATCCATATGCAGATGAGCTTTTCAGTGCACCCGGGGCGTGGCTGGGTCTGCAAGGGCACCCATTTTTGCTTGTGATTCCAAACATCAGGACATGTCAATCTTTATGTGCTGTGCGGTAAAAATGGGTATTCTGGCTGGTGCACCAAGTAAGTCACTTGCATACAGATTAAAAGTACCCTAAAAAAGAGAAAATTCAGACTGATAAGTGTTTTAGAGGCGATTTTAGTGGTGGTAGACTCCCTTTAAAAAGAGTCTATTACCAGAATCCAGCTCTGTAGATACAGTAGAGATGTTAGTGTCACCTGACTCAGTGTTTTCCCCTTGGAAATTGGTCTCTCTGTTGCCATCTTTGTCGATATTCAAATAAGCACTTTAGAGCAAAGGCACCCCGTCCTTGCTCTAAAGAGTTAAGTAGAATCTCTCTCATTGTTCCATTTTGATATTGACAAAAATGGAGGCAGTGATTCACAAGGGGGAAACACTGATTCTGCAGGGCTGGGGTGATACGCTGGTTCTGGTGACAGTAACCTATCTATCTGCAGGGCTGGGGTGATATGCTGGGTCTGGTGACTAACCTATCTATCTGCAGGGCTGGGGTGATATGCTGGTTCTGGTGACACTAACCTATCTATCTACAGGGCTGGGGTGATATGCTGGTTCTGGTGACTAACCTATCTATCTACAGGGCTGGGGTGATATGCTGGTTCTGGTGACACTAACCTATCTATCTGCAGGGCTGGGGTGATATGCTGGTTCTGGTGACACTAACCTATCTGCAGGGCTGGGGTGATATGCTGGCTGTGGTGATACTAACCTATCTATCTGCAGGGCTGGGGTGATATGCTGGGTCTGGTGACACTAACCTATCTATCTGCAGGGCTGGGGTGATATGTTGGGTCTGGTGACACTAACCTATCTATCTGCAGGGCTGGGGTGATATGCTGGCTGTGGTGATACTAACCTATCTATCTGCAGGGCTGGGGTGATATGCTGGGTCTGGTGACACTAACCTATCTATCTGCAGGGCTGGGGTGATATGCTGGGTCTGGTGACACTAACCTATCTATCTGCAGGGCTGGGGTGATATGCTGGCTGTGGTGATACTAACCTATCTATCTGCAGGGCTGGGGTGATATGCTGGGTCTGGTGACACTAACCTATCTATCTGCAGGGCTGGGTGATATGCTGGTTCTGGTGACACTAACCTATCTATCTGCAGGGCTGGGGTGATATGCTGGTTCTGGTGACACTAACCTATCTATCTGCAGGGCTGGGTGATATGCTGGTTCTGATGATAAACTCCCTTTAAAGTCTATGGCTACACAGAAAGAGAACTCTGACCACTATATAGAATTTTCTGGATAGTCACTTTATAGAGTTGCTCCGTGTAATAATATAACACACAAACCATTTGACGCGCAAAAATATTTCCTATTAGTTTTTTTTTCTAAGAGCAGTAACATTTTAGAACAGGATAATCCGATAAAATAACATCTTTCAAGTATTTATAGCTGAAGCAAATGGCATTAGCACAGACCCATAGAAGTGACAATACGACAATATTTATATCGTATATCAAAGGCTCGCCGTCCTTCTGCTTCAGCCTTAATGGATCAGAAGTGTACTTAATAATCCTGTCAGCGGCTTCCGCGCACCTTATTCTATCACCGCCAATGCTACCACTATTATTAATCCAGTCTAGCTGCTCAATTTGTTCTCCGGGTGGGCTTCATTTTCCCAGACCTTACATGATGGCATGCCAAAACTGTAAAAATACATAATTTATTTATCTATATCATTTAGCTTGGCAGGAAAAATCTGCACTCCCCAAGTGAAATCTCCTGCAGGCTGAGGCTATAGTTATCCCATGTCAAATATTATATCAATGTGCATGGCTTTATGAAATATGTCTACAAAACTGAGAATTTGCATTTCATTATATGTTCAAATGTTCCAAATAATAATAATAAAATAAATCACATATTATAAACGCATCATGTTCCATTATTTAATCCAGCAAAATGACCAACACCATAACCTGAACCTCATTGGCCCCATTATAGTCTATGTAGTTCATCAGGGTCGTACAATAGATCCATCATTGATATATTTGTATTGCTGCTCCTATTACAAAAACCGAAAAACAGAAAAAGTTGCAGATACATGATCTTAAAGGGATTGCCCAGAATTAATGATTTTATGGGCTATCCTTAGGATAGGACAGCCCCCACACTGATCAGTTGTACAGGACCCATACTACACACGTGGACAAAATTGTTGGTACCCCTCGTTTAATGAAAGAAAAACCCACAATGGTCACAGAAATAACTTGAATCTGACAATAAGTAATTTGCCAAACTACATGTTGACAAGCCACAAAACGTCTGGGAGAATGTCCTATAGACAGATGAGACAAAAATTTAAATTTTTGGCAAGGCACATCAGCTCTATGTTCACAGACGGAAAAATGAAGCCTATCTTGAAAAGAACACTGTCCCTACTGTGACACATGGAGGAGGCTCTGTTATGTTCTGGGGCTGCTTTGCTGCATCTTGCACAGAGTGTCTTGAATCTGTGCAGGGTAAAATGAAATCTCAAGACTATCAAGAGATTCTAGAGAGAAATGTGCTGCCCAGTGTCAGAAAGCTTGGTCTCAGTCGCAGGTCATGGGTCTTGCAACAGGATAATGACCCAAAACATACAGCTAAAAACACCCAAGAATGGCTAAGAGGAAAACATTGGACAAGTGGCCTTCTATGAGCCCTGACCTAAATCCTAAATCTGACTTTCATTTGTTCATTTTCATAGAATTTTTATATATTATTACTTTTGTCAGATTCAAGTTATTTCTGTGACCATTGTGGGTATTTCTTTCATTAATCGAGGGGGACCAACAATTTTGTCCACATGTGTATATACAACACTAGGCTATAAGCAAATAGCTCTGGCCCCTGTATAGTGACCAGGCCCAGTCACCGCAGCTTCTGTTGACTTCAATGGGAGCTAAACTGCAGTACCAGCACCAGCCACTACACTGGGCATGGAGCTAACTGCTTCCGACCTTGTGTTGGGTATAGTATGGGCATTGGAAGCGGCATTATCCTGGTCAGCTGATGTATACCAGATTTATCAAATGCAACTTTATAAAAAGTTGCAAACACTGTCACTCCAGATGGGAAGTGGAATAATATCTCAGGATAGAAAAGTCAATTTTATTTTTTATTTATTTTTTTTAAATCATCAAATATCACGCAAAATTTAATAAAATTTGCACAACAGCAAATCAGACTCCCTTAAAACAATTCCCTCATGTAGGTAAGAGTTTTGTGGGAATGTTCCACCTTTTGTTAATGAATCCTGTATTATCTGTATACTGTGCCCCCCTCCCCGCCCCTGTTATAATATTAATTGGTTTTGGGACGACCATTATAAGTTGAGACCATAACTAGAAACTGGTTCCAAAGACCCCAAAATGTTCTTACTCAAAAATATCAGACAAAGCTGCAAATTACTTTCTATGATGGTGCCAGGTGATCCTCAAAAGTGTATACAGTATCCAAAAAATAACATTGACCCGCTTTAATCTGGTGTCCAAATGGGCAGCTTATCCTAGCACATATAAAGAGAAGCAAAGAAGATACAGCACTACCCTATACTGTGGGTATGGAAAATTACAAAAAAAAAAAAAAAAAAAAAATGACAGAACATAAAAGTTTGGTTTAAACTGTAGGTCACTTTCTGACTTTACATTTCCTAAAGTTGTCTCGAAATTAACCTGAAGGTGATTTCTGCTGCCTTATCTGAGAGCAGGATGTGATGAAGGAGAGAAGCTGAGCTGTGTGATATATAGGGTTATATGATGGAGAGAAGCTGAGCTGTGTGATATATAGGGGTATATGATAGAGGAGAGAAGCTGAGCTGTGTGATATATAGGGTTATATGATGGAGAGAAGCTGAGCTGTGTGATATATAGGTTATAGGATAGAGGAGAGAAGCTGAGCTGTGTGATATATAGGGGTATATGATGGAGAGAAGCTGAGCTGTGTGATATATAGGGGTATATGATAGAGAGAGAAGCTGAGCTGTGTGATATATAGGGTTATATGATGGAGAGAAGCTGAGCTGTGCGATATATAGGGTTATATATTAGAGGAGAGAAGCTGAGCTGTGCGATATATACGGTTATATGATAGAGGAGAGAAGCTGAGCTGTGTGATATATAGGGTTATATGATGGAGAGAAGCTGAGCTCTGTGATATATAGGGTTATATGATAGAGGAGAGAAGCTGAGCTGTGCGATATATACGGTTATATGATAGAGGAGAGAAGCTGAGCTGTGTGATATATAGGGTTATATGATGGAGAGAAGCTGAGCTGTGTGATATATAGGTTATAGGATAGAGGAGAGAAGCTGAGCTGTGTGATATATAGGGTTATATGATGGAGAGAAGCTGAGCTGTGTGATATATAGGTTATAGGATAGAGGAGAGAAGCTGAGCTGTGTGATATATAGGTTATATCATAGAGGAGAGAAGCTGAGCTGTGTGATATATAGGGTTATATGATGGAGAGAAGCTGAGCTGTGTGATATACAGGGTTATATGATGGAGAGAAGCTGAGCTGTGTGATATATAGGTTATATGATGGAGAGAAGCTGAGCTGTGTGATATATAGGTTATAGGATAGAGGAGAGAAGCTGAGCTGTGTGATATATAGGGTTATATGATAGAGGAGAGAAGCTGAGCTGTGTGATATATAGGGGTATATGATAGAGGAGAGAAGCTGAGCTGTGTGATATATAGGTTATATGATGGAGAGAAGCTGAGCTGTGTGATATATAGGTTATAGGATAGAGGAGAGAAGCTGAGCTGTGTGATATATAGGGGTATATGATAGAGGAGAGAAGCTGAGCTGTGTGATATATAGGGTTATATGATGGAGAGAAGCTGAGCTGTGTGATATATAGGTTATATGATGGAGAGAAGCTGAGCTGTGTGATATATAGGGGTATATGATAGAGAGAGAAGCTGAGCTGTGTGATATATAGGGTTATATGATAGAGGAGAGAAGCTGAGCTGTGTGATATATAGGGTTATATGATAGAGGAGAGAAGCTGAGCTGTGTGATATATAGGGGTATATGATAGAGGAGAGAAGCTGAGCCGTGTGATATATATCGTTATATGATAGAGGGAGAGAAGCTGAGCTGTGTGATATATAGGATTATATGATGGAGGAGAGAAGCTGAGCTGTGTGATATATATGGTTATATGATAGAGGGAGAGAAGCTGAGCCGTGTGATATATAGGGTTATACTGTATGAGAGAGGACAGAAGCTGAGCCGTGTGATATATAGGGTTATATGATGGAGAGAAGCTGAGCCGTGTGATATATAGGGTTATATGATGGAGAGAAGCTGAGCTCTGTGATATATAGGGGTTATATGATAGAGGAGAGAAGCTGAGCTGTGTGATATATAGGTTATATGATAGAGGAGAGAAGCTGAGCTGTGTGATATATAGGGTTATATGAGAGAGGGAGAGAAGCTGAGCTGTGTGATATATAGGGTTATAGGATAGAGGGAGAGAAGCTGAGCTGTGTGATATATAGGGGTATATGATAGAGGAGAGAAGCTGAGCTGTGTGATATATAGGGTTATATGATAGAGAAGAGAAGCTGAGCTGTGTGATATATAGGGGTATATGATAGAGGAGAGAAGCTGAGCTCTGTGATATATAGGGTTATATGATAGAGGAGAGAAGCTGAGCTGTGTGATATATAGGGTTATATGAGAGAGGGAGAGAAGCTGAGCTGTGTGATATATAGGGGTATATGATAGAGGAGAGAAGCTGATCCGTGTGATATATAGGGTTATATTATAGAGGGAGAGAAGTTGAGCTGTGTGATATATAGGGTTATATGATAGAGGAGAGAAGCTGAGCTGTGTGATATATAGGTTATATGATAGAGGAGAGAAGCTGAGCTCTGTGATATATCGGGTTATATGATAGGGGAGAGAAGCTGAGCTGTGTGATATATAGGGGTATATGATAGAGGAGAGAAGCTGAGCTGTGTGATATATAGGGTTATATGATAGAGAAGAGAAGCTGAGCTGTGTGATATATAGGGGTATATGATAGAGGAGAGAAGCTGAGCTCTGTGATATATAGGGTTATATGATAGAGGAGAGAAGCTGAGCTGTGTGATATATAGGGTTATATGATAGAGGAGAGAAGCTGAGCTGTGTGATATATAGGGGTATATGATAGAGAGAGAAGCTGAGCTCTGTGATATATAGGGTTATATGATAGAGGAGAGAAGCTGAGCTCTGTGATATATAGGGTTATATGATAGAGGAGAGAAGCTGAGCTGTGTGATATATAGGGTTATATGATAGGGGAGAGAAGCTGAGCTGTGTGATATATAGGGGTTATATGATAGAGGAGAGAAGCTGATCCGTGTGATATATAGGGTTACATGATAGAGGGAGAGAAGCTGAGCTGTGTGATATATAGGGTTATATGATAGAGGGAGAGAAGCTGAGCTGTGTGATATATAGGTTATATGATAGAGGAGAGAAGCTGAGCTCTGTGATATATAGGGTTATATGATAGGGGAGAGAAGCTGAGCTGTGTGATATATAGGGGTATATAATAGGAGAGAAGCTGAGCTGTGTGATATATAGGGTTATAGGATAGAGGAGAGAAGCTGAGCTCTGTGATATATAGGGTTATATAAGTTGGAACAGTAAATATACATCCAACTTCCCGTCTTGGCCTAGTTGCCTTTCTATCTTAAAAGGTCTACAGTTCAGTTATGTTTAATTTCAGATTACATTCAGATTTGAGTATCACTGGTTATGATGTTCTATATCCTACAGATCGTCTTCTTTAGGTTTCACCTTATTACACAGAGCACGGTTTGATCCATGACAGTGAAGTCCATTGTACCGTTTGTAGGATTTTTCTATTTCACTTGCCTATATTATTCTGTTTCTGAGATTAGGAAACTGCCTGAAGTTTTAGATTTTGGTTATTTTTCCCCTTCTATATTTTTGGCAGCAAAATATTCTCCAGCAATCACTCATAGCTGGAAGCAGAAAGCTAGTTCAGTGTGTCTGCATGATTAATGGCCGGCTAAGACAGCGCTTAAAATATTACTTTTGGCCTTCAGAGACTTTGTGAAGAAGGGTTGCTGTGAAAAAAAATAAATAAAGGCATACTAGACCACACGTCAGCCGGGATTCTCTAGCGATAGTTGAGATGTAAATCTTTGGGAATTTAAGAAGTTATGGCCGTATTTGGTTCAGCATAAACCACACCTTAAAATGTATATAAAACAATGTATGACACGGTCATGATGCTCGCCATGCCCAGGTGACCACCGATGGCCCAATCACAGGCCTCAGCAGCGCTCCGGCCACATGACATCACAAGAGAGCACCAGATGTCGCGAGGAGGCCCAGAAAAGGTCATAGAATGTGAGTGTGAATATTTTCTAATTTTGCCGCCTCCTCTGAAGAGTATAAAGCGGCGGCACTTTTATTTTGCCCAAGACGAATATCCCAAATTAAAAAAAAAAAATAAAAAATTGGACACAATAGTCACGTCTCTAGTCAGGTTTATAATGGACTGTAAGGGCCCATGCACACGACTGAGTGTGCATCTAAGTTGGGGGCTGAGTATATCGCGGAATGTCTTCGAATGACATCAGAGTGCATTCTGTGATGTGTTCACGTCTATGGGGCTTCCAAATTACTTTATGTTCCCATAACACAGAGCGAAATAGGACCTGCTCTATAATCATCCATGTTATGGGAACAGAAAGGATCCGGAAGCCCCCATAGACGTGAACAGATCACAGAATACACTCGGATATCATTCAATAGCATTCCATGATCATCTTGGATGCACACTCGGTCATGTGAATGGGCCCTAAGGGGTTGATGTGCTCACTGATTTGTTGAGCTGTGTGTCAGCAACAGGGATGGGTTTTTTTTATGGAGATGCTAGAGCATCAAGCAGTAAGTCACCCATGGAGGGGGAGCCATGGTCCCTTTCCTTATGTAGGGATAAAGGGTATTTGACCCCACTGCCCTCACTTCTTTGGTTTATCCAGTCTCCTATATCCCATTTTATTCCAAGGCTGTTGGGGCAATTGTAACTTTTTCTTCCACTTACATACTGATGGAGAGGGCAAGAGATCATGAGCGGGTCAGAGAGCTGTGCGTACTGCATGGTGAGGAATAGTCGCTATAGACTCTGACAAAGCGCCTACACTAACCTCAGTTTGATTTAAATATAGGGGCATGTAGGGTAAAGAAGTACTTAAAGGAAGTCCATCATTGGAACCCAGCATATCAACCAACTAGATCGATAGATAGATTCAGGTGACTCTAAGCTCATGGTGCCTCAGTTGCTAGGATATTGCTGTTTTTGTTAATGAGAATAATCAGCAATTTGGGACAATGATGTTGTTACCACTTACCTCTTTGGAACAATGGCAATTTCCTTGTTGCACCAAAAAGCTAATTTGCATATTGACAAATACAGCGATATCTCAGCAATGGAGGCAACCATTCACAAGGGGAAAATACCAGGTGACCCTAATCTATGTATCTGGGGGGCAGAGCTGATATTATTGTTATTATTGTTTATATAGCACCATTAATTCCATGCTGCTTTACATTATTATATTAATCCCATGGTGCTGTACATTATTATATTAATCCCATGGTGCTGTACATTATTATATTAATCCCATGGTGCTGTACATTATTATATTAATTCCATGCTGCTTTACATTATTATATTAATTCCATGGTGCTCTACATTATTATATTAATCCCATGGTGCTCTGTACATTATTATATTAATTCCATGGTGCTGTACATTATTATATTAATTCCATGGTGCTGTACATTATTATATTAATCCCATGGTGCTGTACATTATTATATTAATTCCATGGTGCTCTGTACATTATTATATTATTCCCATGTTGCTGTACATTATTATATTAATCCCATGGTGCTGTACATTATTATATTAATCCCATGGTGCTGTACATTATTATATTAATTCCATGCTGCTTTACATTATTATATTAATTCCATGGTGCTCTACATTATTATATTAATTCCATGGTGCTCTACATTATTATATTAATTCCATGGTGCTGTACATTATTATATTAATTCCATGCTGCTTTACATTATTATATTAATTCCATGGTGCTCTACATTATTATATTAATCCCATGGTGCTGTACATTATTATATTAATTCCATGGTGCTCTGTACATTATTATATTATTCCCATGTTGCTGTACATTATTATATTAATCCCATGGTGCTGTACATTATTATATTAATCCCATGTTGCTGTACATTATTATATTAATCCCATGGTGCTCTGTACATTATATTAATTCCATGCTGCTTTACATTATTATATTAATTCCATGGTGCTGTACATTATTATATTAATTCCATGCTGCTTTACATTATTATATTAATTCCATGGTGCTGTACATTATTATATTAATCCCATGGTGCTCTGTACATTATTATATTAATTCCATGGTGCTGTACATTATTATATTAATTCCATAGAGCTGTATATTATTATATTAATTCCATGGTGCTGTATATTATTATATTAATTCCATGGTGCTGGACATTATTATAGTAATTCCATGGTGCTGTACATTATTATATTAATCCCATGGTGCTGTACATTATTATATTAATTCCATGGTGCTCTGTACATTATTATATTAATTCCATGGTGCTGTACATTATTATATTAATTCCATAGTGCTGTATATTATTATATTAATTCCATGGTGCTGGACATTATTATAGTAATTCCATAGTGCTGTGCATTATTATATTAATTCCATGGTGCTGTACATTATTATATTAATTCCATAGTGCTGTATATTATTATATTAATTCCATGGTGCTGGACATTATTATAGTAATTCCATAGTGCTGTACATTATTATATTAATCCCATGGTGCTGTACATTATTATATTAATTCCATGGTGCTTTACATACGGTACACAAGATATACAAAACAGATAATACTAACAGTGACCAACTGGTACAGGGGGATAGAGGGCCCTGCCCGCAAGGGCTTACAATCCATGAGGGGTCCCTTTAAGCCCAAGGAGTACCCAAGGAACCTCTGCCACATAAGACGACACCTGTACTGCAAATAGAACTTGGCAAGTATATATTTTGCATTAAAGTCCAGAAACTTCAGGTTACGCCTCTGCATTAACCTCTAAATTTCATGAACTTTTTGAAAAGCTGACAAGCAGAAAGATGTGATGTAAAAATGTTCACTATCAGCATTGCTATGTAGATCTTAAATGAAAGACATATAGAAGTAGACGGAACTGGTTCCCCAAAGTCTCTCTCTCTCTCTGAAACATCATATAGGTCATTTCTCAAGGAATTCATTCTGCAATCTTGCCCGGGATTGCAAGTGCTGAGCTGAGTACCTCTTATCGGAACTTCAGCAGCCGTAATTCTGCTCTGATGCTATAATGATAGTTCCCTTCTCTTACAATACATGGGAACGATGTTGTTATATGTAATATCAGTTTTATATTTATTTCCTAATTCCAGAAATATCCAGCCCGGAGACGAATCTTGTAATTGCATTTTGTGGATCTGGCATTATAGCTGGTAGTAACGTGGATAGGTCACTCCGACTATTACATCTCTATTATTCATGGTTCGGGAACCATTATCCTTTGTATTAATGTAATAATGTCAATTACTGGCCTTATTAACATTACAAAAGAGTTACAAAATGACTTCAGTAATCATAAGCAGTAATATTAAGTCTTCTACACGGGATAAGTGTCATTTTCTAGGTAGTCCTATAGGGGGCGCTGCGCCAGTGCTTACAAATAATTGCTCAGAACTGGTCACGTATTAGTAATTTAATATTATTTTTAGGTACACAGAATACTGATATAATATACTATTCTCCAATATATTATATCTGTTCATTTTGTTGCCTTGTGACCTTAATAACCAAAATTGGAAAAAAAAAAATTGTGGAAAAAAAAAGTGTTATTTCATCAGTCCCATACTGACTGCAGTTCGGTAACTTCTCTTATGGACCAAAATGGATCGCTACTTTAACAGGAACTTGCTAGAAGTTCATTGGATACTATGAACAAACTTCTACTTTTTGTTTGCGCTACTTTTTATACATGAGGCCCCATGAATCCGCACCAATTACAATCACAATGGGGGAGTTTAATATTTTTAAGCCTCCCTAAGAATATATGGGGATTGCACAGAGACAGTCAGACCATTAAAAGGCATTTTTCCTTTAAAAAATAAAAAAACAAAATAAAAAACACTACCATTATAGAAGCCTTGGAATTGTCTCCTACTATTGTCCCTTTGTACTTTTACTATAGGAAGCGCAGATGAGAAGCCCTGGTGGGGTTGTAATGGTGACCCTATTAATAATGACTTCCCAACTGTATGTTGGGGGTAATTCATTAGGGTATTGGGTAGAGTGTAATGGTAAAACACTGCATTTCATTCACCCCCACCCCCAAATTACCTGGGAGCACAAGGGAAATGGGTTGGGAATAACAGAGTGCTACAAAAATGTCCCACAATTTGGGTGTTTTTTTTTTTTTTTTTTTTTTATAAACTAACCAAATAATTGATGGTGTAAGCCCAAAGATGTGCCCTAATGATGATCCAGCATCAGTCACTGTGATAAATCTGGTGTAGAGTAAGACTGTCTGGTCTAAGAGGAAGATTAATAATAATCATAATAAATAAAAAACATAAATTACAATTATTACTATTAAATAATTGTTGGTGTAAGCCCAAAGATGTGCCATGTTTATCATCCAGCATCAGTGACTGTGATAAATCTGGTTTAGGGTAAGACTGTCTGGTCTAAGAGCGAGATTCATAATAATAATTATTATATTAATAAAAAAAATAATTGTTGGCATAAGCCCAAAGGTGTGCCATGTCTATCATCCAGCATCAGTCACTGTGATAAATCTGGTGTAGGTTAAAACTGTTTGGTTTAAGAGGGAGATTAATAATAATAATAATAATAATTACAATTATTACTATTACATACAGTAAATGTTGGTGTAAGCCCAAAGATGTGCCATGTCTATCATCCAGCATCAGTCACTGTGATAAATCTGGTGTAGGTTAAAACTGTTTGGTCTAAGGGGAGATTTATCAAGATTGCGGTTACCTCATAGATTGTAAGCTCTTGTGAGCAGGGCCCTCAGTCCCAGTGTGTGAATTGACTATTTCTTTGTAATGTATCTTTTTGTCAGTACTTGAACCCTACAAGTTGTACAGTGCTGCGGAATATGTTGCCGCTATATAAATAAAATGTATTATTATTATTCCGTGCTGGTCTTAATATCCTTTGCGCCTCCCTCATCATATATTAAGCATATCCTCTCGTGGTCAGTGTGCCTAGAATAAGATCTATGATATCTTGTGGCAGTTATGTGAATAGATCCATTAAGGTCTAAGTCTAAAGTTAATACAATGGCCATGGAGCCCTGTTGTGTGAACGAGCCCTTAGTTTGCACCGTCTGTTCCATAGTTTTAGCAAATCTGCCCCACAGTCTAAAAGTTTTTGTAAAAGTTCATGACTAAGTTAAATGTATATTTTATAGCCCATCATATTCTTATTTTATGTGAAAAAATACAATTGTAGCTTCAATGTGTCCATCATCGTGAAGCGCTCGGAGTCTTACCGTTTCAGGCTTGTAGATGTCGTTGTACCTTATTTTCTAGCCGATGCAAAAAATAGCAAATTTGAAAAACTGACAGAACACACATAAAATATTCACTGTTTTCAAGATTTTCCCAAATCCGTCTGCATTCCAGGGGTTCTCAAATTGTTCTTAGCAAAATCTCTGACAAGGTGTGAACTTGATTTTGGGTTGTTTTTTGTTCACTTTGCATGATCTAAAGTTTTTTCAAAATACATTCTGACAGCCTGATGTGCGGTATATATGGCCGGTGTCAGACCCGGGTTACAATGCAGAGGAGATTAGAATAATAAGGCACAAATAGGGCTGAGTACATAAGAGGGAATATGAAGTATATAAAGTAGTGAGTGGGCTATAAAAGTATTGAACGTCATCCATAGAAAATTTATTTATTTATTTTTCTTTTAGCATAAACCCCCTGGTCTTCCTATTGGATATGTTCATGTCGAACTAGGTATACATTCCAGCAGTGGGATCCTCAACTATTGGGCTTTTATGGTATATCCTTTGTGATGGAAGTACACATTTAAAGGGAGTCTGTCACCAGAACCAGCATATCACCCCAGCCCTGCAGATAGATAGCTTAGTGTCACCAGAACCAGCATATCACCCCAGCCCTGCAGATAGATAGGTTAGTGTCACCAGACCCAGCATATCACCCCAGCCCTGCAGATAGATAGGTTAGTGTCACCAGAACCAGCATTTCACCCCAGCCCTGCATATAGATAGGTTAGTGTCACCAGAACCAGCATATCACCCCAGCACTGCAGATAGATAGGTTAGTGTCACCAGAACCAGTATATCACCCCAGCCCTGCAGATAGATAGGTTAGTGTCACCAGAACCAGCATATCACCCCAGCCCTGCAGATAGATAGGTTAGTGTCACCAGAACCAGCATATCACCCCAGCCCCACAGATAGATAGGTTAGTGTCACCAGACCCAGCATATCACCCCAGCCCTGCAGATAGATAGGTTAGTGTCACCAGACCCAGCATATCACCCCAGCCCTGCAGAATCAGTGTTTCCCCCTTGTGAATCACTGCCTCCATTTTTGTCAATATCAAAATGGAACAATGAGAGAGATTCTACTTAACTCTTTAGAGCAAGGACGCACGGGTATATTTCATTTTTTGTTTGTGTAGTGGCCCCATAAGAATTGGCCAGTTTTGCACTTGACATCCAGTATGGCAGTCCAGTATAGGTACAGTCTATTTATGGCTGTGTTGCTATGGAAACCTGGTAAATGAAATGTGAACCTATATTGGCTGATGCACGTCATATGACTGAATATTTAAAGACCTGGAACTGCTATTGACTCATACAGGTCATAAATATGCTTTTCGCACTAAAGTTACAGAAGTTCAATGTAAGTGAATCGAGACGCATTTCACAAAAATATCTAGCAGTGCTTCATTTTTTTGCGATTAACAGACACAGTTGCAGCATCCCTGGGGAACTCAACGTGATTCCATTCACTTACGTTAGTAAAAAGGTGACACGGCGACCTCTAGCCATGCATCTGGAGTCACGGCCAAACATACAGTGTAGAGTTGTGTTTTGGAAGGGGTTTTCTCATTAGATACAAGTTATGCAAGGCATTTCAGTAATGTAGTAGTACATGGTAGATATTACATGAATGACTGCTCATGTAATATATTGATGGCTTGAATCCACCAGAATATGAACCAAACTAGTAAACCCTTTGGGCTCAGAGAGAAGAGTTCCAAGTCCCTTCATGATGTTTATTTGCTCTTAGAGGGTATATGGACAACAGACATCTTCATAACACTTAAAAAGTTATGTAACGAACAAAATTAAAATTGGCCAATATGGTAGTCCGGGTCTTGTTTGAGGCGGTTTCATATTGGATCATCCATCTCATCATAGCCACTAAATATGAGAACCCATATGAAGCTGGAGTAAGTCCCATCTACCATATTGTCCTGTCTTTTTGGAATGTGGATTAGTTAACCATAAGGGGTTATCCCACAAAGGACATTTATTACCTATCCACAATGGGGACCCTTAACCCCTTGTTCCTCTATACTCTACGAATAAATTGGGGGAAGTTTTAAAGGAGTGGTGGACAAGCAATAGTCCTGCCATACCATACTGTTCACGGTCTATGGAAACAACTTTAAGGTGATGACTCTGGACTGAAATTCAGTTCACGACTCGGCTGCTTCAGTCCACTTTTGACAATCACAGGACAAAGTCCTTCAAAGAGTTAAAACTTGTTTCCCATGTGCTCTGGAACTTCAAGTTATCCCTAACTAGAAAGCTCATCGAGGTTCTGTTGGTTAATCCCATATTTTAGTTCATGTTGCTTCATTTTTCATCTAAACTACGACTGTAGAGACTTCTGAAGAATTCTAGAGCTGAAAAGAAACCTCTACAGTATCTATTACATAGAACTTGTGTGAAGATAGATTATATCATAGCCGCCATTGTCTAGAACAGGGGGAGAATACTAAACTAAATTTGAGCCAATGTAACTTATGTGTAGACTTATGTGTAGACATATCTGTAACATTGGACCTGGGAATACGTGAGGACAAGAGATGCAAAATATAGTAGGGTAGTCATAAGAGATAAAAAATCAGTTTCTGGTCTGGAAAGGTCTAGGCATCAAAGGGCAATTGGCATGCCTTCTGTCCCAAAAACTGCTGAGGACGGGTTTATTGTATCTATCAATTGGATTATTAATTTTTATTAAAATTTTTTGCTCTTGAGTCAAGAACTAGGTTTTGTATCTCAGTGAAGAACCTGAGGGCAATGTAAGCCTGGCTTTCTGAAGGAGCACCATATACTTCATGCTAATATTGTTGGTACAATTCAGTGAATACTAGACTCCTATACATCAATTACATGGTTGGTTTGTCATATGCCTAATAGCGTTTCCTTCAAAGGAATGATAGAATATGGTCGTAGGTCTACAGGCATGGGCTGAATGTCAATTACTCGCATATTGACAATGAACCGACCATCTCCATCTCTGCAGAAAAGCTACAAAGTGTAATGAATGTAAGAAAGACTAAGCCATACCTTATGTTATTCCCAACAGCATCATAAAGTTATGGCCATTCCATTACAATGACTACAATTTTACATATTATCCACTTGTATAAGCTCTTAGACCTTCACAAACCAAGCACAATTATTGGATATGCTACAGTCCAGTTCCCTCCAATAGTGTGTACCATCTAAGCTCATGGCTTATAAGAAGTATCACTATAAAGAACATAATGCTAGCGGATATTCACATTTATTATCGGTATCCAGAGTAAATAAAGATAATTATGTACCTTTAAGGCAAAGGCTTTAAGGCAGGTAACACAAGAGGTTGTAACTAGAAATCAAACATGATAGACACAAAGAGATGACAAAGTGTTCAGCAACGTAGGATATAAATATTCCAAGTCTGACCGGTCTAATGTTCAATCCTGGTTATTTTATACCATAGGACCTTCTTGTCTACCCAATTCTTCTTTTAGTCAGTAAATTCTTTACAATTTGATAAAAATTATTTTACAGGGCCATCATCCATGACCATATACAATGTAACAAAACGGTGGCTCGTAGAGAAGACGGGTGCCAACGTCAATGAGATCTCAGACTCTTTACCAATGGTCAAAGATGTACGTGGCATCAAGAAAGCCCACATGGCTCCTTGAGAAGAAGGAAAAGAACGTTTAACATTACTCTTAGCCCAGTTTCATGATGGACCGGGGCAAGAAAACAGACCAGCACTGACCTCACCACCTGGACTACCAAGACTGGTTCCAGCGTCACCAAGGGACGGGAAACAACTGCAGCAGGTATGAAGAGGGGACATTGTATTCTTGGTTCCCATTGTTTCCTGTCCCTGGGAGCGGGGGAACCTTCCTGGTAATGCCCTTGTGGAGGTGTATGGGAAAATGTACATGAAAATAAGATGGGGGCACACTTTTTTGGGGGGTAGTTACAAATGCAGTCACACCTTCAGAGCATTGTAAATGTTCTCCTCGGTATAGAGCCCCACTTCTTTACCTATGTGTTGTAGCCCCTCAACAACTCAGGTAACAGTGTTAAAATATAGAAACATACATCTTACCTTTCCTTAAAGGGAATGTATCACCATTTTAAAAATTTTTATTAAAACCAGTAACAGTAGCATTTAGTGATCTGCTTTACAGCAGTCTCATGGCCATAGACGGAAATAGTCTGGAGCCGACTCATTGAGGTCTATGGGAGAGTTTTCTAGACATGTTCTGTGCAGGGAGGGGGAGGAGATAAACTGTGACATCATCTGTCGTGTGTGTGTTACAATACCGATATTGTGGGTGATTTGTCAAATCCTTTACACCACAGCAGTGGCGTAAGATAGTGGCAAATTGGTGATTTGCAACACTTACCAACATCTTGTGGATCCCCCCTTGTTATCTGGGATGTAAATGCTGCAAAGAGATCCCCTACAGAATTAGTAAGGGTCAGTGTATGATTACCCTATATTCAGATGTCTGTGAATGGGGGCTATACATATGACATGTCCCGGATTATCAAAATATAGGCCATGCTCTATTTCTGTCCATTTTGTATGAGGGATCCATGAAAACAGCCACCCCCTTAGAAAAATAGATGTTTTGGCAGTTCATTTGTGTGAAGGTAGGTTTAGGCTTAGTGGACAGAGTGAAAATTGTGGGATGTAGTTTTTTTTTTTTCTTAGCAATATTTTTTATATATAGATTGTGATTATAAAAAAAAAAAACTAAACAAAATAGTGCAAGGTTTTTTTTAAGCATGTTTAACATTAAAAAACTGGTCATTTGTCTGGTGACACATTCCCTTTAACATACCTAAGAATTATACGTCTAGACTTCCTGGAATTGTAGTAAAAGGGGCTTAGGGGGCTTGTGGACCAACAAGATAATATATAGGCAAAAAATAGTAGGGACTCCGGCACCTCAAAAACACATAGATGCAACCAAAAGGGAACACGAAGTACAAAATGCAACATATTGGCAGATAAATATATAACTGTATCCATGTACTTGCAATAGATCATGTATATAAATATATTGCTCTATAGTGATTACAGGGCTACAGAGGGAATACATGTGATGCAATAAAAATACTGTCTAAAACATATAAATGTACGCATGTACTGATGCATTGGAGTGCATGTACTGTACCAACGTATAGCAATAACACACAGGGCACTGCCAACCCCTAGTACCAAACATGAGGGTCTGCTGGTGCAATAATAAGTGTATCATAATGTATTGCAGTGCATGTAGCTTGTCAGTGCAATGAAAACACACATAGTGCTACCACCTGCAGCAAACTTACTTCTCCTTCCACCAAATACACAATGCTACCACCTGCTGCAGCAACTAACCTACCAAAATCTACCCACTCCTGTTACTAAATGCATTTCATGATAGATAACAATAAGGCAAATATCTGCACAGCTTTACCTGCTCGCCGACTGTCTATGTTGTAAAGTTTGCAGCTGCACCAGCCTGAGGCTTCTGACTAACAGGTGCCAGTAACTAGGTCATGTGATCTGTACTGCTAAATGCACACACATGTATCTAAATCCAATCACGTAATGCATGTTCTAAACATGAGTAACCTGGGCAGGAATGCTGGACATTACATTGAAGAAAAAATGGATTACAGGGCAGCTAATGCCACAAACTATCAGAACATGATACCACATGGAATGTGCAGGAAACCAGAAGTCACATCATGCCCTGTATCGCTGGAGGATGCGACTAATCTATGACCAAGTGCACACCTCCTCATGAATTCTGTACGTCCTCCGGCAGTCTATGGGTCCAGAATGAGATTGTTGCTGCCATAGATTTTTGTCATCCTTTATACCAGGAAACTATATAAGCGATAATAAATCTGCTGGGACTGAGGGCCCTGTACGCGCCATACTGCCGGCAGGGGAAGTGGGAAAAGTACAGTAAGACAACATTCACAGAATAAAAAGATGTTCAATTAGTATTTAAAATTTCGGTTTGCAACTTTTTTACACCAGAGAACTGGTTTATGAGGTTGTACAAATGTTGCAATATTTAGTAATACAACATGAGTCTGTTCTGACGTGTAAACCAGCTGCAGGGCTGTGGACTCGGTAGCCCAGACCAACTCTGTATCCCAGACCAACTCTGACTCCAACTCCTCTATTTTTCCACAGTCCGACTCCGACTCCTGCTCCGACCTCACAAATGGCTGATAGACATTCTCAGCCAGAAGCAGTAAAAATCCTAAAATTTATTCAAAAAACCAATGACTGATTCCTATGTAAGTAAATGTGTAACAAACTATCCACATATTTATACAATATCAATAATTGTTTAATAACTTTTTTCTGATTCCAAATCTGACCACATTCAAAGTTGATCCCGACTTGGACTTCAAGACTCTGACTCCACAGCCGCGCCTGCTTGATAACATGTAGAGATGGGCGAACCGCTTCGGCACGAGCTGGGTTTGACCCGAATATCCCAAACTGCTTGTTTTTTAAAGAAATCGAACAGTTTGGGATTCTTCCTCGGATGAACTAAAATGGCCACAGCGACATGCATTGTGGTAAATTATTTTACCCTGAGATTTCTTCAGACCCCAGAGTATAATAGGTGGAGGCCCAGGGAGGTGTAAAAAATAAAAAAAACATTTATACTCACCTTCTGTTACTTCTTTTGGGCCTCTGTGTGGCATCCAGTGCTCTCTTGGTGACATCATGTGCCCGGTGTCACCACTGAAGTCTGTGATTGGGCCACAGAGGTCACATGGGCACGCCAAGCGTCATGTGATTGGGTGACCACGGGTGCATGATGTCACCGAGGAGACCAAGAAAGAGCATCGGACGCTGCAAGGAGGCACAAAAATAGTGAAGGAAGGATAGTATAAATTTTTTTATTTTTTACTCCTCCCCTGGACCTCCATCTGACAAGACCCCAGAGTGTAATAATTTTGCTTCCAGTTTGTACCAAACTTGTTCGACCCAGAGTGAATCAGGGACCCGAACCCAAAACTAAACAAATCTCTAATAACAAGCCCCCAGCTGGTATATCCAGAAGGCTTCCTGGTGGAGAGATAACGTCCTGCAAATTTACTGACGTGTTCCAGGCTAAAAGATCTGAAGGGTTCCCTCTATGTGCATAGATACCCGAGAGGTCCTAACACTGCAAGATCCAAATCTGCCAGATGTTCCATAATACTAGTTTTAACACTTCCAGTGGTCGATTCTACATCTCTTATATACCATCAGAGATGATCATGTAGACTACGCACAGTATCTCCATTGGGAATTCATGACTTTTTCTCCTAACATTCTGCTTCCCATCACCATCAGTTATCGCATCTCACCTAACTTTACTGCAATATCCTACTACCATTATGATGCAATATGTTTATATACATGATGTATTGAGGGTGATTGCTGGGATTAATCTACGGCAAGTGAGATGGTCAACTATGGACACCTTTATACGTTTATGTACCAATATGTGGCATTTGGTGTTTGTTACTCTGTCTTCATATTTGGCTGCATTGTGTATTCTCTTATATAAATGAGACCATCAATTTTTAGCAGGAGGATTGTTACATTATATCTATTACACTTAGTCAGGATATTATGTTACCAATTTTTTTTTTTACTATGTGCAGCTTTGATTACATCATAGGGCCATGACTAAGGGCCAATGTGCCTGAGAAGTTTAGGTCATAGTCGACTATTTGCACATTTCTAATATGACACAAGAACGAGGAGATGCCGGAGCCATCATCATTTTTTGCAACACAAAGTTAAGATGGCCATACATCAGCAAGAAATTTCTCTTGAACCGCCAATACACTTGCATGCTTAAGTCACCCAAATTTAGGGTAATTAGACACTGCCAGGCAGCTCTGACACCAACTAATCTCCCATCAGAACAGATGAGGCATGTTGAGTTTCCACCTGCCCAATCCTGTCTTCCTCCATGTCATCGTTGTACCGCCATACACAGAAGAGAGTTGGCTGGTCCCACCAAAATTGGTATGTTTGGTTGACTTTGCTCTATGTGTATGGCCACCTTGAGTAATAAAGCATCATTCAAGGTTCATAAAACCTTCTCCATCCAAGTAAGATTGGAAGAGGTAGCATGAAGAACTGCCAGCCTTCCATTACTGGGACTAATGGAGTTCATACGTTAGCACCAAGAGGAACGTCCAAGTTTATCAGGATATGATGGGGATGTGGTGGTACTGAGATAGCTAACCTCTGTGAATTATCTAAAGGTGGCCATATACATTAATGTTTGTTGAACCTGCCGATTTCAGTAGGGTTGGTGGACCATCTAATGTGTATGGCGACATTATGAGTTCCCCCCAAAGTCCGATATTGGAGGACAGAAGTATCAGGCTGTTGGATTTCATCATGCCTAAATGTTATGTCTTCAGAAAAATAAGCAGCTCCATTGAGCCCAGCATGCATGTGTATGGGGAGCTAAGAGGGATACCTGTTGGCCAAATGAGCACTTGGTTGACAGCTGTGTGACGAGTGTGACCACCTATATGACCAGTCTACGAAGTCGGAGTCTAGTCTGAAAAACTTAGAGAGTACATTGGTGAGCTGTCACCCTGTGATTTCCTATAAACAAAAAAAATCCAAAAATATCTATTAAAATTAACGTAATTCCTTCCAATAATATTGAATAAAAGACAGACACGACTGGAGATTTTTTGTAAGAGTGTCATCTTTTCTATTTCTCATTGCAGTTTACCTCTTTCAGAATCAATCAATCATTCAGCGAAGAAAGAAAAAAAACCCCAAAAAAAACCAACAGAGAATTTTTTTTTAAACAAAATAAAGTGAAATAATAGAAAACAACTTTGTTTCTTTTTGTTTCTAAAACCCATGATTAAAACCTGATACAAACAAGGTATTGTTTTTTTTTTTTAACCCTTTAGCAGTTGCCGGTATAACAAGCAAGGCCTTGACATGTGTGTCTTACCGTCTGCGAAAGGGTTAAGCTCTAGTTTTATATCTTTATATATATATAGATTTATTTGTCATATTTAATTTCTCTCTCTCTCTTTACAGCAAACGTTGCAAATATAGAAATTTGTATCTGTACAGTGTAATAGTGATCACAGTTTTGAATGCAGCTGTAGGTGTTAAATGGGAGCCTTCTCGTAGGCAAAGTCTGCACTGGAAGACTCAGTTGAAATACAAATTAACATTAAGGAAAGGAGTTTTTTTTTTTTTTTTTATACTGTTTATTCCAGTCTTGTCTCTGTTTTTCGTCCAGTTTTTTTTGTCCTGCAGTGATGAAGGGATAGAACAAAAATTTCACACGAGTCAAACCACGCAAGTCAGAATATGAGATAACATGCGATAATGCGTACAGAGTTCCGACCACTCCTACTATCTCACACGTCTCTTATTTTTACTTGTTTTTTTTTCACTTCTTTTGTTAAAAAAAAAGTAATTTCCTCTTCACAGTTTTAGCGTATATTTTTGTTTCTGATTTGGTGCATATGCTCATGTTTTTGAGTTGATTCATTATTTAGGTTTTTAAGCCGTTGTATTGTTTTTTTTTTTTTTCTAGATTAGATATAATAGTTTTGTTATTGTTTTTTTTTTTTGTATTTTTTTTTCCATTCGTAAAGACAGTTTTGAATAAAAAGTAGCTGCTGCTAGTTGGAGTTTGGTCCTGTTAACCTCTTTACCGCTAAAGAGACCTACAGAGTCTGTGTACCCCACAATGCTCTGCTGGGAACTCTTCCTAGGACAGGGTTAAGGTTTTTTGAAAGAAAGAGTTAAGTCACGAGTAGCTGGAGGCAAAGGGAAGAGGTGAGGACTCAAGACTTGTGCTGGGCAGAGACGCCCTTCCAGTAGTCTAGGATGTCATGGAGATCCTCATCTTTGGCAAACTGGACCTTTTTGCGCAGGGCATGGCCGGCTGCCATGTACTCTTCCTCTTTGTGGCGTTTACGGTGCAGTTTGAAACGTTCCCAGATGCTATGGGAGGGTTTGCACGTGTACTCTGGACTGGAGGTGTAGCTCAAATTGTGGTAGTGGGGTGAAAGTTGGGAATAAGCCAGTTCCCTTGGACGGGGCCGAGTTAAAGGTTCCAGTATGGAGGTTTTGCGGCCTCCTAGGTTTTCATGCTGAGGCATGGGCTGCGGTTGCTGCTCACCTTGATGTGAGCCTGGGTAGGAATGCCGGTGCTCTGTATACTGGCGGATCTTTTCAGCTTCTGCTCTTAAGATAGCAGCAGCTGGGGTCACAGTGAGGATGGTATCAGCGGTTGGAGAAGTCTTCTCAATATACTTTGTCTCTGACTTATGTGCAGACCCTTCGGAACGAAATGACCTTGGGCTGCGGATAGACCCACTGGAAGATGTGCTAGAGCGTTTTGGAGGTGCTTCCATGCTGTGATGCCTCTGTAAGGGATGGGTGTAGCTTTCCTTATATACTGGGGAAAGAAAGCCATGTTTGCTGGGAATCTGTTCAGATATCAAGACCAACTGAGGCTCTGCTGTCGAGACAGCTCCCGACTTTACGCCTTGGAATGAAGTTGTCTCTGACTTCAAGGCATCTATACAATTATTTATGATCTGATTGACCTTGTCTACTTCCTTAGCAATAGTGGATATCTCAGCCACAGAACTCTGAGTGTCTGGTGGCATGGATAGTTCACAGTCTCTTCTCTCAGATTGTTCACCAGTCCGCACCTCCATGTAATTCCCCTTGGTGGTTTTGGGCGTTTCACTGGTTTCTATGAGTTTGTACTGTTCTACTTCCCCCACGGAGGGCAAATAGGGGATGCGGGACATTGATTCAGGACCCATCATCTGCCCTTGGGACAGCTGACTTATACTAGGTGTCTCCATTTCGGGACCATATTTAAGTTCAATGATTGTTTTCTTCATACTACCACCTGCTTTTTTGTGCTTTTCCTCTTTTTGGCGCTTTTTGCGCAGGCAGTAGTATACAATACCCAGGATTATTACCATACCAAACAGGCAGCCAAGAATAGTCATAATATAGTGAGTGGCGGTGGATGGGGTAGGCACATGTTCTTGTTTGGTATGGCTGCGAGTGTAAAAGGCTATGCAGGTGTGGTTGAACCTGAGAGAGTTTCGAATAGAGGCGACACAGTATGTGTAGTTTGTGTTGGGTTTCAACCCGTCCAACTTTATGGATTCTTTCTCTGCCTTCAGGTTTCGAATATCGGTAAAGAAGCTATTATTGTACTGAACCAAGATGTACATCTTACTGTAAGGGTAAGGTATTTCGGCCACTAGAACGGCATCTGAATGGGTTTCTGTATTTAGGTTCACACTGAGGCTGACTTTGGAGTTGGCAGGAGGCGTGTAGACATTAATAAGGGGTGTAGTGCCATCTCCAGAAAAACAGTCTTCTTCAGAACACGGGCTTTCAGGTGGGCCAGTGGTGGCTTGGTACCTCGGAGACATCAAATGCGGCATCATTGTGTAAGACCCATCTGTGCAGAGCGATGACAGCATGCCAAGAGCATTACGATAACTGGATCGACCTTGACCCAGCAAGAAGTAACCTGTATAGTCAGGCGGAGAATCGCACTGCATTCGGTCAAAAGTACGAGTCATGTTGGTGAATATATCCAACCACTTTAGGAAGCCCAGTAGCTCACATGAGCAATAGAAAGGATTACTGTACAATTCACACACAGTCAGCTTACTGAGGCCCACAAAAGTAGTACTGTCCAGCCTCTGGATTCTGTTCATAGATAAGTCAATGTTCATAATGTTTGGGCACTCCCAAAAGGCGTTAGGAGTCACAGTTTCGATTAGGTTTGCTTGGAGGTAGAGATACTCCAACTTTCCCAGTCCCCTAAGAATTCCCTCCGTCAGATTTCGTAATCTGTTGTAACCAAGCTGGAGCACCTGCAAATTGAACTGACCAGCAAAAGCTCCGTCCTCTATGTAGGACACCTCATTCTTAGTGAGGTTGAGGTACGTTAAGTTGCCAAATCGGCTAAGTGAAGAGTAGTGAACGCTCTTTATTTTATTCTCATTGAGCCTCAGGTCCACTATGGTGCTGTTAATGTGCTGTGGTATAGACTCATAGGGTGGCTGGTTCTGACTGCAGATGGCGAGCCAGACGAAACCCTTGTCACCCTCAATAAGCCAGCAGTCTGCTTGTACTTTGCCCGTGTATAAAAGTGCAAACAGAACTAACATCCATAAGCAAAGAGCTGGCATGACAAATCCTCTGTGCCCGGCCATGGTGAATGTCGCCCCAGCGTGGAGACTCCTTGGTACACTCTAGTATCTGAGAATACAGGAACTTATAATGTGAAGGACAAGCCTCCTTTTTTCACTTTTCTCCTCATCAGTACAGCATAAAGTGCTCTTAACATTGAGGGAGGATCCCAAGTCTTTGCCAGGGGAAGACCATCGACAAGTAGCTGCACCGTCTATTCTGCCAAAGCGTCGGAAGAAAATTCCTTGTGCATATTGAGCGCTAAATTCGGAGTCATTGAAGAGAAAGACACATTCTCTGGTCAAGCTGGTCTCCAAAGGTAACACATTTATCGTCTGCAGTTCAATCCCGTCCTGATTCTGCATCACATTTCACCAACTTCTTGCCAGGGTTCTTCCGAGGGGCTGATGTTTTTGTAGAATTCACAATTTCTGCAAGCAAAAAGACATATATTAGTACAGAAATATTTTCTCTATATCAGCAATACATAAGGTATCCTAAGGACAGGTCATCAATACATAAATTCTGGAAAACTCTTTAAGGCTGAGGCCCCAAGGTGCAGAAACGCAGCTTTTTTTTGTTGCAGATTTTGCTGCAGTTTTTTTGAGCCAAAGGCAGGAGTGGATTGAGCAGGAGGGAGAAGTATAAGAACTTCCTAGATATTTCCCATTCCTTCTGTAGCCATTCTTGTCTTTGGCTCTAAAAACTGCAGCAAAATCGGCAACAAAAAAAGCTGCGTTTCCTCAACGTGGAATTGTATTGCAGGTATTTTTGAAAACACAGCTTTTCCACTCGCAGATTTATTTTCTGCAATGTGTGGATGGGATTAGCCACTTTGCTGGTACTGTAAAAGGCTGCAGTTTTTGCTGCGGCGATTCCACCGTGGCCAAATTGAAGTAATTACACTACGTGGGGCCCTGGCCTTAAAGGGTTTTCCAGGACTTTGGTATTGATGGTGAGTACTTTTTTGTTTACCAGGCTTAGTTGATATTACAACTTTTTGCAGCTTAGATCCATTCAATTGAATGGGACTGAGATGTACTAAGAGGCCCAACCAATTTAAAGTGTATGAAGCTGTAACTAATTAAGGGGGCGTGGCTTTCCAAGGAGTGCTGCAACCTCTTTAAACTGTCGATTCACCAGTCAGAATGCAACTGATCTGATATTGACAGAGTCATAAGGATAATCCATCCATATAGAAGTTCTAGAGAATCCCTTTAATAAGCTGTTACATTGTATACTTTTTTGTAAAGGACTTCCTTTCCCCCCTAAACAGCGCCACTCTATTGGCTGTGTCTAGTATTGCAGCTCATCCTCATACAAATGTCCAATATGTGAGATGCAATACCCGGCAGAACATGGTCACAATATGGAGAACAGGGCGCTATTTCTGCAAAAAAAAGCAAATGCTTTTTCCTAATCCTGAAACACCTTTAAAGGGAACGTATCACCAATTTATTTATTTATTACAACCAAATGAATGTGAAATATATTCTATTATATAATCTGTTTTATTTTGTGATTATAGATTTTTTATTCTATTTCCTGTTCCTCTGATAACAGTATTTAGTGATCTGCTTTACAGCAGTCTCAAGGCCATAGGCAGCAACAGACTGGAGCCGACTCGTAGAGGTCTATGAGAGTTTTGTTGCCATGCTTTAGGCAGAGAGGTGACATAGATATGCTATGACATCATCTATTGTCAGTAGTGGGTGTAATGATGGGTCAGTGGTGTTTTCTATGGAGGTTTTATCTTCTATTGTAATACGGTCTGTGTTGTAAATGAGGTGACTGCTGCAAAAAAAAACCCTACAGAAATGGTAATTGTCAGTCTATTATTAGGCTTAGTGGCCAGGGGTAAAATTGCAGGATTCAGTACTTATTTTTAATATAGATATATTATAAATGATAAATATTATTATTATTAAAAAATATTATTATAAATATTTTAAAAATGATTTTTAAATATATTTAACATTAAACATTGGGTTTACAAAATAGGTGATTTTCTTGCGATCCATTCCCTTTATTTGAGCAATTGTACAATCTATTCTGAGACATTTTACAGTCCGCCTAATCTCATTCATATCTAAAGTTCTGCAATTTCATCTAAAGTATTAGCGGGTCCGGTCTCCTGTGGGAAGTCTAGCACCTGGCACATTAAAATAAAATGACATTATACAGCATGTAGTTAATGAATAGTGAGCCGCGTGACCTTGGCTGGGACCTCGGAGTCCCCTAAATGCGTTTAATCCCTAACATCGCGAAATTGAGTTAGGCAGCTCGCCGCTGTCTCCGCGCTGCTCTATCTGGTTTTCGCTCTCACCCAAAATGACTTTTTCTTGCCATAGAAAGTAGTGTAATAAACAGGTTTTATCAGGACCAGAGTTTAATTTCGACTCATTAGAGCAAGCAATTTGACGGTTATTTGCTCTCCAATGTGTGAATGAAATGGCGGCATTAAGAAAGAAGAGACGCGAGAAAGCTAATCTCACAGTTTACTGCAGGGCTGTGACGTGTCTGGGGACTGGAGACTTGGTTTTAGAAGCAAAGATGTTTCTTTCATGTGTCTGCTTTGCTGATACATAAAAAAAAAAATCACAAGACGGGATCAGCTGGTATGGGAACAAAGTCGGGCGTGGGTTTGCAGTGTTGTGCAAAAGTTTTAGGCAGGCGTGGTACAATGCTGCAATGTAAGAATGCTTTCAGGCATAGAAGGGTTAATAGTTTATTTTGGTCAATTAACAAAATGAAGGGAATGAAGAAAAGAGAAATCTAAATTTAATCAATATTTGGTGTGACCTTTGCCCTTTGCCCTCCATCAGTTCTTCTCGGTACTTGCAGGCAGTTTTTGGCAGAACTGGGCAGGGAGGTTGTTCCCGCCGCCATCTTGGAGCACTAAGCACAGATCTTCTGTGGATGTTGCTTGCTCCAATCCGTCTGTCTCTTCATGTCATCCCAGACAGACTGGATATGGCTGAGATCAGGGGAATATCTATTAATCCTTCTATTTCTGAAAGCATTCTTACATTGCAGCATTTTTACCACACCTGCCTAAAACTTTTGTATTGTACTGTACATTCCATCTCCAGATGTGATCACAGGCCGGTACAATCTAATTTCCTATAGATGGACCAAAGTTTAACTTGAATCTGATAACCTGCTGCAGCGAGATAACGTAAAAGGTCAAGTTCACATTTGCTGCATCCAGGGGCATCACTAAAGGCTCAAAGGTCTTGGTGCACAAGCTCAGCATTTCCCATCCCTACATTTTAGCAGCATTTCAAATCCTTCTCTATCTATACACAGCCCTCCATGAAGACTTGTTCACACCATGTCTGTGCACACAAGCTTCCCATCATTCTCATACCCTATCAGTGCACCCCATATAATAATCCTGCCGCTTTGTGCCACAGCCGCCCCCACAGAATCGTTCCTACATGCTACTGATCAACTGCTACTTTTGGCATTAAAGGGTTCATTTCCTCCTTTCTGACAGTGGAAGGCTGTGTATCCAGTGCACCAGGGGGCAGGGGGAATAGATTTATGATGCCCGGACTGCCAGGAATCAGAAAGGAGATCAAGGAAGTTTAATCAGTCTTATTGTGGTGAGGGTGACCTGTGGGCCCCTAGTCTCTGGGCCCTGTCACATTGGCAACCATTGCGATCCCTATAGCTATGCCATTGGCAGATACAGAGAGTATAGGAGCTCTTGATCCCCAGAGCTTGTTATAGATCACCCCAAAACCTTTCAGTAATTGTGACTCATAGAATTGGCCTCATAAGTGGCATCAAAAAGCTGCACCAAATGGCCCAGGTGTAAGTGCCCTCAATGCAACCTAACAGTAGGAAGAGGACAGGGAGGCATTGGCACCTCTTACCTACTGAGCCACTGTGTAGCTGCAGAGGTTGCACATATGGTATATTTAACGCTTTGTGTGCTACCGTGCCATATAGTATGTACAAAGCTTTGCTGGACTTGTACAGACTGGATGCGAAAATGCAAAAGGTGCAGTAAATACCCCATGTGCATCTATGGCTATCCTACTATGATACCATATAAATGGAGCAGCAATATGACTATGTGCATGAGACCTTACATGGGAACTTGGGTCTGAGAGACATTTATATAGTTTGAAGGTGATAATTACCAATGCACAGATAAAGTCACTTGACAATTATCTTCGGAGCTCATCGTTCCATTGTAGAAAGACATTGTGATGTATCTGTAGGGGAAGGGGTTTGAGAGGTTGCACATATGGCACATTTCTTTTAGAACTTTATATGACTGCTCTATTCATGTGTATGAAGTTTGCAGGAATCCATGCATGTGCTGCAGAAACAACCCCAGTACAACACCAGAGGAAGACCCTCGGGTTGAAACGTGTAGTATGCCATGAAGTAATAGTCTTCTATACTACTCTTCTGCTACTACGAGGGTCTTCTATACTACTCGCCAGATCTTTTCTGCTACTATGAGGTTCCAAAAGCAGCGGTGTCAGATCTTGCCTTTTCCTCTATTTGGAACACCAACCCCAGTCAGATGAACTTGGTGGCACATGCATGCACACCTCACCATCCACAGCGGCCACGAGGACAGGGGTCGTTTATTAAAATTATTAAATTATTAAAATAGGTGTCGGTCCCAGAGATAGGATCACCATTTGTAACACATTAATTGCAAATCTGGACAATGTGATGTAAATAGCCCTTCGAGAAAATCTTCTAATGATCTACATATGCACTGCATGAGGTCCACACATCTGCAAGGCTGTAGGCACAGCATATGTCTATGATGCCTTGTGAATAACTGCGTGGACACAGAAAATGTAACCAACTTTACAAACTAAAAGTAAATGTTACCATTGCATGTATACAGCTCCTCTGCAGAGCTATGTTTCTCTACGGTTGCAGATTACAACCAACTCTCTTACGATCTGATCTAGCCACTGTTTTATTCCATTCACCATAACTTCTTCATAACTTATGCAAAGTAGAGGAAGGTTTAGTTGTAAAAAGACTAACCTATATGACTTCAGGATTAGACTACTTCTAACCATGGAAACACATAGGTTTGCCTAAGAGTTGTATACACAAAACGGAAGAATTCATGTAGTCAAAGTTTTCTGCAAAGTTGCTTCACAGATAACTTGAGAAGCAATGGAGCAATGAAGATCCACGATTGCAAAAGTCTTCACACCCAGACCAAAAAAAAGATCACTCGCCACCAATAAATATAATTTTTTTTATTGTCTTCCAATGTCAGAGGTCACAAGATTTGGCTTCTTAAGTGGCTCAAAGTTTACCCAGTGTCGAAACTCATGCGCAGCAGGCGAGGAGTTAAAAGCAGGTCCTTTCTCCGACCTGTTCATTGTTTTGCCATTTCAAACAAAATGGAAGAGTCACCGAAGCAAAGTAAGAGAGAAATTAAAATGATGAATTACAAATTATAAATGTTTAATCAGGCGACACAAAGAGGGACATTTAGATATTTTTTTTTTATCGCTAAAAGGCACCAAATGTTAAACTGAGCGCGGGCTATCCATTTGCCTGCAATAATTCAAGCAGACAGCTCTAAGATGGCACAGAAAACATTTATTAATGATTAAATTTACCCGAGACGGCAGCGGTGTACATTCATCAACTGTCAGGTGCCGAGAGGAGGGCAGGGATACCAAACATGCTAGGAATAATATCTGGTGAGAAGGCTCTCAGGGGCCTTTAAATGATCACATGACTCCAAAATCAGGAGCAGATTGGTGCTTTAGTCTATAGCACCACCCATAGCCTCTCTGCAGCCAGCGTGGAGCTTACAAGGATCCTACTCCATGTTATATGATGCACTAGAGAGTAAACAGTATACAGATGTATCCACACTTAACATAGCTGGAATTTGGTTAGGGATTGTCATTTCTAATATATAAATATATATTTATATTATGCCATGCAAGGGAAACCATTACAAGGCTTCAACTAAGGACACAACCATTGGAGGGCCACATATAGCATATCATTGTGTGATAGAATAGCCTAAAACTATATTGTTTTGAAAGGCAGCAGGTAACCGTTTTTCACTTACCCATCCACATTCCTGTCCATGGCCATTTCCACTTAGGCCTCCGGGGGGTGCTGTACATTACGTCATAAGGATGTGATGTACCGACGTTGCAGGTCTAAGCAGAGGTGGCCATGGAATGGAGCGGCAAAGGTAAGTGAAAATCCAGCAGGTAACAGACTATGCTATGGCGGTAATTCTGCCATAGCATATGCCAGTATCATATCAGAACCCTATTTGGGTTGAGTATAGATCTGATCTGACATAGTGTGTGATCAAAGGCCTTTACTGAATTACTTGGCTTCTTATATTATATAATTATATATCTGCTTATTAATAACGTGTTATAGTTTATGTGTTTTACTGGTTATAAGACTACTATAATCCTAAATAAAGTTTGATTGTTTAAAGAAAAAAAAATCTGATCTAAAGAAACATTTAGTAACTTGGTAAACACAACATTATATGAGTTTTAATGATCCTGAGTCACAGTCTTATACTCCAGAGCTGCATTCACAATTCTGTTAGTTGCTATTGGAAACAGTCGACAAGCTTGTTGACAGACACACCTCTAACTGTTTAGAGTAGTTCCTAAAACACAGGAAGGACATTTTTTTTATTTAGTAGACTACCATAGAAAGCCTACATGCTTTAAGAAGAAATCCAAGGAATTAGTAAGTAAAGAGTATGCATCTGACCAGGGCCGGCTCCAGATTTTGGTGGGCCCTTGGGTGACAGAGTCTCAACGGGCACCCCGTCAATCATGATAAGATAATTTGTTGCAATGATTCCTCATTGCAACTACAGATATACAATCACTGACAGCCGTGTAACAAGGGGGAGGTACTACAAGTCCCAGGGCACAACAAATGTACAGGGAATGGATTAATAAACGTTAGCTAATTAACACGATTTACTGCTGATCTATCACTTATTTGCGGCCACATTCCAGCTGTTACAGAAGCACTATACATCACTTGGAAAGGACAGCAGCTACAGAGGGGTCAGAGAAATGGACGACAGCAATTTTTGAAAGGGTTATGTTAATAAAACTGATGTTTTCAGTTCTCAGCTGAGTAGTGGGCCCTTGAACTCAATGGGCCCCGGCATCTGCTTGGGTTTGCTGGGTGCTGACACCGGCCCTGCTTTTGACAGTGTACTGATCAAATGGGTCCTCGCCATCTCCACTCTATATCCTGCACACGTTTGATTTTATCTTCTTTCACCATCCACATTACTGCCAATATCCCACTATTTAGGGTCAGGGGCATAAATATAGAGAGTGCAGAGGACCCAAAATGTCTCATATACCAGTGATATAAATGGGTCATATTGGGTGAGATCCTGAACCATCAGTCACCCCATTGGTGATCAAATCCTATTGACACACTACAGGGGGTAGCGTTACGTGGTGGTCCGTCATGTAATGTCTGGGTGTGCCCTATCTCACAGATACCTTATTGAAGTCCAGATGTCTAACTAGGGCCTATAGACAGTGTTTGCCCGTATGAGACTACCTAAGCATGAGACTACCTAACCCTAATCTCCTGGGTCCTACAGTAAGTACTATGTGCTACCTTACTAGTTCTGCTCATGATCTTTACGCTTTGCAGAATATTATTAGCACATTCTATATTACTATATTAATACAATATAACTTTGCTCCATACTCTACTCTGCTTATATCTGGTTGGGGATCATGAGTTGACAGTAAGCCGCACTGATGAAGGGGACAATGTCAGGCAAAACATTCAGTGACTATTGCTGCATAATAAAGAAGAGCTATCGACTTGCAGGCTGTCAAGACCGAGGATCTCAGGCTGACTTTACTGGCTAATAACCTCATTTTCTATGCACTTAGAAAACTGAATGAGTTTGTTAGAAAGTATTTACTGGAGAGGCTAAACATGATGAACACTATGGAGAATTCGTGTTCCTGGTGGCATGTTCCTGTCTGAATGGTTTCATCTTCCAGGAGCTGACATTGCCGTAGCCCCAATTTCTCCATAATTAGATTTCCAGTACAGCCTGTTATGACTTGTCATAGTCACACCTTCACTGTCAGTCCTCCGCTGTGGTTAGGACTCCCTGACCAACAATCCATTATTACTGTCCTCATTTACAGAGCACCATTTGTCAGGCTTCGAGTCACGTCAGGAGGAGATGGTTGGGGTCAGGTCTCTGCACTTTTACGCTCAAGGCTTTAATCACTGACAATATGATCAGCTACATGTGAGCTCTACTATAGAGGAGGAAGGGTTAACAGATATCCATTGTCTTCACATACTTAGATAATAAAATGAACCTTTGCAACCAACTTTTGCTTTGATGCATTGCATCTAACTAATAAAGCCGCATTGCAAATAGAATGTCTTAAAATGACCCACCGACTTCCATATGCAGCACCTATGCAGATTTATGTGTTGTCACAGTTACAGACTACAAATATACCTAGTGTAGTCTGATCCTGCAGTCCTGCTGTTCTCCATTTGCCCTGTACTAGTTGCTAATATCCATTACTAGAGGAGAGTCTGATCTTAGGAGGAATATATAGTACAGGACTTGTCTGTAGTCTAGACACATAGATCTGCATAGGTGCTCTATACAGGAGACATCTTTAATTAGTGCTTTAACTTTTAAGACATGTCCTGTGTTGCAATTCTGCAATAGCCATGGACGGAGAGCCACAGATTGGAATAGACAAGAAAGGTACCGGAAGCAGAAGCTTTTAAGTGACTGTTGGATTTATCTCTATATTACAGATGTGTCCACGCCTACATTTTTTTTACATATTTCTATAGGGACTCCAATTCTATATGTAAACAAAAAAAACAACAACAATATATTGTGGTGACATGCTAGCAAAACCCTTGTCAAGTTGCAATTCACATTGTGACCACTAAGTGGCCACATACAGAATAAACAACTCCCAACAGTGTATCACAATATCATATACACATGCACAACTATTGCTCCATAGAAATGGAGGACACGGGGTCCCCGTTCTTGTGGGGCCCCAGCGATCAGACATTTATCCCTTATCCTAGCATATGTAATAAATTAAATACTCCAAAGTGCGCACTACCTAAAAAGATTTTCTGGACTTATACAGATGCATCTCAATAAATTAGAATATCTGTGAAACGTTCCTTCATTTCAAATAATTCAGTAATACAATCCATAATCAGCGTCTTCCATGATTGTGTGTCCTACTGAACCAGACTCAGGGACCATTTAAAGGCTTAGGAAACCTTGGCAGGTGACACTGAATTTACAAGACTGAACTGAACTTACAATATTCTCATTTTCTTAGATTTGGGTTTTCATTCCCTGTAATCCATAATCAACATTTACAGAAATAAAACACTTGCAACTGTATATTGATGAACTATCCTTAGGCTGGACCATCAATATGTCATCTGTGGTTGTCCTACACCCACCAGCTAGCTGAAGAGGCTGCAGTGTTTGGGTGACCACTGCAGCCTCTTCACTGAATACCAAGCACAACACATTGCACATCCTAGGGGCTGTGCTTGGTATTGCAGCTCAGCCTTATTTGCTTGAATGAGACTGAACTACTGCTGTACCATGTGACTGATTAACGTGATATCCTCAGCCCACAGCAGAGGCTGCAGCACTTGTGAGAGCCGCGGCCACTTCAAACAGCTGATCGGCGGGGGTCCTGGATGGCGAACCCCCACTGATCACTGACCAAAATGAACAAGTGGCGAGCCCAACCCTGACATATGGGGTTAAGTTTTGTTCTGTCTCAAGAAGAAAAAAAAAAACTCCGGCCGAGTTCACATGATGCTTTTTTTTTTTAAATTGAGAACTGTGTACCTTTCTAAATTCTAGTAACAAGTAGCACAGATTAATTATTCCAGTAAACAAAAGATTTTTTTGCAAAATAACGTGTACTAAAATTACTGCAATTAGCAAAGCAGGAAGTTAATTAAAAAAAGCAAGGTGTGAACCGTGCCTAATCCTCGCGCTGCAGTCATCTTAATATGGAGGTAATAAAGCTATAACGGACACCCACTTCTAATAGCGAAATAAAGCAGTAGTCCTCGACATCCTTGTGTTTCGATGAAACCATATTAATGATATTAGACCCGTCTCTCAGATCTCGAGGAGAACAGATTTCTGAAAAGAAAAGATCAAAATATTTTGACAATGCCGACTTAATTTCAGGCCTGCCTGGAGATTGTCATGGATTTTTTATGAAGCTTTGGCAGTACAAGGAATAATATTAAATTCTTGGTTGCTTGCTGTATAAAAATTCTATTTTTAATTCACATTTCCTATGTATGTCACTATATTATTACATGCAAATTGTTTTCTTGCCGACTTCTGTTGCTTTCAGAAAAATCTTCTTTAAAGAGTAAAAGTGCGAGGTTTATAAAAGTTTATCCTGGCAGAGAAGAAAGCACGCTCTGCGAAGAACGGTGTCCAAGAATTGTGCTGATTCACTCATCATATAACGGGATGGAGGGCCATTTGTCTAATACAGAGCGCCAAAATCGCTGCAGAGAAGAAGTCAAGGAGCTTCCCCACAAACAACACTTATCCCTTATTTACAGGATAGGGAAAAACTCTCTAATCCCTTTTCTTGATCCTGACATCACGTCCTTTGGGCACATGGTCATGTTGCAACCCAATCCCATTCAAGTGAATGGGACTGAGCTGCAATACCAAGCACAGCCACTATATCATGTACGGAGCTGTGCTGGTAAGTAGTGAAGAGGTCACAGCAATCATTATCATAGTCCAATATCATAGAAAACCCCCTTTAGGCCGAGGCCCCGTGTTGCGAAAATGCTTTCCTAAAATGCCGACACTCCGGCTCTATTGTGCAGGCGCCGGCAGAAGTCAAGTGAAGAAGGAGCCGGCGGCACAGAAGAAAGTGATCTCTTGGACAGGAAGACAGGTAAGTATGATGGGGTTGGGCTCAATTAGTTAGTTAGGAAGGGCTAGCTAGGGAAACAGGGATGGGGTGTGAGAGAGGGAGAGGGAGGAAGTGAGAGAGGGATCTGAGTGAAGAGCAATGCATCATGGTAGTTGTAGGATATAAGAACAAGAAGGTACCCATGTAAACAAATGCAGAGGATGCCAGGAGCTCCCAGAGAAACCCAGAAACCACTCAAAACACTGCTAAAGGTATTTGGGTGCACTTATTAACCCATTAATAGCACAGACCTTTTTTTAATTTTTTTTTTTTTTTTTGACGGGAAAACCCCTTTAAGATCATCAATATCAAATTAATGATATTTGGATCAAAGAGTATGGAGCTGGAATCAGACGGCTCCACATATTATGTAGTGGCTGTGCCACGCTACTGCAGCTCAACTCACATTCATGTGCCGGGTGTCAGACCCCCACCAATCTCATATTTTATATGGATGACCTATCCTAAGAGTAAGCGATCAATATCTAGTCTTGGTCTTGATGGACCCCTTTAAATTTGAGGCTACACAACAGATTTTACCTACTAGAATGCCCTAAGGCTAGGTTCACACGGAGGGATTTGGAGCTGATTTTGAGGAGGATTCTGTCTCAACATCAGCTCCAAAAAAACATCCGGAATGTGTTTTCTATGGGAGGCAGAGCCTGTTTTTTCAGTATTCTGAGTGTCCCGATCAATCTTGCCATGGTTACTGTAACTGATTCAGCTGCCGAAACCACGAAGCGAGTCTCACGCTGAATAACCCCATTGTTTCTGAGGCTAATGGGTTCCTCAGGGTTGGTATTTGGGGAGGAATTTGAGTTGGGAGACCTTATGTGTCCTGTAGAACAAGAGACAGGACACATTATTTGCATTCATTTTAATATTCTGTGATGGGGAATTCTTCATAGACAGCACCGATGATGTACCGACCGCGCTCCAGTGTCGAGCACAAGTGGAGGTGCCTGGTCTGGGACCTGCCAGATTTGTTACAGAATATTCTGTGACTGTTCCATTCCTCCGCTTACATAAATCCATGCGCTGGCTGCAAAAAAATCTGACTTTCAGTCAAAGAAATTTCTGCAACAAATCTGCTGGTTTCAGGGCTCCGGGCTCCACCATTGTCGATCAAAGTCTCACCCATTACATATGTATTCAGGGTTCTGTATAATAAAATTGATTTCAATGTTAAACATCTTTGATCCTTTTACTTTATAACATTTGTACATCTCATTTTTATTTAATCATTTTGCAATTATTATAGATTATCATCTAGAACATTCCATGGTATAATGCTGCTGCTCCTCTGCACTACAGGGACGATAAGGGCTTATTTCATCTAAACAATTTAGAGATTGAATTAGACCTGAGCATTCGCCGTGTGGACAAAGCACTTTATGTTAATAACATTATTTACCAAGATAATAAAACTAGAAATAGCAATTAAAATTACCAGAGAATCCTCTGGGGAGGTTCTAAGCCGTAGCCCCTCCCTTGCCTAAAATAGATACATAAAATCATTATACATTGAACATTATTCTATACTTTTAATGATACTAAATAATTTATTTAGTGCTCTTTATTCTGCAAGGAATACATTGTTACTAAATCTGAAAAAAGAGACGTGTGCATCAAGTTCAACCTCTTCTAGACCTTGGTGTTTGAGTCATTTCCAGCTCATGTACCCTTTTTATATAAAGGTAAAGCCCAAAGTTGAATCTCATATTGGAAATGTTGTCTAGGGATCTATAGAGGAACAATATTACAATTGGATTACAGATTGTTATGTCTGTAATTCCTACATTTCCATTTGCTTTTGCAGCTGCTGCTTTACATTGAGTGCTACTTCTTAGCTTATTTGTAACCTCAAGTTCAAACATGATCAACTTCATTAAGATTATCAGGATGCCCCTACACATTAAAGGGGTTGTCCAGGATTGTCATTACATGGAGCAGTGGAATGGTGTTGTTTGATCGGAAGGTGATTCAAAAGGTGTGTGCGGCATATTTTGTTATCTTACACCCTCCAAAGTCTTTTCCCAAGTTTTGTCCATCTAGGATGACCCTTAGAGCCTGTTGACAGGGGCGTGACCTGAGGGGGTGCAGAGGGTGCAGTCGCACCGGGGCCCAGGAGCCTTAGGGGGCCCATAAGCACTGGCATCAGTATTGAGATTGCAGCTTCCATCTGGCCCATAAGCCAAGGAGACCCACAGGTTACCCTAACCACATTAAGGTTGATTAAACTCCTTAACCATCACTATCAAGAATTCACTGTAGGGATGAGGTAGGGGGCCCCGAATAAAAGTTTGCAGCGGGGCCCACAAGACTTTAGTTACGCCACTGCCTGTTGATTTTGGTAGGACCGATTGACCATAATACCTAATGTGTATGGAGGTCTTATGACTTTTTCCAGATGGATTTTAACAAGTCTGATCTTTTCCTTCTAAGGAATAGGAAAGAAGGAAGGAAGGAAGGAAGGAAGGAAGGAAGGAAGGCCACCACCAGAGATGTCTTGCAGTGGCTTACGCCCTTATTCCTATGGAGACGAAACCACACTCTGCCGAATCAAGCAGGCACGTTTATGGGAGTCAGGAGGTATAGCTGTTGGCAGAAAGTTTAGGACTGGTTGAACATCTTACGTATATGGAGGTGTCCCAACTTTTCCCCGATGGATTTGAATGAACCTGATCTTTTTGTTTTCCTGGAAGGCATGCCGCCATCAGAGATGTCTACCAATGGTTTACCTCCTCTCCCTATTGAGAATCAAGTATGCATGTGTATGGGGGCTGGCAGGAGTAGTTGTCAGCAGAATGCTCAGCTATCTTAGAGCCAGCTTAAGTCTTTTGTTACTGGATATATTCAGCCTAATGTTTGTACAGGAAAGACTTGAAGATTGAATAGGTAAGAGATAAGGACAGATTTATAAAGCAGAGCCCGAGTCATCCCATGCCGACTGCCATAAATTCAACATCACTACATAGCCAATGGATCCTAATCCTTAGATTAGTAGAGGTAATTAAATCGACAACCAAATGTTTATAATTTAGTATTAAGGGGTAAAACCACGTTTAATCCAAGATTCTGAGATGTAATCCCTTTAAATTAAAGTTAAAGATTAATACTTACATTTTCTGTACAAAATACACTGAGAATTGCCCGGAGTTGTGGAATTTCTTATGATTTCCTCTAATAGGATGAAAGTGGCGTAGAAATAATGTTACGTTACACGAATGCCGGAGTCTAAAGCTAAAAATCAATGTTTGTTCAGATTGTCAGTAACAAGGGTGTGATTATAGGGGGTGCAGACGTAACAGCGGCATGCAATCCCTGGTATCACTGGTCCTCACTTGGGGTGCTATTGTGGTAGACAACTCATGTGGCTGCTACAGGACCATTGGATAGTGGAAGTCTAGCAAGACACGTACCATGAAGTATGAACCTTCTGCCCCCCAACCCAGTTTGGCAAAATCCCTTCTTTTAATGGATAGTGAGCACTAGAGATAGGTGAACCTTGCGAGATTCAAAGCCTCAAAACGCCATGATGTCAGCCCTATCTCAGAGGTGACCAACGGAGCATGTGAAATTGGAGAAGACGCCAGAAGTGGCCGCATGAGCAAATGCAAGGGAAGACTGGACACTCAAGAGAGAAGTGAGTATCAGTGTCTAATTTTCCCTATACCTCCCTTGGGTCTCTACTTATCATACTCTGACATCTGAAGAGACCACAAAGTATAATAATGATTCGTGAGTGATGAATCCCCATAATTTTGAGTTCCAATTTTTTGTAAAATTCATAATGAACCTGACTTATTACGAGCACCATTGCTGGAATTCCAACTCCACAGACTCTACGATGCACCAAATCTCCTATCCAAGGTTGTATTATTAACCAGCACCAGAAGGGAGGCACTTAAAGGGGTTGTCCAGGATTTAATAACAGTTCAGTCTTATTATAGAAATAGTGCCACAGCTGTTCATTGGTTGCACCTGGTATTGCAACTCATCTCCACTGAGATGCATGGGGTTGAACTGCAGTAACACACACAACCTGTAGATAAGTGTGGCGCTGTTCTTTAAGAAAGAAGCCATGTTTTTTTTTTCAAATGCCGGACAACCCCTTAAGCCCTTTTAATGTGAGGCCATCCACATCTACAGTATGTATGCTCCTGGTTCTGGGGAAAAAATGGGGTCCTGAGTAGGGACCCTCCCCTATGATGTCTTGTAGAATATTAATTGAAATGCAGAACTAGGACTTCTATAACACTCCCAGGGGTGTAGCTATAGGGGGAGCAGAGGTAGCTGGGCCCTAAGAGGGCCCCAAAGGTCCTTCTGTCACATAAAATATACCACCATCTAAATGGTGCAAAGTAGGTAACAGCCCCATTATAGCTTTTGTATTAGGGTTCAGGAGCTTTAACTTACACCTCAGGACCCTGTCAGTGAATGGCATGTGAATGGGGATGTAGCATATTTATTTGAAAGTACTGGCTCTGAGCTGCAATACCAGACTTATCCTGTGGACAACAGTGGCACTGTTTTGTACTTCACTGACCGAATGGAGAGAATAATATTTATCACGGATTGAATATTCTTATAACTTCCAATATCCTAGCAGTGCTGTATGCTTTACCTTATACATGACGCCTAATAACTTTTGATGAATGCTCCCATGTGCCTCCTCAATAAAATGGAAGTCTTTGAGCTTTGTAAATTAAAGAGCAATAATGTTTCATCCCTCACTTCGAACACCTATAAAGCTCGGGCTTACTTACGAGGCGAACATGTGAAATATCCCGCTAACATGTTGATATATTTGTAGCAGTGTGTTGCTCATTTCAGTGATAAAATGTTATTTAATATCTGTATGACATGCCAGCTACATTTTGCTAGTAAGATCTATGGGAAGAAGAGGCGTCCTATGCGCAGATTTATACCGCCTCGCTATAAGGGGAAAGGAAGAATTGATTTGCTAACTTGCTCCTCTCCACCGGCGCTGTCTTTAATAATTGCGTCTTAGGTTTTCTTGTTGCTGTTGATATATCTTCCCATGCAGGTGTGCATAATCAAAATGCTAATGAATATGCAAATTAAGCAAACTGAAATGCATATATTATAATAATGATATTTGCAACAGACACTATTGAAATGCTGCCGTTTGCAGAATTGTGTTGGGAAAAAAAAATCAGAAATATATGTTTCAGACGGGGTGCTCTGTCTGCTTAAGGAGACATTGCCTTTATCAGGCTGACTTACAGAGTACGGGGACTTATAAGAACATTAATGTTCTGCTAAGAATACTGGGAAAGGAATATGCAAATAAGTCCTTGGTTGAAAAAGGAGAATTTGCTGTAGCGCCACCTTTTGGAAGGTACCTCTCAATACATCACTGTCTGGTTTTCCTGAAACCTAGTGGCATAATCTGGGAATAATGTGAACCGAGAGCAAGGCAGGTGGTTTGGACTCCGCAACCAGAAATGAACGCACACGCGGTAGTTCAAGAAAAAAATATATATTTACTATAAGTTAATAAAGGCTAGTTAAAGGTAAAATGACAGGGCTAAAGACAAGCAAAATATACAATATAGCATGAACAATTTCAAGGCAAATTCTGCAATGGTTTCTACTTTTACTCTGTCCACTTCTGCAGTATGGACACTGAATGAACAATATACTCAAAACTATCCCTAACTGACCCTGACTTCACATTTGGGTGCACCCCCTTTTCCCCAGTGGTCCAGGTGGACCGCTTACAGTCCGTAGAAGCGCGCGGTGGGGCCCAAAGTCGGTCCTTTCTTTTATAGTGAAGCGTCCTCTCCTCACGGTTATCAGGATCTTGGGAGAAATGAAGTCCTCTTTAACAGACAGGGAAACCAACTGAATGCAATGTAATCCAACAGCAGATTCCACTCAGCACACTGACAGTCCTGCCGAATCCATACACTGAGCTGGGATGTAAACCGGGATTTAGCAGGTGCCGTCCAGTACATCAACAGCACTGCGAGTCTCTATCTGTGGTATCCATATACACAGTCACAATGTCAGTCTCACTGATCAGCCACTGAGCACAGTTCCTTTCACGTGGACTCACTAGTCCTGTTGTCTCTTTACACTCTGTTTGTCTCTGGACCAAGATACAGCTTAGCTGTACAGAAAAAATCTCCACACCAGTTCAATGCAACACTTGCCAAGATGGCTGCTGCTCTCTGTCTCGTCACTTCCTGCTTCTCTGCTCACACTCTGTCTGCAGAACAGGCAAGCTGACATAAAAGGGGGGGGTCTCACTCCAGCATCATGTCACAATTACAATGGCTGCTGTCTTAAAGGAACAGAATCACAGAAATACATTCAACATTAACAGTTTATACAGACAAATGAAGCTTAAGACAACATTGGCTGTCTCTTACATATTCCCCCCCACTTTAAGATTGGCAGTCCCTGCCTATGACTGTATATCCAGAGGGTTGTACTTTTATGCACAGGGTGGTAGTATACCGATGTATGGCAGGCCAAACAAACTCATCCTGCGCATACCGAACAGGGGGAATACCAGCATTTGGCCTAGTGGTCCGTCTGAGGACCGGTGGTATATTATGGGGTGCTGCAGCTATGGGCTGAGAAGGACCAGCGGATTCCGCACCAGAGGGGGCACAGACCGGAGATACAGTAGTCACAGGTGGAACATCCCCAGGAGCAGGGATCGGCCAACAATCATCCTCCTCATCGGAGGCCCATTCCGCACCTCCATTCTCTGACTGTGGGAGCTCATTCACATTGGCAGGCCCATCGTGATTTGTCCCTTCAGAATGACACAGGCGCAACATATTTCGGTGAAGTACTCGAACACAATCAGTTCCTTCTTTCTGGACCTGGTACACTGGCCCATTCGCATACTTGCGGCCAACAACACGATACGGCAAAGCCTCCCATCTGCTTTCCAATTTCCCTTGGGGTTTCTTGACACGAACTAGCACCAGGTCGCCTGGTTGCAATGGTGCTTCTTGCACTGGGGTCTTATCAGGATGGGGATGTTCTTGCAGGCGCTGCCGCACCAATCGATGGATCGTCTCAAGTCTCTGCCGATTTGCCCGCACCCAAGAGGTTGGATCCCTCGGAGGGAACCCATCCACATCATTCAACTGTAATTCTCCTATACTTCGCCCAGACCGCCCAAAGAGAAGTGTATAAGGAGAGTACCCCGTTGTAGAATGGACCTGATTGTTATAGGCCCACGCCATTTCAGACAAGAACTGAGGCCACTGTAACTTCTTGTCTTCCTCCAGAGTCCGCAGCATCTGTAGCAGAGTTCTGTTGAATCTTTCACAGGCCCCATTTCCCTGAGGGTGGTATGGAGTCGTGTGCGACTTCTTTATCCCGTAGATACGTTGAACTTCTTTCATTACGTGTCCCTCAAAGCAGGCGCCCTGGTCGGAGTGGATGCGTTGGGGGCACCCATATACTCGAATGAAATCTTGCCACAGAGCACGAGCTGCTGACTCAGCTGTCTGGTCCTTGGTGGCGGTTACCACCGCAAATTTGGTGAAGTGATCCACCATTACGAGGCAATACTGGTGTCCGCTATTGGATGGGCCCACCATTAGATAGTCTATCATGACGATTTCTAAAGGTTCCTGGGTCACGATGGTTTGCAGGGGAGCTCTCTGTTCTATTGCCTTATGGATCTCACAAGTTCGACAGCTGCGGCATACTTCTTCGACCATTTGACGAAGACCAGGGCAGTAAATCAGTCGCTGTAACCAACGAAAGGTCTTCTCATGACCAAAATGTCCATTCTTATTATGAGCCTCAACTGCCAAGGAGCGAGCCAGTTCACTAGGCACCACAATTTGGTATCGAATGTCGATCTCAGAAGGTAAATAGACCTTTCGGCATAGCACTCCATTTTTCATCTCCAACTTTTCCCACTGACTCAAAACAGATAATATCTCACGTGTCAGTCGTTCTCTTTCCTCTCTACAGGGCTTCTGGCCTTTCTCAACACACTTGATCATCTGCGCCAGCCCCTCATGGGTCTGTTGTATCTGTGCCCATTCCTGTCGTGAGGGACCAAAGAAAGGAGCCATTTCAGTCCCCTCCATCTCAAACTGATTAGTGGCGGTCAAGGCCTGTGAAAATCTGCTGAAATCGGGCACCTCCACATGCTCCAACTCATGATCCACGTCTTCTGTGGGGGTCTGGGCAGTTACCCTAGAAAGTCCGTCAGCATTCTGGTTCTCTGTCTTGGACCGATACTTAATGCGGTAATTGAATGTAGACATTCGGGCTATCCACCTCTGCTCTAACGCCCCGAGCTTGGCATTTTCCAGGTGAGCTAGTGGGTTGTTGTCAGTCAGTACTAAAACTTCAGCACCGGTCAAATATTCAGAGAATTTCTCGGTCATGGCCCATACCAGTGCCAACAGCTCCAATTTAAATGAACTATAATTCTCGGGGTTTCTTTCAGAATCTCTCAAAGACCGGCTGCCGTACGCTATGACCCTCTCCTGGCCATCCTGAAGCTGGGAAAGCACTGCTCCAAGACCATACAGGCTTGCATCTGTATATAGCTGGAACGGCAAGTGGTAATCAGCATATGCCAAGATTGGGGCTGTTGTCAGTGCATCCTTCAATGCCTGAAAGGCTTGTTCCTGTTCAGGTCCCCACTTCACGGACCGGTTCTTTGGACCACCGGATGTGCCTCGTAGGAGAGCATTAAGTGGTGCTGCTACCTTGGCGAAATCCTTAATAAACCGTCGATAGTAACCGGCTACTCCAAGGAACGCCCTCACTTCTCGCAGGGTAGTCGGTATCGGCCAATCTTGAACAGCCGCTATCTTGTCTCTTGATGGTCTCACCCCTTCTCCTGATACGCGGTGACCCAAGTAATCAATTTCAGATTGGAACAACCGACATTTACTGGGTTTCAATTTGAGCCCATGTTCCCGCAATCTTCGAAATACTTGCCCCAACTGGTGGAGATGGTCTTCAAAGGTCGCAGAATACACTATAATGTCATCCAAGTAGATGAGAGTGAACTCAAAGTTGAAGTCACCGAGACATTTCTCCATCAACCGCTGAAACGTTCCGGGTGCATTTGTCAACCCGAAGGGCATCCGGTTAAATTCGTATAGTCCCATGGGCAAGATGAATGCCGTCTTCTCCTTGTCTTTTGTGGCCATTGGCACCTGCCAATACCCACTAGCCAGATCTAGTGAGGAGAAGTACCGGGCTCTCCCTAGCGCTGAGAGGGACTCCTCAATCCGTGGCAAGGGGTAGGAATCTCGTACGGTGCAAGCGTTTAACTTCCGATAGTCTACGCAAAATCGGATGGACCCATCTTTTTTTCTTACTAACACCACAGGAGCTGCCCAGGGACTCTGGCTTTCTTGGATGATCCCACCCTGTAGCATCTTAGCTAACAGTTCTTTCACTTCCTGATACAACTGTGGAGGAATTTGTCGGTAGCGCTCTCTAATTGGAGGGGTGTCTCCTGTGGGAATCTCATGGTAGATCCCTGTGGTACATCCAAAATCTTCAGCATACCGTGCAAAGGTGGCTTGGTTCTCCCACAACAGCTCATCTACCTTCTGCACCCATTCCAGAGAACATGAACTTACATCCATCTTCATCTGTTCTCGAATTGCACAGCCATTCCATTCAGAGGTGGGTTCCTCATCTTCTCCCATGGACACAGTTACGGTCCACTCATCCCTTTCAGTCGGCTTCAGCTGCATTGGAGTTACTTTCCTTACTTCCTCCGGAGTCACATAGATGTTAGCCAGCAGCCTCCCTGGGGTCAGGTCCACACTCTGGTCCTGAGTGTTTACACATCGAAGTGGTACTCTTCCATTGCGAACTATTGCCAAGGAACGGGCCACTAGCGGATCAACACCTCCTTCGGCTGCCTGCAGTGGTTCTACCAACACAGCTATGCCCTCTAGTTTCCGACAGGTGCCTACGGGCATGGACACTATTGTCTCCCGACTGGGTGGCAGTGTAACTTTTGTATGCAAAGGAACTGAAATTCGAGCCAGAGGACGCTGTGCATCTGAACTTTTCTGTAAGCCACATGTCCGGATCAGCCGCTGGAAAGCTGTTTGAGTAGGCCGATGGGTGGTGGTTTCTTTCCAATAACCGTGACCTTTCTTTTCAAAGAGGATCTGATCTAATTCTTTTAACACATTCATCCCCAAAATGACAGGGACCTTTACTTCATGTGACTCCTGTACCACCACAATGCCTTTCCTACCTAGATCTTGGCCACATACCCGGACATTCATCCAGGCCACTCCCACGACCGGAACTGGTAACTGGTTAGCTGCGACCACTCGTACGAATGTATGGGGATCATATTTCACATGTTGCCGGAAGTACCGTTCATAACAGTCTCTACTCAAGGTCGTTACTTGGGAACCCGTGTCAATCATCCCGGTAACCGGAATACCCTCCATTTCCACCTGTATGACAGGACTTGCAGCGATCAGGTCATCATCAGGGCATTCTCCCCATATAGTCTCCTTGTCAGTCTCCCCTACTACACGCCCTTCAGCAGCAGGGGACTTCAGTTTAACGGCGGTCTCTCATAAGTTTGTCGCTGCTCTGGACATCTAGCAGCAACGTGGCCCATCCGTCCACACTCCCAGCAGCGTATCCCCCGTCGTTCTGGCCATCTGTTTGGGCCCCTTCGGTAAGCCCCTTCGATTTCTCCTGAGCACTGCACTAAATGATTTGGACCCCTTCGGTAGGTCCTATCCTCACCCCTCCAGCGGGGTGGTGGGTGATTCTGACTTGCTGGGTGTGGATGGCTCACCCTTTCATCTCCAGTCTTCTGGAAGTCTGCAATTTTCATAGACTGCTCATCACAACGAGTGTGCAAGTGTTCCATTTGTTCTTGCAGTTTCTGCATTACTGTGAGAATTTCTTTAACCGTCCCTTTTTCTACTGTCTCTGAGCCAGAACTAGCCCCCTGTGACAAAGTAACTCCAACTGCGGTCTGCGGCCTCGGGACCATACTATTGGCACGGGAGATGGCCTCTACCTGTACATCATGGAATTTAGCATCAGTCTCTCGTCGTATAAAATCCTGCATAGTCACAGTTAAACTGCCGTCACGTATCCCCAGGACAAACTGGTCACGGAGAGTCCGATCAGGGTTACAGAAGGCTGGCGAGCCCCCTCTTTCCTTCCTTTGAATATCTCGGAGCAGTTCTTGTAGGGCATTTGCATACTGGGGAAGGCTTTCATTCTCCTGTTGTACCCTCTGGAAGAACCGAGCCTGCAGAGACCCCAGCAATGCAGTTTCTCCATAGATGGTTTCTAGAATCTGGACTACTTGCTCAAATGTCTGCCTTTGTTCAAATGGCCTCAGTATCACCGTGGTCTTAGCATCCCCTTGTAATGTCAATATTGCTAGCTCTACTAGTACTTCTGGTGCGGTCTGGTACATTCGCTGTATCATTCGTATCTGTTCCACCCACATACTCACTGACATATTATTGCCATCAAATTTAGCTAACTGACTCATTATAGCCCCTGCTGGCATTCTTCCTCCAGCACCATTCTCCCGAACGGGTGCGTCACCGTCCATTCTGGTAAGCGGATCCTGCCGACTACGCCAATTTGTGAACCGAGAGCAAGGCAGGTGGTTTGGACTCCGCAACCAGAAATGAACGCACACGCGGTAGTTCAAGAAAAAAATATATATTTACTATAAGTTAATAAAGGCTAGTTAAAGGTAAAATGACAGGGCTAAAGACAAGCAAAATATACAATATAGCATGAACAATTTCAAGGCAAATTCTGCAATGGTTTCTACTTTTACTCTGTCCACTTCTGCAGTATGGACACTGAATGAACAATATACTCAAAACTATCCCTAACTGACCCTGACTTCACATTTGGGTGCACCCCCTTTTCCCCAGTGGTCCAGGTGGACCGCTTACAGTCCGTAGAAGCGCGCGGTGGGGCCCAAAGTCGGTCCTTTCTTTTATAGTGAAGCTTCCTCTCCTCACGGTTATCAGGATCTTGGGAGAAATGAAGTCCTCTTTAACAGACAGGGAAACCAACTGAATGCAATGTAATCCAACAGCAGATTCCACTCAGCACACTGACAGTCCTGCCGAATCCATACACTGAGCTGGGATGTAAGCCGGGATTTAGCAGGTGCCGTCCAGTACATCAACAGCACTGCGAGTCTCTATCTGTGGTATCCATATACACAGTCACAATGTCAGTCTCACTGATCAGCCACTGAGCACAGTTCCTTTCACGTGGACTCACTAGTCCTGTTGTCTCTTTACACTCTGTTTGTCTCTGGACCAAGATACAGCTTAGCTGTACAGAAAAATCTCCACACCAGTTCAATACAACACTTGCCAAGATGGCTGCTGCTCTCTGTCTCGTCACTTCCTGCTTCTCTGCTCACACTCTGTCTGCAGAACAGGCAGGCTGACATAAAAGGGGGGGGTCTCACTCCAGCATCATGTCACAATTACAATGGCTGCTGTCTTAAAGGAACAGAATCACAGAAATACATTCAACATTAACAGTTTATACAGACAAATGAAGCTTAAGACAACATTGGCTGTCTCTTACAATAAAGCCAAAAGGAAGACCCAACCACAGACAGCTGGGGTACTATGTCTCCTTAAAGGGAGTCTGACACCAGGGTGGAGCATATTAAACCAGTAATAGTTATATAAGTCAGGCTCACCTGACTGTAACCCCAGTCAACACACACTAGAAGCCTGAGCATTGTCTGGGTGTGTTTCTCTGCCTCTACTTTCCTCTGCTCTTTCCTCTTCCCTCTCCATTGACTTAGATATTCTGTCTTAACTCTCAAGACGGATTTAACAATGAGTTCAAAGTGAATGAGCAGTACAGGTAGCCTAGTGACATCATTCTCACATAAACTATATTGCAAAGTTTTATATATTCACTTTTACTATTGATTTATGTAAAGATTGTTACTAAACAGTTACAGAGACCATATAAACTATAAACTCTGGAATTGTTAAAATTCTATTCAACTTTCTTATTGAAACATAAACTCTTGAGATATTTTGAGAAGACCCATAGTTAATGAAAGCCAAACCAATACTGACTGCTAAGGGCAACTTCTTCACTGACCCCGCACTGGTTTTCTAAAGCTCCCCATCGTATATCAATCATATGTAAGGTTCTTGGAGAATCATGCCCTGCCAATGGTTTCCTTACACCCTGATTGTCAATAATAGGAAAGTTGTGAAGATTCTCCAGCATCATAATATTAGAAGACTATACATCTGGGCGATCGGAATCTATCTCTACAAGGACGTACCTGTATGTTCTTGCAGAGCTAAGTAGGTGCATAAGATCATGCAGCTGCGGCAGCAGGGACGGTTTATTAATATCTCTGCCTTCCAGATCACTATATACACAGCTGTCAATGAGCAATGTGTACATAGATTTGGGAGCCGCCGTGATGCAGTGATCATGTGACCCGCCAGGGGCCAGGAGCTATATGAGCTGCTGGGTCTTGGGGGAGATCAGCTCAGCTCTGCAGTTGCCCAGTCACAGGGGAAATCTGTAAAAAAAAAAAAAAAAAATTGTTCAAATGCCCACTGAATGTTTATTATGACCTTATGGGGAGCACAATGTATAAAAAAAAAAAAAAAATCAAAAAGCCAAAAAAAAAAATAAAATCAAAAATTACACTGCTACCACCCCCACATCGCAGGTTCTAGTCCCGCACCTAGCAACAAAACACTAGGTGTCATCTACAGAAAAAATACTGTAATGGAGAGGGAAAACTATTCTAAAAAAAAAAAAAAAATTGTAGCACTTTGTGCGCTACAAAAAAAAATTACAAAAAATGTGAAAAATTGACACATTTCACGGATATAAAATAAATACAAGAAAAAGCATGCAAAAATATCATGAAAATAAAGCTCTATTTATCATTGAAAAAAATGCAAAAATTATTTGGATAACCCAAATTAAAAAAAAATGTTATAGCCCTCCAAACCCCATGTTAAAAGAAAAACAAAAATTCAGACTAGGGAAAAAATAAAGAATTCCTTTATTAACTATTTATTAACTATTGATAGCAATACTTTAGAGAGAACCTGTCACTGTGACATGACGTCCTGTTTGTAAGACTCACAGAGCACAAGGAGCTGAGAAGATTGAAACAAAGTTTTGTGGGAAAAATTGATGTAGCTCTGCACTTAGGAGTCCAGTGGGCGGTCCTAATCTGATTAGAGTCTCTAGCTCTATAACATGCTGCTGGCACAGCAGGTGCACTTTAAAGGGGTCCTCTAGGGCCATAACATTGAGGGCTTATCTGTACTATAATACTAAATCCTGTGAGTGTTGTACGGTAATACTATGGAATTTTCCAAGCTACTTTTGTGTATGTTGCATTGAGCTCTGGGTATAAGGACATTGTCAGGATTCAGTCTTTATGTTTGTAAGATGCCTATTTATGGAGCCCTGGCAGCGTCGGCCGCGCTTCAACATGTAACTGATTGTTTTTACCTTAGTGAAAAATGTTCGCTTGGAAAAAGTTCTCCTTCCCTCTGCGTAAAGGTGAAATGAATGACACAATGTGATAGAACTACATTTTTCACCCGGCATTTAATGTGCCTTTAAAAAGTAATAGTTTTGTGCATGGTATTGATTCATCTCAAAGGCCCCGATTTATCAAGTCACGCCGAGCTCAGGGAGTCTGCTGCTACTATTTGCATGAATTTTGGGAGCAGAAGGAGCAATCGGAAGCTGCAGAATAGAAATAAGATGGAAACTATGTGACATTTTTCCAGTAGCCCGTCATGAAGACCACACTTCATCTAGGTTGGATTTTTCATGAACATTTAAAGTACTGTGCAAAAGTTTTAGGCAGCTGCAAAGTACTGGTAAGAATTCTTTGAAAAATAAAGTTTTATTTTTGTCAATTAATATGAAGTGAATGAAGAAAAGAGAAATGTAATTCCCATCAATATTTGGTGTGACCTTTGCCCTTTGCCTTCTATCAGTTCTTCTCGGTACTTGCAGACAGTTTTTGGCAGAACTGGGCAGGGAGGTTGTTCCCGCCGCCATCTTGGAGAACTAAGCACAGATCTTGTGTGGATGTTGCTTGCTCCAATCCGTCTGTCTCTTCATGTCACCCCAGACAGACTGGAGGATGATGAGATCAGGGCTCTATCTGTGGGGGCCGGATCATCACTTCCAGGACTCCTCCTCCAAAGGGCAAAGGTCACACCAAATATTGATGGGATTTACATTTCTCTTTTCTTCATTCACTTCATTTTGATAATTGACATAAAATAGACCATTATCACAAAGCGTTCTTACTTGCAACATTTTTACCACACCTGCCTAAAACTTTTGCATGGTGAAAGTGTTTTTTCTTCACCCCTAGTCAATCCAGGAACTTACATAAACCCTTCCACCTTTTGGAATATTTGCATGAGCACTGCCCCTTTGAGGTCTTTTTTATTACAGAGTAGGAAAAGGCACGCTATAGATGACTGCAGGGCTGCTAGCTGAAAACTCTTGATCCATATGTCCAAATGGACAGTGACCTATTTCTAGACTGAAGGTGAATAATACAATCTTTTTGCAACCTATCGGAGCCGTACTGTCAATTTATTGGGTCCATTGTTGAATTGGAATAGAATACTCTACTGTGAAATGTAGGGAATGACAATGAGAACCGAGATTGCTCCTCTCACGTTTTAGGAGAAACTTTCTAGCTTCCTTGCAGCACCTATAGGGTCGTCGATTGGTGGCTGTCCACAGGTTTGGGTATCATACTTGGCAAGCCCTCCCCTACTGACCTGATGAATATTACTTATAATTAAGTTCCATAATATGAGCAAGCGAAAAAAACAAAAAACTAGACAACGAGTCTACCAGGATTAGTAAAATTATTTAAGAACCTCTGAAATGTGAATAATCCGAAGTGTCAAAGAGAGGAAGACAAAGGCGTTTTGTCCAGATAAATAGGATGTTGTGTTCCAAGACTGATTTACAAAACATATGTGGAATAACTCAGACATATTTTTCCCTTGGAGATTTCTTAAGGGCATATTGAAATAGGAAGAAAAAAAAAATTCCAACACTTCTCAGGGGGAATCGAGTTTATCGTTAATAATCGACTGCTAAAAGGGTAACATCTGTTTTGGACAAATTGTAATGAGATTTAATCCCCAGGTGGGGAATACTATGTAGTAATGAATGAACCGCTCTGCATCTGAATAGTTTTAATTTTTGTTTTGGCAGAAATAGCGGCTTTTTTTTTCTCGCATCAGACATCTTTTAGCCGGCTCACTTTGTTTAATGATTGCTATTAATTTCCAGAGTGGCAGATGGATTTGAGCCTAGTTGAGTTTGGAGAGAAAATGTTAGCCTTAGGAAGTTATGATGCTGATGTGTTGCGATCCCCTTCGGAGTTTTCACGGTAGGCACTCATCAAGTTATGCAAAAATCTCGCCTTAACTACTCTTAATCAGCGCGGTATGTACACAACAAGTGCTTGGCGGCGTAATCGCGGCCTCTTTTAAAACAGTACAGGTGAAGAGAAACATGAACATAAATCTAAATGCTAATTGAGGACAAAGTATTTTCATTTCTTTAAGGAGAACCTTTCTCTACCTTCAACTCCAGTTTTTTTTTTTTTGCATACTTCAAGAGCTGCCTCTCCACTGATTCTGGCACAATTGGAATTTTTTCTCTAGACCTCGCCATTCCTGAGCCATCGGTGCTATTAATTTCAGGATCCAATATGGTAATTGAACTCTACTGTTAGGTGGGTGGGCTTGGGATGGAGTAGGTAGTCTGGGACAGCCTACATGACAGTAAAGAGCTGAGTTGTGCTGAAATTTACAGAAATAATTGCTCAGGCATGGTGGGGGCTAGAGAAAAAGATTCCACTGGTGGGGTAGCATCTATTGAAGGATGCAAAGAATTGGAGTTTTGTAAAGGTGCCAGATGCCATGAGCAGTTGTCGGTAGTCCTCTCTGCCTCCATACACATGCGTACTTAGCTTGACTAGGCAGGCATGTGTCCTCAAGGTGGAGAGGAGAATAAAGGACTTCCAAATTTCTCTGGCTGTGGGCTAGCTCTGTGAGAAGATGCTCATTCTTGACTAGGCATGGGCATAACGGTTCTTTCCGAGCTGAATCCATCCTGAATAGTCCAAATTGTTCGGTTTTTAACATAACCTCTCAATTGATTAGTTTTGGATGAGCTAAAATGGCCGCTGCGATATGCATTGTGGTAAACTAGTATACTGTGGGGACCCAAGCCACCCAAACTGAAACAAATCTTGAGAGGTTCACCCATCTCTATACTTGACCATCACTTAATTTGGACACCTTCTCGCGGTGGACATGGGGGCTCAGGGCCTTGTTTTAGTGATCAGTAGGGATCCCGCTGTCGAGTCCCCAAGTAATCGAAAGGTTTATCATCTTTTCTTTGGATAACTGATAAATGTCAATTGTGACAATACCTCTTTACCGTGGCAGTAAAAATAGGGACATATGTGATTTAATGGAAAGTCCTTATGAGGACAACCCCCTGTCCATATTCCATAGTAAGACATTAGCGGCCTATAGAGAACCACATGCTTTAGACCCCGTTCAATAACCAGAATGGAGAGACTCTCCAATGACCAGTTTACGGCTCCACGGTGACCATGGATTCCCATTGGTTGGCTGATCATATGGGTTTTCAGCTGGCAGGTCCATGGCGATTGCTACCATGTCCTCATTTGGAGGAGGCATTTTCCAGATGGGACAAACCCTATAGGTCATTATAAGTCTCACTGCCCCCATCTGTGCTATGAACATATCATGCAGACTGGTTGCTAAAGAGACACTGCCTGGCTACTGTAGTGAAAAGACTGTGGTTGTTAGACAGTGTATCCATAGCAACCTGACTGTCAGACTAGATTCAAAGATGGAATGGCACTGTGAACAGGAAAGTAACTTGGGCAATAACCTCATTCCCTATCCCATTTCAGATTATAGTATTGACTAGCTCAGGCCACATTCACATTTGTGCCAGAGTCTCCATTGCAATGTCCGCCTGAAATTGGTGGATAGAAAAGTCCTTTCTCATTATAGTCAAGGGGGTCAGCTGGTCTCCATATGTAACCGCTAGTTTAGTGGTCTGGCTGTCCTTTGTTCTGATCCTCAGATGGACCAGCTTATATTGCACTTGGTGAGCTTTATTTAAGTACAACCTTGGCCCATTTATTTGTATGAGACAAAGCTGTAGTTACATTGTATGGCTGATATAAACAGATCACGTGCAATGTAAACAGAGAAGGGGTCACGGTCACGCGGCCCCTTCTAACAGCTGCTCAGCAGGGGTTCCAGGTGTTGTACCGCTGCTGATCTTTTTATGATGACAAATTCTCATTGATGTCATGAATAAAAATGAGCCAGACAACCCCTTTAATCCTCTTTCACACCTTCTAAAGTTACATTTGCCTTTCTATAATATAAAGTAGTCTACATAAATCTGCCCAAACAAAAAATGTCTGCTTACAACTCAGTACTGTTACAGCAAACCCCCTGTATAGAGCCATCATGTCTGAAATAACATCCATAATCACCTTTAATCTCTTCCTCCACATGGCCCGGTGCCACCTTAAGGCAGATTATAACGTCTGGGCATGTGTTATCACCTCCGTATTACAAAAACATTTGGCTAGAGCAAAGACCTGCAGTAAAGGAAGGGACAGTCCGAGGAAGTTGTCGTCTTTCTTGGCTCTAAGAACCGGCTCTATGGACGTTTTCATTCCCGAATCTATAAAATGTGAAGCATCTTTTTATTCCCGGTGGAATTGATTTTCATTAGGATTGTATTATTTTATATTAGATGGTTGGCGATGTGCGGGCTCAGCGCGTACAATCCTAAAGTGCTTAAAGTTGGACTATTATTGGGGAGGGTAATGGCTGCCATTCCTTACAATATCTTTCAGTACTAATTCGTCAATAGCAATCTGCCGCAGCACTCAAGCGCCCGTATGTCCAATTTATTATGGCGTATTTATTATATACATACATCAATAATACTGCACCCTACCATTGCAGTTTAATGAAGTGCTGACTGTATCACTTTTGCAGTACAAATGGGAAATACTCACCTGAAATAATACAGAGAGCCTGCAGCTCTTTATGTCCAACCTCTAAATAATATCTACGATGCTCCTACAGAAATAATGTCCTCAAATGTTCGGGCTCTCCGACCGTAATTATATTAATCGCCATTAATTGGCACTTGTGTATCCATGATGGATTACTGCAGCACTAGAGGAATGCACCAGGTTATTCTAAGCCTCTCCAACGAAGAAAATGCACCATAGACAGAGTCAACGGGTCCATGGACATGGCCATATTATGGCCTATGTAGTATGGGGCAGACCATGGGGGGGGCCGGTGGTCCTTCCTCTACACATACAGTAGACTTAGCATTTTCTTGCTTCTGCCATTGCCTTTCCTGTCTACAGTCTTTAGGATAGATTTATGAAGACTGATGTTATCAATGCCGGTCTACATAACCCCATCAGCGACAGAGACAGCACCATAAATCTGGTGGGACTGATGGCCTGGCCCATAGCTCACCTTTAACATGCCCCCTTTTTGGGAAAGTGGCCAGGGCGGTGAAAAAAGGAAAAAGTTGTAAATGTTTGGTGCATAAACACAATTTGCACAAGAAATTGGCAACTTTTTATGCCTTAGAAGCCTGGTGTAAAAAAACATAATAAATCTGCCCCTTTGCCTTCCAATAGGGGTATTCTCTGGGGCACCAGGGCTGATATTAGTGAGACATAAGGACAGTTCTCGGGGAACTTGGGGCAAGCTCTCTAGGTGCACAAGACAGGGGTTTAGAATTTGTTGCACATCCCTTGGACATTGGATACCAATCCATAGCCTTTTTAATAAGACATTTTACCCTCACCACATTCCATTCACACGTGTGCAGTTCTTAAAGGGGTTTTATCACCACCTCCACCAACTCCAGTTTTTTTGATCCTTTAATAGCTGCTGCTCCACTGTTTCTGGCACAGTCAGAATGTTTTCTCTAGCCCCCTCCATTCCTGAGCTATCAGTGTAGTTATTTTTGGTGCCTGAACTACAAGTAGGTTCTTTACTGTCAAGTGGGTGGTGTCAGGCAGGAGGAGACAAAGGGGTGTGATTCTGAGCTTTGACTGTGGCTGCCTCTGAGTGGACAGAGTGAGAGAGCTGAAAGTCATTCCCCTTTGTCATCTCCTGCCTGACACCGCCCACCTGACAATAGAGAGTCTATTCACATCACGCACCAAAACTAACAGCACTGATTGCTCAGGAATGGTAGGAGCTAAAAAAGAAATCCAACTACGCTGTAATCAGTGGAGTAGTGCCTATTAATGGGAAGAACTGGAGTTAGTAGAGGTGGTGAAAGGTCCTCTTTAACCATTTCAGGAGGACTCTTTTTGGTTTTTTTTCATATATGTGGTTTTGAGGGCTGTAATATTTTTTCCTTTGGATTATTCAAATAATTTTTGCATCTTTTTTTTCAGCGATAAATAGGGATCTATTTTTATATTGTTTTTATTTTTCATGTTTTTTGTTTGTTTTAATCATGTAAAATGGAAACAAAAACCGAGGGGAAATGTGTCTGTTTTTCACAATTTTAGTGCTACTAAAAAAAAAAAAAAAATGTAGGTAATTTTCCCTCTCTGACAATTTTTATGTAGGTACCAATTATTGTCGTGTTGACAGGGGAGGGGGAGGGGCTCAACCCTGTGACATAGGCATTTTTTTTTTTTTTTTACAGCAGCTCATGCAGCCCCTTGTGGTCATGTAAGCTTCTTGCAGAGTTAAGAGTGGAACGCCCAGATGTAAAAAGTCAACAGATGGTCTGGAAGTAGTTAAAGGGGATGCATTGACTATATATATATATATATATATATATATATATATATATATTTTGCTAATTAAAATCAGAAACTAATAAATATTCTTTTTTGTTCTATTCAGTTTTTTTCTGATTTTGGATTTTTCTAAACTATTTTTTTTAATATGATTATCTGGGCTGTTGCTAAAGGTATTCAAAGATACGTTTTAGAGCAGCCACATGGAACATAGAAGCTGGAGCTGGTGCATTGATTCCTATGGGAGATTGTGTATATAATGGTGGAGCCTGGGTTATAGGTGTCACCTACCTTTCTAATCCTGCCTGCAAAGATTATAAGATATCTACTGAGGAGTGATCGGGACAGAACAGGAAGTGGCAGCCACAGAACAGGAAGTGGCAGCCACAGAGCAGGAAGTGTCAGTAGATACATAATACTGCATAGTAGGGAATGTAACTCAAGTTCCCAAGAGATCATGGAAAAGTCTGAACAAATATTTCTTCCATGTAAAGGACGTTTGTATTAGTGAGGAATACGACATACGACATCTACACTGCATTGCTTGCATGCATATATATATATTGTTATAAGATTTGGAGCACCCTTTTTATTGTACAGGGCTCCCTGACAACAATCTGGATGTCTGTAGTCACCACTGGGAGGCGCTGAGGAGCTTCTTACAAACTGTATATACATTGATTTGAGCTCCTCTGCTCCCCCTAGTGAGAAATTTTTAATTTAAATTGTCTAGGCAAAGGATTTGTTCTTTTCCTAGAACTTTCTAGTGCCCCATATCCTGTAAAGATATTATATATGTATACACACAAATTGTATGTTATAGTGTGTTACGCAGCAGTCTCATCATATAGGGTCTATATAATAACCAATAAAGGATAATAATAAACCCGATACAATAACTGGGATACCGAGGAAGAGGTTGTCAGGGGACAAGGCTCGTGTGATGTAACTTATATCACCTCTGCAGTCACAGCCTTAGAATCCCCTATAATAAAGTCTATGGCAGAAGAACAGGGATGGATTACAGGGAGTAAAACACAGAAAGATGGGATGAATTCATTATAATTAAAAAGCTCCGACTTGGAGGAAATGAAAGGAGCAGCCACAGGCCTTTAATAAATCAGTCCATAGATTTAATCAGGAATGGAAGAATTCTTTTGCATGCAGGATGAGAAAATTAAATAGTCCCTGATATTTAACTGGATTGTAATTTATGGATATTTCACATTGATGGGATGCGCAGCCTTGTAATATCAGCCCAGAAATGGCGCTTCTCAAAGGACAACAACATCGATGGTGGGGAGGGACGGTGGGAAGCGCGAGACAGGGCGCAGCAGGCGCAGCTACAGCTTAGAAAACAAGAATTATCTGTCATCAAACAAATATACTCACACAAATCTAATCATCTAATGTACCATAATAGTACAAATTATATAGAAGAAAAGATACATAATTAGATACATATGAGTCTCCGAGAACAAGTATGAGATAGCTAGATAGATAGATAGATAGATAGATATGAGATAGATAGATAGATAGATAGATATGATATAGATAGATAGATAGATAGATAGATATGAGATAGATAGATAGATAGATAGATAGATAGATAGATAGGAGATAGATAGATAGATATGATATAGATAGCTAGATAGATAGATAGATATGATATAGATAGATAGATAGATATGAGATAGATAGATAATAGATAGATAGATATGAGATAGATAGATAGATAGATAGATATGAGATAGATAGATAGATATGAGATAGATAGATAGATAGATAGATAGATAGATAGATAGATATGAGATAGACAGGTGATAGATAGATGATAGATAGATAGATAGATAGATAGATAGATAGATAGATAGATATGAGATAGATAGATAGAATGTAGCTAGATAGATATGAGATAGATTAATAGACAGATAGAAGTCTCACAAGTGTTTAAGACCCTTACATAGATAATTCTAGAATATCTTGACAGGGTATCTGGATAGTCTTAAACTGACCAAAGACAATCCAATGTCTATAATGACAATGACTATCTCTTGACATCTGCCATGTGGACAAGATTCCCACTTCTCTAATCCTATTTATCAGGATAAATAGTGGCAGATGTTTCTGATGGACATTTATCCCGTTTTTACCGTAGACATATAAATATGTATAGCCACTCACTTTAACATAGATAAATAATAGATATGATACAGATAGAATAGATAGATAGATGGATACATAATGGATAAATAGTTAGATATAATGATGGATACATAGATAGATAGAGATAGATGATAATTAGATAGATAGATAGATAGATAGATAGATCGCGGGCTTATAGACAATTTCAGAGTCTTTTACAAAGGTCTATGTCATATACAGACATAAAACAGCATCCTGAAGTAATGAGGGTGAATTTGGAATATAAAGGTTGCTCGTGTCTCCCGGCCACAGGAGAAGCTTCGAGTGCAGTATTAAAAATGGATTACCATGCAGTACATCGGTGTCAGGCAGGAAACTCATTTACTAAGATTTATGGTGGACGCGCACTTTATGATTCTGGTATTAGACAGTACAAGCGTGTCTGTTATAGGATGGACTCGGCTGTTGCTTGCTACTTCTTAAAGAGCCCTCCACATAGACTTTAAATTTTATAACTTTACAATTTGCTCCTTGACTTGTAGATTAACATTATGTTATTTTTTAAAGGTTGTACAATTTTAGTAAAAGGCTGTTTTGTTTTTTTTTGCCCAGACACAGCGCCCTCCTTATCCTTAGGCTGTGTCTGGTATTGCTTAGACAACAGACAAGGTGGCGCTATTTCTGAAAAAAGGGATAAGTCATGAGGATGCCGACATGACTTGTCCCTCGTGTTCAAGGGTCTTGTCTAGAAAATCGATAATCCCATTTGTGTCATCTAGCAAGAGTGTGAACAGAACCTTAAAGAGGACCCCGCACCAAATCTGAAAGCCCCATAACATAAATCCTCTGATCGGCGCTGTCACCCTGAGCATTTTGATGTTTTGTTTTTCCAAATCCGTTCAGCCATTCCAAAGATATAAGCCCTTTTAATGATTATCTAAATTAGGGTATGGTCTACTAGCCAAATGGGCGGTAACATTGTGGTTTCTATGGGGGCGGGGTCTATGTGTTCCATATGTCAAGCTGTGTTACCACCCACTTGACTAGTAGACCATATTTTGTATCAACACTCATAGGGCTTATATCTTTGGAATGGCTGAACGGATTTGGATAAACCAAATACCAAAATACTCAGCGTGACAGCGTCGATCAGGTCATTGGGCTTTTCAGACATTTTGACAAATCCTCTTTAAAGGGGTATTATGTAATTGTCATCTCTCCCCATAGTTTATAAAACAGGGCACCCCGGTTCCCTGATCCTCTCAGCTGCAAGCCCATAGCTAGGAGGAGTTTGTGCCCATTGGTTGACAATATTAATCACATGGGGCACATACAACTGGGGGGGATTGGGGGGTCAGTTGCAGCAATCAGTGGGGCATCAGATCAGTGATCGTTGCTTTTGCTCAGGATATTCCTTCAATACTAAAGTGTACTAATAATGGGGGTCCTTGCATGGTGGAAAAAGGGCGAGGTTGGGCGCTGAACTACAAATCTGTGGGGCAAAGGCACTGAAGCGAACATCTGCCCGCCTAAAAGAAAGGCTAGCCTTATCCCTGGGGTACAACAGGTTAATACGGGTGCCTACAAGAAACGGCAGTGCCATACCCGGCATAATAATACTACTAATAAGTTCCGGCACCACAGCCATGTGTTTTTGACTATTCTGGATAATTGGCGGTCTCTCCTTATGGGAAGAAAGATCGTCCCTTTAAATAGAAAATAAATGACCTTTAATAAGTTACAACCATCAGTCACCCGGTTATTGCCTGTTTAATGTCTCACAAGCAACAAGATGCTTTAGCTGATGTCTGCAGCAAGACGTGAGCTCACGACGGCAGACTCAGCCTGGCGGGTTATTCAATATATCACCACGTCATACTGGAAGGAGCTATAGAATTATCTATAGGTGTGTTATCTATATGTATAATAGTATATAGCTCATTAGAGCAATGCAGTGACTATATACACCAGGAATACACATGCCTATACAGCAGATCATATCATGTGACTTCACATCTCTGCCTAATTAGCAGAAGTGCATTGTGGGTACCATTATAATGACCTGCCGCTCAGCAGCTATAGTGCCCGGTATCGAACCTGTCTGCTTTTCATGAAGAGGACTACAGGGGCAGCACCAACAAATGGATTTAGGCTAGGGTCACATCTGTGAAGGAGTCTCCGCTGCAGAGAACACCGAAAATTGTCCTCCAGGCAAGACTTTTCTCTCCACCCCTTTCATTATAAAAATGTCTGAAACCTGCCGGACACCCCGGGGACCCCGTTATAGTCTATAGGGTCTGCGGGAAACCGCTGGTCCAGCTCTCTGTCATTCAGGTCCGCCAGGGGACCCACACGTCAGAGAGCCCAGCACGTGTGAACCTAGCCTTACAATGTCTTCATGGAGTCCAGCACTAGCTGCATTGATCCATATGGAGCCAGCGCCCCCTAATGGTCGATGCAGATTGAAAAACTATATAATTTATCAGGCCATCTTCAGTCTGTGAAATATGAACTGGATATCGGCCATATTTCTCAGACCAAACTCTGAGCTGGGACCTCGACCCCCTGTATCATAGTGATCTATAATAAAAAGAGTTCCTGCATCTACTGTCCCAGATAACTGTGATACTGGGAGTCCTGGTCTTGACTCAGAGTTAACAGCATTTAGTGATATGCTTTACGGCATAGTCATCCTGGCCATAGGCAGCAATGGTCTAGAACCTTTTCTAGATATTCTCTGTGCAGAGAGAGGGAGTAGATATGCTGTGACATCATCTATTGTCAGTAGTGATGTGTCACCATGGGTGTAATCTACAGAGGTGTTATCTTCTATTGTAATCCCGTTTTTTATGTTCATGAGGTCGCTGCTGCAAGGAAAACCCTTACAGAATTGGCAGGTGTCAGTCTATTATTAGGCTTAGTGGCTAGAGTGAAAAGTGCAATACTTTTTTAAAATATATAAATACTGGCATGGGGAAAAAAATGTAAAAAAATTCTTAAACTTAGTTTTCTAGTGACACATTATGTAAATAATAAAATTGGTCTGCCCGCCTGCACCACCAGAGGGAGCGTAGCACTGGTGATCAGTAAAACCCTATGCAGGGAGCTCCCTCTAGTGGTGGCGGCCAGTATCCAGTAATGTATTAGCGTCCGTTATAATGATATAGTAAGAAAGGGATTGTAAAGTCAAGCAATTCCATTTTTAATAATGAGAATGCGAGTCCCATATACATACTATTATATCAATGCCCCGTCCGTAGATCTTTCTTCCTGGCAGAATTTCTTACTTTATGCCTGAAAAGGTAAATCCGCTGCTCAGAAAAAAAAACCTGTGAGTCATCCTGTCAGGTCCTATTTGTGTCGGCTTCTGTTACGGGCCTTTTGTTCTGTGGATTACACACAGCCTTGCGCCTGTACTGGTACGTGTTGTTCTCCACTGACTGAGACAGATGCATACTGCAGGGTAGTACAAGGCGCATTTCAGAGCCCAAGATGGCTGCTGCAACGTCAGGGACTGACTCCCGTGGGAACCATTTGTCAGAAGAAATTTCCAGGTACATAATGTGAGACATGAATGGTTTCAGGGAAAACTGCCGCTCTGCTGATACCACAACAGGCCCTTTGATGAATTTTTTTTGTGTGTTGTGTTTTTTTATGGCAGCCAAGTAACACATTCACCACCAGAGTCTACCAGACTCCATCAGAACTCAATAGAAAAGGCGGCAAAAATAATCTACAAATAAACTGATCTGACACTAATTGGCCGAGTGTCAGAATCACGAGAGGCTGAGATGTGGGTAGCGGGGGATGGGCGGCTCGCTATGCCCTGTTAGGATATGTTTATATGAAAATGTTGTTTTTGCTTATATGGAATCGATTTTTCTATAATTTTACTAGAAAAGAGAAATATGAGCAGTAACAAATCAATACGACGCCAGCCTCGCTCCATAGAGACCGATTAATCATCGGGGTGCGTCTTATCTTGTCCAATTAGCCCAACATGGTCCGGGAAACCTTCCCTACATGTTCTCTATATGTAAAGTGCGGCATTAATAATCACCTGCATCGATTTTACTACGTAGGAATCCGTGTCCTTACATTATATATATTGGCATTGGGAAATGTTTCTATATTGTTTATAATTTACAAATTGTATAGAATATTTACATCAAGGGAATCCTCAGGACATTACAGTCTGTATACATATAATCTACCTACTAAGTATATATATATGGTACATACATTACATTACTTATCCTGTATTATACTCCAGAGCTGGTACAGTCACTGTGTATATACATTACATTACTTATCCTGTACTGATCCTGAGTTACATCCTGTATTATACTCCAGAGCTGCGCTCACTATTCTGCTGGTACAGTCACTGTGTACATACATTACATTACTTATCCTGTACTGATCCTGAGTTACATCCTGTATTATACTCCAGAGCTGCGCTCACTATTCTGCTGGTGCAGTCACTGTGTACATACATTACATTACTTATCCTGTACTGATCCTGCATTACATCCTGTATTATACTCCAGAGCTGCGCTCACTATTCTGCTGGTACAGTCACTGTGTACATACATTACATTACTTATCCCGTACTGATCCTGAGTTACATCTTGTATTATACCCCAGAGCTGCACTCACTATTCTGCTGGTACAGTCACAGTGTACATACATTACATTACTTATCCTGTATTATACTCCAGAGCTGCGCTCACTATTCTGCTGGTACAGTCACTGTGTACATACTGTACATTACTTATCCTGTACTGATCCTGAGTTACATCCTGTATTATACTCCAGAGCTGCGCTCACTATTCTGCTGGTACAGTCACTGTGTACATACATTACATTACTTATCCTGTACTGACCCTGAGTTACATCCTGTATTATACTCCAGAGCTGCACTCACTATTCTGCTGGTGCAGTCACTGTGTACATACATTACATTACTTATCCTGTACTGATCCTGAGTTACATCCTGTATTATACTCCAGAGCTGCACTCACTATTCTGCTGGTACAGTCACTGTGTACATACATTACATTACTTATCCTGTACTGATCCTGAGTTACATCTTGTATTATACTCCAGAGCTGCACTCACTATTCTGCTGGTACAGTCACTGTGTACATACATTACATTACTTATCCTGTACTGATCCTGAGTTACATCCTGTATTATACTCCAGAGCTGCACTCACTATTCTGCTGGTACAGTCACTGTGTACATACATTACATTACTTATCCTGTACTGATACTGAGTTACATCCTGTATTATACTCCAGAGCTGCGCTCACTATTCTGCTGGTGCAGTCACTGTGTACATACATTACATTACTTATCCTGTACTGATCCTGAGTTACATCTTGTATTATACTCCAGAGCTGCACTCACTATTCTGCTGGTGCAGTCACTGTGTACATACATTACATTACTTATCCTGTACTGATCCTGAGTTACATCCTGTATTATACTCCAGAGCTGCGCTCACTATTCTGCTGGTACAGTCACTGTGTACATACATTACATTACTTATCCTGTACTGATCCTGAGTTACATCTTGTATTATACTCCAGAGCTGCACTCACTATTCTGCTGGTACAGTCACTGTGTACATACATTACATTACTTATCCTGTACTGATCCTGAGTTACATCCTGTATTATACTCCAGAGCTGCGCTCACTATTCTGCTGGTACAGTCACTGTGTACATACATTACATTACTTATCCTGTACTGATCCTGAGTTGCATCCTGTATTATACTCCAGAGCTGCACTCACTATTCTGCTGGTACAGTCACTGTGTACATACATTACATTACTTATCCTGTATTATACTCCAGAGCTGCACTCACTACTCTGCTGGTGCAGTCACTGTGTACATACATTACATTACTTATCCTGTACTGATCCTGAGTTACATCCTGTATTATACTCCAGAGCTGCGCTCACTATTCTGCTGGTACAGTCACTGTGTACATACATTACATTACTTATCCTGTACTGATCCTGAGTTACATCCTGTATTATACTCCAGAGCTGCGCTCACTATTCTGCTGGTACAGTCACTGTGTACATACATTACATTACTTATCCTGTACTGATCCTGAGTTACATCCTGTATTATACTCCAGTGCTGCACTCACTATTCTGCTGGTACAGTCACTGTGTACACACACATTACATTACTTATCCTGTACTGATCCTGAGTTATATCCTGTATTATACTCCAGAGCTGCGCTCACTATTCTGCTGGTGCAGTCACTGTGTACATACATTACATTACTTATCCTGTATTATACTCCAGAGCTGCGCTCACTATTCTGCTGGTGCAGTCACTGTGTACATACATTACATTACTTATCCTGTACTGATACTGAGTTACATCCTGTATTATACTCCAGAGCTGCTCTCACTATTCTGCTGGTGCAGTCACTGTGTACATACATTACATTACTTATCCTGTACTGATCCTGAGTTACATCCTGTATTATACTCCAGAGCTGCGCTCACTATTCTGCTGGTACAGTCACTGTGTACATACATTACATTACTTATCCTGTACTGATACTGAGTTACATCCTGTATTATACTCCAGAGCTGCACTCTATGTCAGTGGCCTTCAGCAGTGACCGCCATGTTGTGTCTGGTTTGGTCATCTGTGAATATACAATAATGACCTACACTTAGAGAGTCCTGGGGGTCGGATTATAACCTGCCCAATGAGGGGGGGGTCTCTTTAGTGATCCATATTCATGGCTTTTCCAGGTAGTGAAGCTCAGCCCCATACTCAGAAGTGATGTGAAGCGGCACAGCCTGTTAGGCCCCTCCGATCAAACAATGATGATCTATCTTAAAGAGGACCTCCCACCAGGTCTGAAAAGCCCAATGACCCATCATCTGATCGGTGCTGTCACCCTGACCATTTTGGTGTTTTGTTTACCCAAATCTGTTCAGCCATTCCAAAGATATAAGCCCTGATGGGTAACGCTGTGCTTAAAGGCCTTATATCTTTGGAATAGCTGAACAGATTTGGGTAAACAAAACACCAAAATGTTCAGGGCGTCAGCGCCGATAAGAGGATCTGGTCATGGGGCTTTTCATTCCTGGTCCTCCCTGTTAATACAATAGGAATTGGCTACACATAACATGTCAGGAGGCTGTACTGATCCCGTACCACTGCCCGGATGCCTAGATCTAACGCCATGTCACATACAACCCTGTGACTACATAGCTACCTGCATCTTAAGGTGACGGCCACGACCAGGTGAACAATCCATGATCAGATATGGTCGGATGACCGTGGCCGGTCTGGCGTGCCCCTCTCATGAGACCTAATCCGCTGTCATGGTAAAGTGATTGGATTAACACATATACATAAGCCGGGTAAGAAGACTTTGGGAGATGGGAAGGAATTAGCCGGCCGGGCCAAAGAAGCTTTCTAGAGAACAAGACGGTTAACTCTTTCAATCCTGGACTCTAGAGATGAGTAAACTGAGCGAAACTGAGCAGGGGATATAGGGTCACTTCTGTAAAGGGGTCTGGGATGTTAGAAAGACCCTAAAATGAGGCAGTATCAAACAAATCCGGCCAATGGAGATAATCGATATCCATAGCCGGATCCTTGTGGAGTTTCAGCCTTGAGTAACGTGAGCAATCTTCTGGATGGCCTATTGGATTTCCCTCTTTCTTCTCAGTTCTTCCTTCTAAGGATGAAATAACAATTGTGGCCATGAGGTTGTATTGTCAGACAGGAGGCTTGCTGCTCCGCACAAGAGGCGCTGCAGTCAATGGAGTCCCACCAGAATCCCAGGACAAAGCTGCGCTGCCGGCAACAAATAAAAGAACATGCAACATGTTCCGGCTGTATCTTCTGACACAGCGGAGAATACTTGTAAGACATCGGGTTTGATTGACAAAAAAACCTCTTTTCAGCAGCTTAGAATGACGAAGTGCTACAAAAATGTCAGCGCTCCCTTGTGGGGGGAGGCGAGGTGAGCTGTAAACACCGCTCTGAAGTCACCAGGCAGACAAAGGAGCGCTCCAAGGCGATGCACTACTGATCTCAGGCCGGCCAGCAAAGATCTGTGAAAGCTAAAGAACAAAAAGCCGCACGGCCCCAACCACACCGGGCACTGATAACATTTACCCAGCTCACAATGGGCTATTATACCGCCCTATCACATTGTACCCTGACCCAGAATACACAGAAACCTGTATAAGTCATGTGAACGGGGGCTGAGGAGGACTCCATATATATCCTGTATACAGCACCCAAGGATGTTATAAGGGAAGTGTCACTGAAGCCCAAGGCCGGGATATAGGGAGGACATAAGGGACATTTACCCGAGGGTCTCCACCACCATAAAGTCCTACTGGGCCTCAAAAGGAATGTACTCCCTGCCCAGGCTGTATTTATCTATTTCTATCTATCTATCTATCTATCTATCTATCTATCTATCTATCTAGCTATCTATCTATCTCATATCTATCTATCTATCTATCTCATATCTATCTATCTATCCATCTATCTCATATCTATCTATCTATCTATCTATCTCATATCTATCTATCTATCTATCTATCTATCTATCTCATATCTATCTATCTATCTATCTATCTATCTCATATCTATCTATCTATCTCATATCTATCTATCTATCTCATATCTATCTATCTATCTATCTATCTCATATCTATCTATCTATCTATCTATCTATCTATCTATCTATCTATCTCATATCTATCTCATATCTATCTATCTATCTATCTATCTATCTCCTATCTATCTATCTATCTATCTATCTATCTATCCCATATCTATCTATCTATTTATCTATCTATTTATCTATCTATCTATCTATCTCATATCTATCTATCTATCTATCTATCTCATATCTATCTATCTATCTATCTATCTATCTCATATCTATCTATCTATCCATCTATCTCATATCTATCTATCTATCTATCTATCTATCTATCTATCTCATATCTATCTATCTATCTATCTATCTCATATCTATCTATCTATCTCATATCTATCTATCTATCTCATATCTATCTATCTATCTCATATCTATCTATCTATCTATCTATCTATCTATCTATCTCATATCTATCTATCTATCTATCTATCTCCTATCTATCTATCTATCTATCCCATATCTATCTATCTATCTATTTATCTATCTATCTATCTATCTATCTCTCATATCTATCTATCTATCTATCTATCTATCTATCTATCTCCTATCTATCTATCTATCTATCTATCTCATATCTATCTATCTATCTATCTATCTATCTATCTATCTATCTCCTATCTATCTATCTATCTATCTATCTATCTATCTATCTCATATCTATCTATCTATCTATCTATCTATCTATCTATCTCCTATCTATCTATCTATCTATCTATCTATCTCCTATCTATCTATCTATCTATCTATCTATCTATCATCTATCTATCTCATATCTATCTATCTGTCTATCTATCTATGTACTGTATCTACTGTATCTCTCTATCTACCTATTTGCCTCCCTGGGTCTATACCTTAATAGAAAAAAGAGATTCCCTTATTCCTATTTTTTCATCCTATTCGGTTAATACATTAGGAGACTATATACATGTATGGCCGCTTCTCCTATATGTGACATCTACTGTATAAGGGGTCGGCAGTTCCCGGTTCCAGACATACAATAAGGACCGAGCATCAAACTTAATCTAGACCTGCTAAATCCAAACGTTATGCAAATATTTAATTTTGGACACAAATTGACAGATTGCATATAGAAGTATTCTCTATAACAACACACAGTACAGTATACAGCATCCCTTATAGATTATATAGATCAGCTTATAGATATGGTAAGTGTCATCTATACTATACATTGACCAGTTATCTGATGTAGGACAAACCCTCTCCCGCTGCATTACTGATGGCCGGCTCCGCTGCTAGGACTGTGTCTGACTACAATATTGTTGACTGTTTCTAATGGCAACCAGAGAAATTCTGAACACATCTCTGGGCTGTAATAGAAGTTGTAACTCAGGAATCGGGACCAATTTTAATTTTCTAGTTTCATGAATACCGCTGCGTGTTTGCTATATTCGCATAGCGAGAAATTTCTGACCCTAAGACGTAGAGAAGTGCGTCCATACATTAAAGGTGTAGCGTGTAATGCTGGCTAGCTTGACGAATGCCCCATCTGTACGCAAAAACTTGTATGCATAGTATGAAGATTCATGGATGTTTTTGGCTTATTTTTGGATTTACATTTTTTATGTCTGTCAGTATCTCCCTGGAAATTGATTTTCCTCCGCCGTGAGCACTTTGCTATTTTAAAGCCGGCAACATTTAGCGTCACACAGCGGGTCCGGTGTACGGAATGATTAATGAACAGCATTACCATAAGATATCAATATCGTAAGGAGCATGAACAAGAGAACTACAAGATGATTTTGTTTGCAGAGGATGAGCTGGCTGGCACGCGAGCAAACTCTCCTGGATATTTTGTAGTACTCCAGCTGACAAACTTCAGGACGTTGCATACTGTAGGTAACAGTGACAATCCGCTTTGGTCATTTTGTAGATTCTATCTGGTTGGTAAAGGTAAGTACCAAATCTATGGTGTCGTATATGGCAAGTAGCCCTAATAGGCTCTGCCGCTAGCAAATACCCAGGTGCGTTTATTTTATACAAGACTCTCCCCATCAGAGCAATAGAGTGCATTTGGTGTGTTAGATTTTCCTATCACAATGAGACTTGTGTATTTCCTGACCATGGCCTGACTACCAATTGCAACTGAACTCCACCTGCCTTGTCCCTTGCATTGTCAAAAAACTATTCTTGCCTGATGCCTTGTGAAACCATGTCCTGGTGTTCACTTCTCATGTTGCTATCAGAGACTACTCCAGTTGTAGCATCTTAAGCATTCTCTTTGTAGAGTCCATTCCTCCATGCAGAGGTTAAAGGTAAAGAAGTAACAACCCCTTAGGCTCCGCTCCCTGGTTCAGCCTCCAACAAATCCATTAGTGACCCAGTGGGAGTATAACTCCACTTGGTTGTCGTTACAATTGTCCGTACATAACATCAGCAATGAGTAAATCTAGAGACAGATTATCAATAAGTGTTGACTAAGGTTGAAACACTAAGGAGCCATACTTAGATCAACAAAAATGGTAACAATTGGAGCAATAAAGAAGGTTCATATTCCAACCTGTACAGGGCATATGTCCCTCCAATGCAATGATACACACAGAGGACAGGGAACCAACAGCAAAGATACAAATCTGCACTGACACTACAACACTTGTAACCCGCCACCAACCCTGGACAGGACATCCCAGTGTCATGATGTGTATATTTTTGAATTTCCTATTCTTCCTCTGCAAGTCACTGCCCATTTCTATGAGGATGAGCCCAATCTAGAATGAGCCCCATAGGACCCACAAGGGTAGCCCCAACGATATGTATCAATATGAGCGGACACACATTATAGAATATGGTTGAAATATTCTGGTGATATCTCAAGGTCTGAGGTCATCTCAATAAACTCTGTAAAGGATTATTTTTTGTTAGCACTTTCAGATCTTTTTATGGAATATCTTAAAGGGAATGTATTACCGGAAAATTACCTGTTTTTTTAATTTTTATGTTAAAGATATTTTTAAGAATTGTTGATATATTTTTTATTTGTATTTAAAAAAATATATATATGACCAACTCCTGCAATTTTCACTCTGACCACTAAACCTAATAATATATATAGCACATGCCAATTCTGTAGGGGGTTTTTCAGCACTCATCTCATTTACATCAATGACAAGACAGATAACACCTGTATAAGCAATGCAGTAGAAGATAACACCTCTATAGATAACACCACTGACCCATCATTGCATCCACTACTGACAATAGATGATGTCACAGTTTATCTCCTCCCCCTCCCTGCACAGAGCATGCCTAGAAAACTCTCCTATAAATCTCGATGAGTCGGCTCCAGATTATTGCTGCCTATGGTCATGACTATGCTGTGAAGCAGATCACTAAATGCTGTTAAGAGAGCAGAATTTTAGTTTGCAGATTTGGACATAAATCTAGGACTCGGGTTATATAAGCTCAGCCTATAACTAGCGATATGTATAATAGAACATGGAAAATACACTGATTAAAACTCAGCATAAATTGAGCAGTAAAGCAGCTGACTGTCCGGATAGATGGAGACTGATGAATATTTCTAAGTGTAATGTCCTTGCTGGTGATTTCCCGGCCTCTTAGCAGTCATTTAAGTGTATTACTATTAGGCACTTTCAACCGTCTCAGCATCAAGCCTTGACAAGCCACTGACCCTCATGTCTCCTGTGAAGATATACCATACTTTAAGATCTTCTTAACTTTTATGTCTTCATTTAGAGTGATACCAAGTCTCGAGTAAATTTCTACAACCTATCCCGCCATCTTTATTTGTGAAATGTTACTATTTTTTTTAAATAAATCTACATCTTTTATATAATTTTTTAATGCAACTTTAAAGCACATTATCAATCCCCTGTAAAGTCATGGATTATAAATAAAACATCTTTGTTACCTATATCTGCCACTAGAGGGAGCACATGCACTTACTGCATACTGCCATGATGAGCTCCCCCTGGTGGCTACTGCAGCGAGCCAGTATATTGTTTTTTCTTTCTATTTCTATGCAGGGGATTTGCAGCTTTGTGTCTATCAGAGAAGATATTTCTCATTTAACACCTTAGATGCTACAGTCAATGCTGACCACAGCACCTAAGTGGTCTGCCACAAAAAAAGTAAAAATAGACAATTTTTTTCCACTTGTTAATGAAAAAAAAAACTAAAAAATGGGCAATTGGTATCACCACATCAGTAACGACCCATAAAATAAAATAATACATGAATTATTATACATGATAAAGCCATACATCTTAAAATTCAGGTGCCAAAATTGATGTTTTATGTTCATCTCACCTCTCAAAAACAAAATGTAATAAAAATTGATCAAAAAGTCTCATATGTAGGCACAAAACGTAAGGTCTTGTAAGGGTAAGTTCACACGGAAAAATTTTCCACAGATTTGGGGGGTGGATTCCACCCCGATTCTGTCCCGATTCTACCTCTCATTGTTTTTCCTTATTTTTTCAGCATCCTGCTCGATCTCGCCACGGCTTCTGCGGCTCGGGACTTCCTGCTGATTGGGTCCATTCATCTGGACCTAACCAGCAGCGGAAAGCCACAACAGAATGACAATATAGAGGCATCAGTATTCCGTTGCGGCTATACCGCGGCCAACTATGGCAACGCAAAATGAAGAAGAATTTCTCATCATTTTCTGCCGTGTGAATGTAGCCTTAGATCGCTAAAGGGTTAAAATGCACATAAGGCACCAGAGTTATGTGCCAGGAATATTTACTTGAGCCATAAATTCAAAATCTACCATAAAAAATTGACATTTTCAAGATTTAGCAATTTTAAGGTGACTGATAATGGAATGATCAAACTCATATAACGTGTGCTTTGCATATGCGTAGAATAGAAGATGTTTCCATTCCAGTCCCCCAGTCCCATTTTCCCCTTCGAGTCCGCCTCTGGTGCACTTTGATGTTCCCTCCATTGGGACTGTCTAGTATTTGGCCACATATTTCAATATGGAAAAACATCCCTCCTGCGCACACTACTTGATCACGTCTTCAATATGGATGCCCTGTGGTGGGCTGGCTATCGGAGACGAAAGGGCAAGGTAGATGTTTTCAGTTTTCTTCCTTATTACTATAATCTGTTTCTTATGGCTTGTGTCTGCAGAAATTGTAGCTTATATTGCATAGTATATACCAGGCCGCTATGGTAGGATAGACTTGGTCAAACTTCACAATTATAACTTTATAGTTTGTGAACCCACAAACTGAAGACTTAAAATTCATATCTCATTTGGACAAGAGCAACAGTATGAATATTGGCTCGGCCACCTGCCCCTCTGTTCCCCTCGGAGATGTCACCGCTGCTAAATTACTTCCATTAGATGTGTTTGCCGGAGAAATCTCTGTAAACATGGTTAATCCATTTAGAAACAAACTCCAACTGAAAGGCCGTCTTTGGGGCAGAGATTTCTTTCTACTTGTGTGGGAATAGTCTGGATGTAGTTGAGCTGATAAGACCTGATTGATGCTGCTGACCTTTCATCGCTTAACACCGGCAGAAAAAATGTTGGAAATGGCTGAAAATTGCAAGTAATGTCTCTATTCATCCTCCTAATGATGAACAACTATCAACAGTGTGCAGCCGGGGAACGCGGGAAATGCATGGGAGCACGCCACAATACTTTACCGTAAATAAGGAAATGGAGAGTTAGTTGTTGCTACAAATATATTCCCAGTAGACTTGTTCATTAAAGGGGCATTCTGGTAATTTTAAGTCATCCACTATCTCTTGGGTCGGGGGTAACTGTCTGCTTTGTAGTTGGTTCACTAATAGGATCCCAATCGATTATAAGAACGAGGGTTCCATCTGATTGGAACAGCAGGACAAGCATTCACACTGCTGCTACATTCATTCTCTATGGGACTGCCAGAGACAGCCAAGGGCTATACTCGGCTATCTCCAGTAGTCCTGTAAGGTGACCTCAGTGTCCAGGTAGGCACTCGAGACCTGGCTGGAAGAGATCATGTGACTGTTGGAAGTGGAGAGAGGAAGGGTTGTGCGACCTGACTGGAGTTTCCAGAGACAAGACAAGATGGCCGAATCCAGGGAAGTAGGTATGAGTGCCGCAGAACCAACAGTGGAGACAGGGCTGGCAGCAGCGAGGGGTCGTTAATGGAAGCACGAAAGAAGATGGCTATCTTGGGAATCGGAGAGCTCAGCCATCGAGGAGTGCTACAGGTGAACACTTTCCTGACTATAGAGGGAGACTCCCCTTTCACAGCCAAGATACCTGAAGAGCCTGGAATCCTGTTGTTGAAGTGTTTGCATAGGTTCAAGGTTCAAGTGCTTTGTTCTTGCATGACCAACACTGTCATCATGAATGTACTACCGATAATAGAGTAGCTGATATGGGGCCAAGTGGTCTTACAGGAAAGACAAAAAGAACAATTGCCCAAGGGCCTCCACCAAACTGGGTCATTCATCTCCTAGAGATTCCAGACATAAAATTGGAAACGTTTTTAAGTATACTTCTATCAATATCAAAGTAGAAGCTCCAAACAGCTGATCTGTGAGGGTCTGGGTGTTGGACCACCCCCTTGGATCTTCACCCCAAACACATCTTGGGGGGTTTGCCCATCTCTAGCTGTTGTTGTTTATGTATATGTATTCTCTGTATATTTATCACCTGACACCTTTCTTTGTATATTTTTGTTCTTGTGTAAACACCTGAACCCGCAGCATGCTAAGTACGAGATGATGCTAAGTACGAGATGATGCTAAGTACGAGATGACGCTAAGTACAAGATGACGCTAAGTACGAGATGATGTTAAGTACGAGATGATGCAGAATACTTACAATTTCACTACCAGAATCCAAGGAGTTGTTGACCTGGTTGCAGCGATCTCAGTCTTCAGAGCTAGAAAACAAAAGAAGACGTGATGTAGAATGTTCTACCTTGACTTGAGATTAACAGGGGTGTAGCTATAGGGGGTGCAGAGGTAGGGATCGCTACTGGGCCCTGGAATTTGAGGGGACCAAAGGCCTCTCTACAATATAAGAAGACACAAGCACTATATTGGGGACATGTTACAGATTTTGCATTGGAGCCCAGTTAAGCCTCTTTGCTAGTTTGGCTGAGAATATGGGAGATTCTTTGCAAGGCGGCCATAACTTCCTACTGATGCCATAATGGTTTGAGAGTAGACAATGATAGCCCATATAATGTACATAGTGATGTGCGACAGCGGCGGCGGCCATGTCCCCGCCACATGGTCTTGCTATTCAACCATCTTCATGCTTGCTCTAAGTAATCACCCATCTTGTTCAATGACATGGCTAGCTTTTCTTACAGCCCGAGCAGCTTCATTCTGTCTTATTAACTCTGTCTTGTATTTATGTTAATGAAATAAAGGAATATGAGGTTTCCAGACGTTTTAGCTTCTTATGAGACTGATTTGCATAATGGAAGTGCTTTAGCCTTTGATATAAAATATCTCACAATATTGCTTTCTCTTTTCATTCTTGCTTCTCTTTTCATAGCCTGATCTGGTGGGTGGGGAAATTTTGCTGATCGAATTTGGTTTTGAAGAGCAAGACTTGCAAAGAGTTGAATGGGATCAAAAGGGTTTATACCGTAGCGACAGCCTCAGGCACTGCGATGGGCGCCATGGAGGAGGAAGGACTTGTGGTTTGTTCTGTCCTCCCATTATGTACCAATACGACTCTCTGCAAAGATTTCACTATATTAGGCATTGGCCAGGAATTTTTTATCGGTGGTGGGTCGACAGCCGGTCCCTACACTGCTCAGCAGTTTGGAGGTATGTACTATACACTGCAAGGAGCCAGGAGTAATCTGCTTCGTGAGCCCGGGGCAAAACATGGCAGCCCCCAATATGAATGGTGGCCCTTGTAATATCGGACTTCTTGAATACCTGTCCACTTTGCAGCTCTAGCCAGTGAATCATGGCTACATGGGCACAGTTGTGTGAATTTAGCCTAAGTCCCAGCACCCCTGGCAAACAGCTAGGACAAGTCATGTGATGATCAGCAGATTGTCGCAGGAAGACATGGCCAGTGGATGGATTGTCGCAGGAAGTCATGGGCAGCCGCACTTTCATGCAGTGTTACATGGCAGCCCCCAATATGAATGTCGACCCTTGTAATACCGGACTGCTCGAGTCCACAGAGTGGCTCCCTGTTCTGGTTCTTATACAGGGGCCCCTCAATAGGATGTCCATATGTCCTAGTATGGTCTGTTGTTGTCTTTATGATTGGCCATGTTAGAGGGACACTCCAGACAAAGTTTATTTACTATGTTATGCCAAGTATCAGCCTTTAGTGGGTGGTGCATGACTTAGAGAATTAAAAAAAAATAAAGAGAATCTCTGTGTCCTGTAGCTCCCCCTAAAGGTGAATAAGATACGCCATCACTTTTCAATAGTCAACCGTTAGCAAAAACCTATGAAAGAACAACAACACTAAGCTGGCACTGCGGCATCCTCATTCTCAGGATACAATGACCAGTTATAGCCAGGAATGGCTTTTTAGGCTGAATAGTCCCGAACCATGGTCCGGCTCATGGGACAGCTCTGACACCAATGGCAGCGCCTTCCCTTTATGTATATACTGCACTGCTTAGGATCTATTGTGAACTCATAAAGGGATTGAAGTGTGAAGATAAGTAAATCATATACAACACCGTGCAAAAGTTTTAGGCAGGTGTGGGGGAAAATGCTGCAAAGTAAGAACGCTTTCAGCAATAGGAGGGTTAATAGTTTTTTTTTTTTTTTTGTCAATTACCAAAATGAAGTAAATGTAGAAAAGAGAAATATAAATCCCATAAGTATTTGGTGTGACCTTTGCCCTTTGCCTTCCATCAGTTCTTCTCGGTACTTGCAGACAGTTTTTGGCAGAACTGGGCAGGGAGGTTGTTCCTGCCGCCATCTTGGAGAACTAAGCACAGATCTGTGGATGTTGCTTGCTCCAATCCGTCTGTCTCTTCATGTCATCCCAGACAGACTGGATGATGATGAGATCAGGGCTATATCTGTGGGGGCCGGATCATCACTTCCAGGACTCCTCCTCCAAAGGGCAAAGGTCACACCAAATATTGATGGGATTTACATTTCTCTTTTCTTCCTTCACAAAACTAAATTATTAACCCTGCTATTTCTGAAAGCGTTCTTACTGTGCAGCATTTTTTCCACGCCCGCCTAAAACTTTTGCACGCCGCTGTATATTAACTGTAGCTTTCCTAGCGCAGTCATGAGGCCAGTATCAGATGTATTTCCTCAGTTTGTGCATTGTTTCCCAAGCGTTTTGCCTATTGAGATTGTTATGTGTGTGAAAACATTAACCGCTGTTTATACAGCATGGGGCGAGTTTCCAAAGAAATTCCCTGTTTTCATTAGTTAGATTGCAGCCCGAAAGGTTAAGCACACAATGAGATCTAAGAGAGGAAAAACACTCGCTTTATCCCAGCATCTCGAGGCGTTCTATACCAGGAATGATTATTTCTGAGCGTCCCTTTGTGCATGATTGGCTGCAGAGAAATATATTCTCCAGACGACAGAACCGGCGCATTTGACACCAGTGAGATTGCAAATTTGTTTTTTTTTTTCTTCTTTTCTTAATGTTTAAATCATATATTTTTTCTACAGACTAGAAATATTTATTTCACAGTAAAACTCTGTTGCCGTCTCTGCCGAGTACAAAGCTGTTTTTCAGAAACTCCGCGCTTCATAAAGTTGGAATTCTCTGTTTGTTATATTATAGAAGCCAATAAGATGAAAATTTAATAATGAAAACATTCCGGCGGATCTCGCTGCCGTTTGTTTTTTGAATAATTTACTTCCATTTTAAGTAAATAGATAAAGATAAGACACTCGGTGTATATTCTCGGCCGGGTAGCTAATACCTCTATTACCATGCATTAGTGCAACCTGTTACACCCAGTGACAAGATCCACGAGACACCCAAGGAAACTCATAGGAACTTGTGTTGTACTTGAGATCTTTGGGACTTAAAAACTTTTGCCCTTCAACTGTGGAATAGCTTTTGACTAATGTAACTTCTGTACATCAGACTCCTGGAGTTGGGAAGGAATTTTTTCCCCTGAAATGGGGCAATTGGCTTAAGCCTCATGGGGTTTTTTGCCTTCCTCTGGATCAACACTATAGGGGACTGTAGGGTTATAGGTTGGACTTGATGGACTGGTGTCTTCATCCAACCTCATCTACTATGTAACTATGTAACTAAGGATCCTAACCAATGCCTTTGCATTGTGTGCTAAGGGAGATCATGGATTTTGTATTCTCTTGGGCGGTACTTTATACATGAGGAGTTGGGGAAAAAAGTGACAACTTTTGCAAACCTATTTCTGGAATACGAAGTTAGTTATCAGACAAACTAGACTATATATTCGCAAACTATAAGTATAAAGACAACAATATGGGTATCGTATGGCTAAAACAAACAAGAGACAAAAAATAGATACTGGAACCCTTCACAACTGTTCAGCCAACCAATAATAATCTCCACTCTTAGGGATCAGGGGTCAGAGTTTCATCATGATGCTGTAATATGTGAGCCATGAAATAGTCTAATGTGCAAAAGTTTTAGGCAGACGTGAGGGAAAAATCGGCAAAGTAAAAACGCTTTCAGAAATAGCAGGGTTAATAGTTTAGCTTTGTGAATGAAGAAAAGAGAAATGTAAATCCCACCAATATTCAGTGTGACCTTTGCCCTTTGGAGGAGGAGTCCTGGTAGTGATGATCCGGCCCCCACAGATATAGCCCTGATCTCATCATCATCCAGTCTGTCTGAGATGACATGAAGAGACAGACGGATTGGAGCAAGCAACATCCACAGAAGATCTGTGCTTAGTGCTCCAAGATGGCGGGTACAACCTCCGCCATAGCAAATCCCACACTGGTAGATGAAAACCAACTAGTAATTTTAATAGGCTGATCTGACAGTAAGAATGTGGAGGGGGCATGACTGAGGTCCTGGGACATGTAGAGAAGTTTCTCGTTGCATTTAGTTATACTTTTCTCAATTTTACTTGTAATCGATACAACATAGGATCAAAGAAGATTATTAGACAAGGTGGAAAGATTTTTTTTTTAGCTTTTTTGTGCATTTTTTATGTTTATTGTTAGACCCTGTTGCCTATAGCGCCCTGTGTTATATCTGACTACTGAGCAGAAAATCTGTGTCTCGCTCCCTGCACATGCTTAGACTGTGATAGTTATACCAGTGGTAAAAGGATTGCAAATATAATAGAGGAGCAGAATAAATTGCATAATCTCTTGAGGGATCAGGCTTCGACTCCAGTAAGGAGAAGGACGTGTTGCTTTCCATCAGTAAAGTCAATAATTGAAGTCTATTCATTCACTATGTTCGCACAGAGGAAGCGTCATTGTGTCGAGTGTACAATAACATGACATCTAAACTGCCATACAAAACCAGCTAATAAAACCTTTTTTTTTTTTTTTTAATACATTTCACCAGAAAATCAACTTTGTTCTCAGAAAAATAGCCTCATAAATGATATTAATGGCTCTATGTGGGAGACGCCGCTATCTGGGTCTATCCTGCTAAATGGGGCTGATTCTTAGTCTACAGCAGCAGCCACGTAGAAGAGATTCAGACAGAAAACAATACCGCATACAACAGCACGGGCTGAATTTTAATTTCGCAAATGGTAGAATAAAGTCTGTGATACAGAGCAGGGATATTGTGCGCGCACACCATATACAATCCCGGCTGTCTGTGTAGACCACACAATTGATAGGAGACATATTGAGCAATGACAGCATTATGGAGGATTATTAGGAGATGTTGGTGCGGATAGGAGCAGAGAATATACTTGTTATAATCTTTATTTCCTCTTGCGAATGTAATAGTGTACACTGAACAGTCAATGTTGTCTTTGTAGCCGGAGCCAAATAAGAGAGCTGCGTATTCGTCATAATGGGCAAAGCAATTCATCGAATGACTAACTTGCCACATTTAATTCATCTCCCTTCTGGGAAATGGCCTTTCTCAGTTATAATGATGTCTGCTTTCCTTCCAGCTTTGACAAAACGTTTCTGTATCATCTTCCAGATCTGCTTCTTGCGTGTTTGCAGAACTCGATACAGGTCACGAGAAGAGACCCTACTGACCGCATAGGTATGGTATGAAGGAAGCCAATGGCGTATCTGGGTGACGATGACGACACCTAGGGCAAAGATTTGGGTGTCTTAGTTGTGTCTGAGTACCCCGGCCTAGGATGAGTGGCTTGTCGGTGCTCCTCCACACAGTACACATGTCCTAGCTCATATCTCCCCAGTCATGACACTGCCCAGGCTGCTTGTCATGGACCCTGAATGGCATATTAGTTTGCATTCTACAGCTACAGCTCTACTAATTTTAGAAATTTTGTGCCATCAATGTATTATGAAGGGTTAATAGATTCTGCGATGGGTCACAGTCATCATAAAGAGCATCAATGGCATCCAAATCATTGGACACAAGGGTTACACGGTGATATGAACAGAGTCTTAGCTAGGCCGTCCTATACAATGTCCAAGGCCTGTGTTTACATATTCTGGCCCGAGCTTGTTGGCACCCCCTGTCACCCAGCATTTGGGGCACAAGCCATGCCAGCCCCAATCACTAGTTGCCCCCCTCATTATGTGGGTTATCATTAGTATTGGGGTTCCAAACTGAATGGAGTTCTCAGAAAACCCATTTATAGGTATAAATAAACCAAAATATTACAGGTATTAGATTTAGGCAAAGACAAGTTGATCCGAGGTTTTATACTGATTGACAGATTTGGAGTCAGGAATTTTTCCTCCGACATGGGGATTGGCATCAGCCTCATGGGGGTTTTTCGCCTTTCTCTTTTATGAGCACTGTAGATGAAACAAAGCTTCAGAGGTTCGTCCATCTCTAGTTATAGGTCAGACGTGATGGACCTGTATCCAACCTCATCTACTATATAACTATGTGACGTGTATCTGGATTCAAGGGTCATTTCCAATTATAAGTAGGCCCTTAGGTAAAGGTCAACTTTGGCTTGTATAGGGGTTATAAATATACAATGTGCAGACTGTCAGCCATCAAAGGAAACCAGAGGATATTAAAGAAGTTTATCCATCCTTAGTGTGGTTGGGGGGACCTGCGGGCCCCCGACTTATGGGCTTGGTTGCATCTGTGACCACTATGAACCCTAGAGTTATGCCAGTACTTCCTAGACTGCTGTGGCACCTTTCAACCCAATAGACATCTACCTTGGTTTGCCTCATAATAATTTCAATGGGAATACACAAAAAATCCAATACAAGTACTTTTGCCAAAACCCTCTCAAAATGGGTGATCACCCATTTTACCAAATCAGCCACACATCACCCCAAACCCTTCCTGCTTCAGTCTTCACGATGGCACCTCCTGATCTGCTCTTTCTGTCTCCCATTATTGGATACAAATGAGAATACCAAGAACATTGGATATACCCATTGGCAGCCCATTGAGTCCACCACTGGATTGTTCCACCACTACTTGTCAATGTGAATGCTTCCTAAGCTCGCCCTAGGGGTACAGGGCACAACACCTCTCAATTCTGAAGGAAGCCTTGAACACTTGTGCATGCAAAACTTGCAACACTGATCCCATACTTGGCATCCAATCCTATGGTAAGGCAAGTGCACTGTATGGCGCTACATAATTGAGTTTTCTTGACTGGCAACAGTCTGGCGGTGTTATATATTAGGACCATGATTGGGCATTATATGGAACTGCATAAAGGGGGTAATGTTATTTGGGTACTATACAAGATCATAAGCAGGAGGGCATCATTAGAAGGTACTGCATATGGCATCAACCAAGCTATGACTGGCGCTACCCTGTACCTTCAGGTTTATCTAGCCAGGCTTCTCCATGTCCTTTATTAGAGGAATATATGATCGCTCTGTTCAGTATTCGTGCTGTATAATCCGCAGGGTCTTACAAAGCTCCAGTACTGTATCTCCCCTTAATAACTAGCCCGGTACGATCCAAATCACGGACAATTTGGTTGCTGTGTCACACGGGCAATAACAATGGGGATAATAATAGATTGATTAAGAAGCCATCCTCTTTCTCCCCGGGAGGGCGCAGTTTTTCCACTAGCACCAAATCTATTCCTAAGAACCGTTTTCTCCCAGCCTGCTGACTTGGTCAGATTTCCTCTCATTTTTCTCTCCGGCTGCCGACTCTGAGCTTCTGTCTTATTTTTTTTCTCCCTTACTGGGGAGCAGAGGTCTCGCCTGCTGTGCGTGTCACGGACGTGAGGAGCGACGTTTGGCTTTATTTGTTTTTAGATGTGCGTTCTGCAACTTAATGAGCCGCAAGCGGCGTCGTGTTGCGGTATGTAGCGAGGCCGTCTCCAATGCAGAACGTCCTATTATATCACCATAATTATGACAGGCTCCATGATAACAATTCCATGCTATTGAGCCTTCAAGTGTATGCAAACGTTGTTACACGCTATTCTTCAGGCTCGCTGCCTCTTCCCAGACAAGCGATAAAGATTTATATTTGGAAATGGAGAACATTATTTTTCCTTATCAAACCTATTACGATTATTTTTCCGCAAACTTTCAAGGACAGCCATGGTCACAAAACATGCCGGCCCTCCATGTGTTATGTAAACGCTTGTTGATTTAAAGGGGATGTCTCGTGACGACAACCACTGTCTATACACTCTATAAGGGACCCCTTATATGAGCCAGAAAAGAGTGTGGATCCTTTTTTTTTAGCAGATTTGAAGGGAGTGTGACCAGCATATCACCCTAGCATATTAACCCTGCCCTGCAGATAGATAGGTTATTGTCACCAGACCCAGCATATCACCCCAGACCTGCAGATAGATAGGTTAGTGTCACCAGAACCAGCATATCGCCCCAGCCCTGAAGATAGATAGGTTAGTGTCACCAGAACCAGCATATCACCCCAGCCCTGCAGATAGATAGGTTAGTGTCACCAGAACCAGCATATCACCCCAGCCCTGCAGATAGATAGGTTAGTGTCACCAGAACCAGCATATCACCCCAGCCCTGCAGATAGATAGGTTAGTGTCACCAGATCCAGCATATCACCCCAGCCCTGAAGATAGATAGGTTAGTGTCACCAGAACCAGCATATCACCCCAGTCCTGCAGATAGATAGGTTAGTGTCACCAGACCCAGCATATCACCCCAGCCCTGCAGATAGATAGGTTAGTGTCACCAGAACCAGCATATCACCCCAGCCCTGCAGATAGATAGGTTAGTGTCACCAGATCCAGCATATCACCCCAGCCCTGCAGATAGATAGGTTAGTGTCACCAGAACCAGCATATCACCCCAGCCCTGCAGATAGATAGGTTACTGTCACCAGACCCAGCATATCACCCCAGCCCTGCAGATAGATAGGTTAGTGTCACCAGAACCAGCATATCACCCCAGCCCTGCAGATAGATAGGTTAGTGTCACCAGAACCAGCATATCACCCCAGTCCTGCAGATAGATAGGTTAGTGTCACCAGAACCAGCATATCACCCCAGCCCTGCAGATAGATAGGTTAGTGTCACCAGACCCCAACATATCACCCCAGTCCTGCAGATAGATAGGTTAGTGTCACCAGACCCCAACATATCACCCCAGTCCTGCAGATAGATAGGTTAGTGTCACCAGTACCAGCATATCACCCCAGCCCTGCAGATAGATAGGTTAGTGTCACTAGACCCAGCATATCACCCCAGCCCTGCAGATAGATAGGTTAGTGTCAGCAAAACCAGCATACCACCCCAGCCCTGCAGATAGATAGGTTACTGTCACCAGAACCAGCATATCACCCCAGTCCTGCAGATAGATAGGTTAGTGTCACCAGACCCAGCATATCACCCCAGCCCTGCAGATAGATAGGTTAGTGTCACCAGAACCAGCATATCACCCCAGCCATGCAGATAGATAGGTTAGTGTCACCAGACCCCAACATATCACCCCAGTCCTGCAGATAGATAGGTTAGTGTCACCAGTACCAGCATATCACCCCAGCCCTGCAGATAGATAGGTTAGTGTCACCAGAACCAGCATATCACCCCAGCCCTGCAGATAGCTAGGTTAGTGTCACCAGAACCAGCATATCACCCCAGCCCTGCAGATAGATAGGTTAGTATCACCAGACCCAGCATATCACCCCAGCCCTGCAGATAGATAGGTTAGTGTCACCAGAACCAGCATATCACCCCAGCCCTGCAGATAGCTAGGTTAGTGTCACCAGAACCAGCATATCACCCCAGCCCTGCAGATAGATAGGTTAGTGTCACCAGACCCCAACATATCACCCCAGCCCTGCAGATAGGTAGGTTAGTGTCACCAGACCCAGCATATCACCCCAGCCCTGCAGATAGATAGGTTAGTATCACTAGACCCAGCATATCACCCCAGCCCTGCAGATAGATAGGTTAGTGTCACCAGAACCAGCATATCACCCCAGTCCTGCAGATAGATAGGTTAGTGTCACCAGAACCAGCATATCACCCCAGCCCTGCAGATAGATAGGTTAGTGTCACCAGAACCAGCATATCACCCCAGTCCTGCAGATAGATAGGTTAGTGTCACCAGAACCAGCATATCACCCCAGCCCTGCAGATAGATAGGTTAGTGTCACCAGACCCCAACATATCACCCCAGTCCTGCAGATAGATAGGTTAGTGTCACCAGACCCCAACATATCACCCCAGTCCTGCAGATAGATAGGTTAGTGTCACCAGTACCAGCATATCACCCCAGCCCTGCAGATAGATAGGTTAGTGTCACTAGACCCAGCATATCACCCCAGCCCTGCAGATAGATAGGTTAGTGTCAGCAAAACCAGCATACCACCCCAGCCCTGCAGATAGATAGGTTACTGTCACCAGAACCAGCATATCACCCCAGTCCTGCAGATAGATAGGTTAGTGTCACCAGACCCAGCATATCACCCCAGCCCTGCAGATAGATAGGTTAGTGTCACCAGAACCAGCATATCACCCCAGCCATGCAGATAGATAGGTTAGTGTCACCAGACCCCAACATATCACCCCAGTCCTGCAGATAGATAGGTTAGTGTCACCAGTACCAGCATATCACCCCAGCCCTGCAGATAGATAGGTTAGTGTCACCAGAACCAGCATATCACCCCAGCCCTGCAGATAGCTAGGTTAGTGTCACCAGAACCAGCATATCACCCCAGCCCTGCAGATAGATAGGTTAGTATCACCAGACCCAGCATATCACCCCAGCCCTGCAGATAGATAGGTTAGTGTCACCAGAACCAGCATATCACCCCAGCCCTGCAGATAGCTAGGTTAGTGTCACCAGAACCAGCATATCACCCCAGCCCTGCAGATAGATAGGTTAGTGTCACCAGACCCCAACATATCACCCCAGCCCTGCAGATAGGTAGGTTAGTGTCACCAGACCCAGCATATCACCCCAGCCCTGCAGATAGATAGGTTAGTATCACTAGACCCAGCATATCACCCCAGCCCTGCAGATAGATAGGTTAGTGTCACCAGAACCAGCATATCACCCCAGTCCTGCAGATAGATAGGTTAGTGTCACCAGAACCAGCATATCACCCCAGCCCTGCAGATAGATAGGTTAGTGTCACCAGACCCAGCATATCACCCCAGCCCTGCAGATAGATAGGTTAGTGTCACCAGAACCAGCATATCACCCCAGCCCCGCAGATAGATAGGTTAGTGTCACCAGAACCAGCATATCACCCCAGTCCTGCAGATAGATAGGTTAGTGTCACCAGACCCAGCATATCACCCCAGCCCTGCAGATAGATAGGTTAGTGTCACCAGAACCAGCATATCACCCCAGCCCTGCAGATAGATAGGTTCATTACTTGAATCATGTGGATAGGTCATCAGTATGAAAATTAATTTTGGTGTCAGAGAACCCTTTTAGGCTGAGGTCCCACAATGTGGAAATGCAGCTTTTTTTGTTGCAATTTTTGTTGCATTTTTTTGAGCCAAAGTCAAGAATGGTTACAGAAGGAATGGGAATATCTAGGAAGCTTCTTAGACTTCTCCCTTCTGCTCAATCCACTCCTGGCTTTGGCTAAAAAAACGCAGCAAAATCAGCAACAACAAAAAAATCTGCGTTTCTGCAATGTGGGGCCTCAGTGTATGGTGACCATACACATTAGAGTAACACCATCAAAACCTGGTGTATATAGGGCTCCTAGCTCTCCCCTGACCGGTCTTGTCAGGGTAAGAAAGGATCAGGCATGCTGCCAATGATGTACTTCCCCATTCAGAGCACATACATTCTCAGCGGAATCGAGCATTCATGTCTATAGGTGGGTCGGGAGGAATAGCTGTTGCTGTACAAGCATTTCACTGACATCTAATGAAGATTTTTGGATTAGCTGCTATAGAATGGTGCATTATATTGTATAATATCTTATATAACTACAAATGATACAAGTAAAAGCTTCTATTCTGTGCCTAAACCTTATATATAGGACACATATATCAGGCTGAGGATCCATGGAAATGTACAGCCAGTAATGTGTGTGTCGAGGCCTAGCGCCACTAAACAGGTGCAGCCGCCTTGCTCTGCCCTATGTTTAACCCTTGGTGTGTCTGGAAGCCGAAGCAAAGTACCATATGGTGCAACGAGCCAGTCTGAGACATGAAGGCTCCCAGCCCAATTTCAATAACCAGACTTGGCTACATCTGTCTCTTTGAATTTGGTTCCAAATGGCCAACGCTCTGATCCTAAATCCTTTAATACAAGTACAGCATACGCTGGAATATTTCCTCCCTGGGTGTAAATAACCCTTTCTGTGATGTAGGATTGTTCTTCCAGGCTGCGCACCAGCATAAATCACAAGATAAATTGCTCTCCTATTTCTCTAGTCTTTTTTTTTTAATGTGGTTGTGAGCGATCTCTCTCGGAGAACGTGTGGTGGGTTCACAAACAGATTATGCTTCTGGAATATCAGGCGCCCTCATTGCATCTCCAAGACTCTTCTCAGCAGAAGGGAGAACTTTGGGGAATCTTCTTTTTTGACCAGTAATTCATAAAGTTCGGGGGAGGAAAATCTCCTTGGAGTTTATGTATAAAATGTGTCCAGCAGAGCTTAAAACTGAAGGATTCAGCAAAAGCAACCCCCATGGAGCACAAGGCGATTTTGCTCTTTTTATAGAGTTGAATTGCTTAGGATCACGTTACTATGTACCGTACAGTCTATTCTTGTAGGCACAAAAGGAGCGCAATAACATTTCAATTTGCAAAAGAAGACGCTTAGAACATCCTGTTGGGTTTGACCATTACTCGGTTGTCAAGGTCATTATGTCACCATTGGTATGAAATGGGATGACCTGATCCATTTCTGAGGACTGGGATCTCCTTATCAAAAATCTGAAGTTTAGAGCAGGGCCAGCTATGGGGGTGTACATGGGGGAACATGGGGGCACATCAATACTGACGGTCTGATGGTCGATCACACAGTTTTAATTCTACTGAGAGCCTACTGGACATTCCCTTGTTTATTTATAGGGCAGTGTTATATGGGCACTATATGGTACATCACAATGGGGAACATCCAACGAAAGGTACTCTGGGGGGCAATAACTAATGGTGATGCTTCCTTGGAGTCAAACCAATTGACCATCTATTGTGCATGGTGGAGTCCCAACTCTCTCCTGGTGTCATATGTTGGGGGAGAAAGGGGTAAGACATGTTTAATTTCAACATGCCTGATCCTTGGTGGAAGATAGGCTGCTGACAGAGGTGTCTGGCGGCAGCTTTTGTCCCTCCATATTGGGAACACATGTATAGTTGAGTATGCAGGTTTCAGAGGAAGATATCTGTTGGCCAAAAGAGAAAATATCTCTACTGTTTATCTATTGTAATGCTAATTCTGCATTTCTATTGTAAGTCAGGCGGACGCAGCTGTCAATCGAACAAGAATACAACTGTAATGGTTATCTACTGTTTTGCCGAGTGTGCATGCACATTAGTTGTCAAGGGGAGATAGCTGTTGGCCGAACAAGAATACAGCTCTACTTGTTATATACTGTTGTGCCAAGTGTGCATGTACATTGGGGGGGGGTCAAGGGGAGATACCTGTTGGCCGAACAAGAATACAGCTCTACTTGTTATATACTGTTGTGCTGAGTGTGCATGTAAATTGGGGGGTCAAGGGGAGATAGCTATTGGCCTAAAAAGAATACAACTCTACTGGTTATCTGCTGTCGTGTTCTGGACCATCACTGGATAATTTGTATTTGGATTGACATAGATAAAGGGATTTATTATTTTATATTACCAGTGGAGACCAGTCCAGTCCCTGTAAACAGGTAGATCCGTCATAGCTTAAACCTGCCGGGCCCCAATAACAGATGTGTAACAGGGCCCCTACCATGTGTCATTAATCACACTATTGTCTTCTTATGGGGTCTTCAGAATCCCAGGGCCTGGCTATGACTTGCACCTCTGCCCCGGCTCTGCGGTGTTTTTAATATCAGAAGGAAGGAGCAGTCGGACTGAATACACAGAAATATCTCCAGGCTTTGTGGAAAGTTATTTTGGCCCTTCCTAATGAATGGCTGGTGCTCGGCCTAGAAGTAATTAAATGTAGGTCACTCACAATGGGTGATTCTATAAAACCCGCTTGCTGAAATTATTGTAATAGATCATTTAATTGTAAGAGGACACAAAACATGCAGAAGAAGGATCCTTCTCATATGTGGGATCTTAGGAGTGCTTTTAACTGTTTCATTTCTGCTCTGTTTACAGGAACTCCATTGTAATACATTGTCCCCCAAAATATCGCAAATACTTGGCGCATTATAGAGTCGACTCTAGATATACAATGTATAGAACCTTGGGCAACAACGTTTCCCCACCCTCGAGTATAGAGATAGTTGATCCAGATCACCCGGAGACCTCTGAGCCCTCTGCACCCTGTGATGTGCTCAGGTTTTCTGGTCCTGGTAAACATCTTATGTATATTTGGTTAAAGGGAACCTGTCACAGAAAATGCAGTCCAATCTATCGGCTGCATGTTATGGAACAGGAGGAGCTGAGCAGTTGGATATATAGGTTTGTGGGAAAAGATTCCCTATAACTTGTCATTTATCCATTGAGATCTCTGCTCTTTCTATGTTGAGAAGTCCAGGAGGCGGGACATACATATCAATCACTGATAACTCCGCCTCCTGGACTTTTTCATATAGAAAGAGCAGAGATCTCAATGGATAAATGGCAGGTTATAGGGAAACCTATATATCCATCTGCTCAGCTCCTCCCGCTCTATAACATGCTGGACTTCTTTTTTAATGTGACAGGTTCCCTTTAACCAAATATGCACAAGGTGTTTACTGGACTAAAAAGAGAACCAGGACAGGTGCCTACAGGTTGGATTGTATATTCTATGTAACAGGTTCCCTTTAAAGGGGTTGTCCAGGTTTAATAAAAAAAATTTGGAGTTGGTGGATTGTCCTTCCGACTCTACAACCCTGCCTTTAAGGAACTATTCTTTAGGAATATTAAAAATTCCTCAATAAGATTAATAAAACAATAAGACTAAAGGGTGATCAAACAAATAGTATCTACTTGTTTTTGGAAAATTCCAGAAATTAGGGTTCTCTAGAGATCCCACTTTAAAACAAATGCAGAGGTGATAATGTGTTGGATTTCTTCATTGGGTGATAGTCTTGGCAGGACCTTAATACCATCTTCAAACTCTTCCCTGATATCAGAGATAGTCAGACAAGAGTATCAGACAAGTGGGTTTCAACATGCCTGATCCCATTTTTCTCTTAAGACTTAAGACTACCAGAGGTGTCTCCAGTCTTCACATGCACACTTGACCAACCAGAGGCTGAATACGTATTGGGAAGATGGAAGGAATAGCTGTTGGCCAAACAAGCTTTTGGGTCAATGCTATATAATATATATGGCAACCTTAGCCTGTATTGGCATTCCGCTCATGTATCAGGAGTATCAGGATGAGCAGTATTTTAGGCACCATCCATACAGGGATGTGCTACATACTGTTATACAAGGAGAGGAAGATTATGAAAAATGGTATCAATGCTGTCTGGTGAATATCATTTTGCAAAAATTCATGTGAGCCCTGCTGCTTGTATAAGTGGGATCTATGGAGACGCTCTTCATGCATTGTTCATTTGCAATTTCTTTAAAATAAATCTGGCCCATTAAAGGTCAACATCAAAGAGAGTTGGAAAGAATCGCGTTACATTGTCATAAATGACTGCTCTCCGGAAGGAAATCCCCATACAAGAGCAATCAATTCCGAGCAGAATGCCTCAATCTTATAAAAACACAGTCAGTACAATAGAACATTCCGCCAGTGATTCATCCATTAAATCAGGAATTCACTGAAACTATTACACATCCCTTTACAGTATGGAAATCAATAGATGTATGTAAAATGGATGCCGTCGCAATATAATCTTTCATCGTATACTCTCAGCAGAAATGTAGTAAAAGGGTCTGACTGCGAGACTCAGGAACAGGGTGCAGATATTCTAGAGGTAAGTCACACGGCTGCGACCGGCCCTTAGAGAGAGGGGGCCCTATTCCTGGTTGGGGTGACTTGTGCAAGACTCCTTATTACTGGGGATCTTCATTATTAGGAATCAAGTGGAAGAAAATATGGAAGGGGAAAGAAACACCTTCTGTTCTGGGTGCCAAAACCAGCACCATAATCTTGTGTGTGCCCATTTTGATCCATGGGGGAACCAGAGGCATAACCAAAAGGGGTTCAGAGGCACAGTAGCAGTCACATCAGCCCTAGAGCCTAAATAGGCCCAAAGGTCCATCTACTACATAAGCAGACGATGGTGTTACAAATGGCACATGGTAAGTGAAAGCCTGAGAATCTTCCTAGGGGGCGTTTGCACTACCGTTGTTAATGTCCGTTGCTGTCTTCCGTCATAGGATGAAAGCAGCATACATTAAACTGTCGCAGAGAACAGTCACAGACTGATTCTGTGTCCGATCCCATTGACATATTGTCCCATAATGGACATTATCTTCTGTCATATTTGTTTACTTTTGTAATGGAAGATAAAGTTGTGCATGCAGGAAGATAGAAAATAGCGCCCGTCATTTTGTTTACATTAGTGTCAATGGGAACGGGCACAGGATCAGTCTGTCACAGTTCTCTGACAGTTCCGTTGCTGTCATCCTATGACGGAAGACAGCAACAGACATCAACAATGGTAGTGTGAACGCCCCCTTGGTTACACCTTCTGTCTCTGGTAGATGGCCATAGACATTAGAAAACTGTTGGATGAATAAGCTGGATGGAGAACTATCTCTCCTTATTCCTCCCACACCTCCACCGTACACTTGGTCATCTGGCCAGACACCTCTAGGCTAGGCTTATCTCACTTCAGAACAAAAGGATCAGGCATGTTGAAATCCAGCAGCCCCATACTCACCTTCCCCAACATCTACCATCAGGAGGCCCTCCTATACTTTAGTCAGACTACCAGTCCTACCAAATTCATCAGGTTTGGACAATATTAGTCTAATGTCTATAGTCAGCTTTGGTAAAGCATCTTCAGAAAACTGCCAACCTAACACTCCTGACTGCCATCCTTTGACCCCGGGGTAGTTGCCTCCTTAAGACAGTGATAAGTAGTAGGTGTGTAGATTGAAGGAACAAGTCATTTCCATTGATATTAAATGACAGGGTGAGCTTTCCCTTTCAGCCATTTACATATCATTTCTATGCGTGTAAATCATGCAGGAGCCGAGCCTAACATATTGAATGATTCTAGAGGAGCCGCAGTGCAGATAAATATTTATGAGGTTTTGCAATTGTACTAGAGACTGTGTGCAGTCATTAAGTCATGGATTCCATCTCCTTCGGCATTCAGCTGGCGATTGCAATGACTTGGCTTTTTCAATACATACTAAACCTCCACAAATTCAAGGCATCACTACAACAGCTACGTATCTGGCGGAGATATAAGGGTTAACACCGAGGTCCCCAACCTGGGGCCTTCTAGATATTACACAACTACAACTCCCAGCATGCCACAGGCTGGTGACTATTGGGTTAAAAGGGACACACATCAGTCTGGACAGTAGACAGTGGGATGTGTTGGTTGACCACATGTTGTTATATTGTGACACATTGGGTCACTATTGAATACTTAAAGAGGCAAGGCCTATGATAATTTGCATATAAAGGGGTGTGTCTAGATAGTTTGGAGGCTTTCCCATGTAGACTGGGTCTTGATATAATTTACATATTTGAAGGTATTGCTAAATGCTAAAAATGTCTGAAAAGTTTTTGAATATCAAGATGTGGTCTGCTTAGAACTTGGTGATGTCACTTTTAGAAAACTTTGACAGCGGTGATGTCACTAGTATCTATAGACATCGCCTAAGGTGCCTGGGCCTCAATGTGAAGTGTCCATAAAATTTGCCAGATGATACTGGTGTTTTCCTATGTGGCAGCGGGTAACTGGGCACACTCAGGCACCCAATTGTGACGGCTACCTTTGCACCACTAGAACTGGCTGGTAGGACATGAGGAAGGCAAAACTCTTGACTGTAAACCATTAAGCTGCATCTCTAGTTACAGATTTGGCTTTGCAGCCCTTTAAATTATGCCCATACTTGCATAACTTTCCCAAAACATCCTTTCCCACAAAAAGGGTGACTCTCCTGGGCATGGAGGAAGGCTCCAGCATCTGTCGGGCTCTCTATCATATTATGTGATAAGTATGTAGTCATGTCACTAAAAGGGGCCATATCATGCTGAAAGGGGTGGAGTTTTACAAAAGGAGGTGTGGTCATATGTAAGTTTTCACTTCACATGCCGGGGGTCGCCCCACATATGATTATGCCACTAGTGTCCGGGGTTTCTCAGTCACAACATGATATTTGTTTATTACAAGATTATTTTTTATGTATTTTGATAGAAATCTAAAATGATTTCAGGTATATATTGTATAAATAATAAACTACACTGTATATATTATAAGCTACATTGTATAAATTATAAGGTGCATTGTATATATTATAAGCTATACTGTATATATAATAAACTATATTGTATATATTATAAGCTACATTGTATAAATTATAAGCTACATTGTATAAATTATAAGGTGCATTGTATATATTATAAGCTATATTGTATATATTATAAGCTATATTGTATAAATTATAAGGTATATTGTATATATAATAAACTATATTGTATATATTATAAGCTATATTGTATATACAGGTGCATCTCAGTAAATTAGAATATCTGTGAAACGTTCCTTCATTTCAGTAATTCAGTAATACAATCCATAATCAGCGTCTTCCATGATTGTGTGTCCTACTGAACCAGACTGAGGGACCATTTAAAGGCTTAGGAAACCTTGGCAGGTGACACTGAATTTACAAGACTGAACTTTTGTACAGTATTCAATTTTTCTTAGATTTGGGTTTTCATTCCCTGTAATCCATAATCAACATTTACAGAAGTAAAACACTTGAAATAGAAGACTCGGTGTGTAAAGAATCTAGAAAATATAGGAGGTCACTTTATTAATGGAATTACTGAAAGAAATAAACGTTTCAAAGATATTCTAATTTATTGAGATACAGCTGTATTATAAACTACATTGTATATATTATAAACTACATTGTATATATTATAAGCTATATTGTATATATATATAAGCTACATTGTATATATTATGAGCTATATTGTATATATTATAAGCTACAATGTATATATTATGAGCTATATTGTATATATTATAAGCTACATTGTATATATTATAAACTATATTGGATATATTATAGGCTTGGACGTCCGGTGTAGGTCTTAAGCTGTTCACTGGGTAATACCAACTAACATGGATGAAGGCCGGGGACTGCTGGGGCCTCTCAAGTCCTCCGAGCAGGACCAATATGAAGTGTAAGAGCTTACGAGATAATTCTCAGTATTAATACACAGCCGAGCACTACAATGAAGCAATATTCTGTGCTGTCACCATAATCTCTCCTATATAGGACATGTCAGACAGATCAAGTACATTGTAAATGTTATCCTCCATGATTTACTAAACCTTTTTGCTTCCATTTTGTGTGTTTTTTCTTTTTCTTTTTTTAGATATGGGCGATCCACAGGCTATGAATACACAGCAACACACATCACCTGCAGCCTGGGGGTATGTAGAGGTAAGTAGGATAGCTTGTTTGGTCAGGTCATTTCTTTTGTGATTTTGCAAACAATCTGAAGCCTTGCAACCCCAAGATCAAGAGATCTCAAAGTAAACATTTTGTTGCCTGTATCCAACTTTCCACATGCACTAGAATAGTAATAATTAAAATAATGACTTTCAATAGCTGGAGGCAAAAGCCCACCAGTCCCGTGGACAAGATGACTGCCAACCTTGTGCTTGAGTACAATGGTGAACTTGTTTAGGGGATCCGTACATCCATTGGCTATGAAATTATGCAGGCACAGATAGTACTGTCTCCCTGTTTCTCAATGTAAATGATGTAGGCACAGATAGTACTCTCTCCCTGTTTCTTAATGTAAATGATTTAGGCACAGGGTGTACTGCCTTTCTGTCTTTCTCTATAGATAATGTAGGTACAGATCATACTGCTTTCCTGCCTGTCCAAGTAGAATTATGCAGGTATAGATAGTTTTGCCTCCTCATGTAAATTATATATTCACTGATAGGACTGCCTCCATGGCATTGATGTGTACACAGAAAATACAGCCTTCCTACATCTCACTGTAATTAATGGAGGCTCAGATAGTACTGTCTTACTCTTATATAATCACAGATAGGTCTGCCTCCATGTAAATGAATAGGCACATACTGTACAGTACTGCCTCTCTGTAAATAATGTAGGCACAGATAGTACTGCCTCCCTAATTCTTACTGAGTATAATATAAATACAAATAGTACTGGCAACCTGTCCCACCCAGTAAATGATGAAGGTGAAGATACAGTAGATCTGCCTCTTTGTCTCTCTGCAAATGATGCAAATACATATAGTATTGCCTCCTTTTCTCTCATTGCAAATGATGTAGTTTGAGATTGTACTGCCTATCTCTGACAGTAATAAACCTAGGCACAGATAGTACTGCCTGTCTCTGACAGATCAGATGAATATAAGAAACTTTGTAATGTATCTTATTAAAGGAATCTGTTTCCTTCTCCACTTATCTGACTGCTCTCCTCCTCTTTATCTTATCAGACTGTTTACCTGTATAGCCTATATACCACCTACATCCTCACAAACAGACATCTAAGGAGAGGGCACAGGGAGAAGGATGCTGCTGTCAGTAGATCTAGTGTCTTATTTTTCACTGTGGTATAGTCTTGAAGATACAGCAGTGTCAAACATCGCCGTCACTCACAGAGTAGCAGAGCTTATCAGCTGCAGTAACACTAGGCTCACACTAGTGTAGGGGTGTCCATTGTTCTGGTCCATCGGAGAGAACAACAGAATAATGGACCACTAAAACAGCGGAAAAAACAGAACCCGACAGACCCCACGGACTATAATGGGATCTGTTGGCTGTTTGTTCTTTTTAACTGAAACTGCCAGATGTAACTTTTTTTTTCAGCGATTTTCAACGGACACTACGATGGAGTCTCTGAACTGAGACTCCAATACAGATATGAACCTAACCTTATTTGTGTGTCTTTTCCAGCAGCTTCCTCCTTCCCCTCCCCTCTCCATAGATGTCCATGTAAAAAGTAGTTCAGTCTGATAAATGGAGGAAGGAAACAGATTTCTTTAATAAGATATATTACAAAGTTTCTTATATTCACCTGCACTATTCATATGTAATGATTGGAGGTACACTTTAACAGATTTAAGTCAAAAATTTGTATGCACCAGATTCATAAGTGCCCCCTAGTGGTGGCTGCAGATAGTAAAAAGTTTATCATTTAGCTGCGTATTTTGCAGGGGATTTGGAACTCTATTTAAAAACTGAGCTCTGTTCACTACAAAGAAAAAAATAAGCAAAAAAAAATACAACATGGTGTTAAAAGATGGAAATTTACTGTAAAGTTTTAGTAAAAATAATAATAATGATAATAATAATAATAATAATAATAATAATAATAATAATAATAATAATAATAATATCCTGGATATCGGAAATGTAATATTTTTGCTTTCTATGCAAATAAATATTTGCATAAATAAATATATAGTATTTTAATCTTTTTTGGACTTTCTATAGACTTTTAACCTCCAAAGTGTCCCTGAAAGTCAGTCCCGCCCTCAGCATTTGTCTCAGAAGTCAAAATCACGCAGCAAGTATAATCAACCATCTTCGCTTATCTTAGGCTGGTTAAGCTGTTATTGGCCCTTCCTCATCCATTTCTGCTATTAGGATGTCTTATGTAAAAGTCAATCTTGCTCAATTTTAAAATCCATGTCATCTTTCTGTTCCATTAAATTGTCAGTTTTGCATCCAACATCTTAAATCTTGCACATTTGGGCGACTCGCCCTGGACAGATATTAAGCTAATATCTACACTTGGAGCTAGAGTCTTCACCTTCTATTATCTTGCCTAGAAAACACTTCCTTAATTTGCCTTTTCTCCGACTGCATTGCAGTTTTGGGCTGTTCCTCTCCATTGGCAATTTTCCTTGTTGGATGGATCCATTTTTATCTACAGTGTGTTGTAAATCTCCGGGTGGGTACATAAGGCCAAGTGTCTAATCTATGCTAATGGAAGGAGAACAACATATGGGAAAGAGCGGATCTATCACTGGCAAGTAAAGCAATGGTGGAGGGTCCAAGATGCCAAAGTTACCCACAAGGACTGCCATGGTTAATTCATATCCAATTTGTTACATTTAACCCTTTGTCACCTGCAACAGAGGAGCTATACAATCTTATCCTTATCTGGAATCTCAAGTGCAATTATATTTATTGTAGTTATTTACACGCCCCAGTTTCCCTAAAGAGGACCTTATATAGGGTCGTATTTTTTGTACACTGGTTTACTGGAAATATCCTATCAATGAACAAGGAAGGAAGAAATACCCTAAGGCCCAATGCATACCGAGGGTGCTGTCTGAGGGGGGTTCTAATCCTTGGAATATAAACCATGTCCTATCCAGCTTCAAGACAATGGAACAGAGCAGAACTCGCCATTGAAATCAATGGAGGACAGAAGACGCTTGGATATAGAAAATTGGAACCCCTTTGGTCTGCACACTCAGTCATGGACATGAGGCCTTAGACAGCAAACAAGTCCTAGGAAATTTTCACCAGATATTGCAGTTTTTGGCAGTTTCCTATATAGTATAGTATTGCATGTAGTTGGTGGAGCTGGCGGGTACAGACTATCTGCCATACACTTCTCACAGTAAGTACAGGAGCATCTGCTCTATAACTGTTTCTCTCTCGCGCAGCCCCAGGACCATGCAGGACATATATAGAGAAGCACCGACATACACTCATGTGAGTAATGTGCTTTGGTTGTGATACAAAGCTTCTATCCAGCCCATTTCTTATTTTTATCTGCTGAACTTCCTGCTAAATTCTCTCCCCTTAAAGTCTCCATAGACTTCTATAGACAACCTGTCTCCAGATAAATACAGTTGTGATTTCCTTTGTGCAGAAGGAGGAAGGAAACAATCTGATAAGAGCAGAAAGAGGCATTTCTCTGTGATAAGATATATTACAAAGTTTCTTACAATCATTTCTACTCTTCATTTTTGCAGTTTGTTGAAATGACAGGGGCTATGCAAATCTTCAATGTTGCTTTTTTCCAATCTTAAGTTTAGATACTGATAACATCTTTCTTTATATTCTAACGATCCAATGAGTCATCTCATGTAGCTGTTCTGACTATCCTCCTAATGAAACCCAGGCGGTCTCGCTTGGAATTAATCAGCCCTAACATTGCCCACCTGCATTAGCTTAAATCCTACATGCACTTGGCGCTCGCAGACCTTTATATAGCGGTCTCACAGTCTTGTTCCACTAATTAAGTTTTGCAGAGCCCTAAGTCTATGGGACATTTGCACGCACGCTACCAAGCAAAAGGTTGATTTCTATTATTCCACCCAAACTCTGTTTCTGCAGGTTGACGTGAGTTTAATGAAGCGTGAGCTTCAGCAGGGATTGAGTTAGTTCAGAATATTACAGAGGACAAACTATATGTGGATAGCATTCCCATTTGCTTCATCAGTAAAATGTCACATAGGAAGGAGGGACTGCTCGGCAATCCTTACATATGAAGGTCCATTGGAAGCCACATATCAAGAGGCAGCAGGTTTGGGGGCCGTTCACTTCATCCTTGTGGGCCAGATTTTTAGAAGGAGCAGATACTGTATGTTCATGCAAGAAACAGAGACTGTGGCCCAGATTTACTAATCGTTCATAATAAAAAAATATATATATATAATATATGGAGAAAGCGCCGCTGGTTGATGCACCCAGGTGCAATGCATGATGTGGAGGTAATATTCACACTCACCTTCACACTGAGTAATGTGGTACCTGGGGTCATAGTAGTAAGCGGCCACAGGAGAGAACATGAGATTGTGGAATCTAAGTCTTTGCTCCAGACTCTAATTCTAATGACAATAGTAAATCTGGACCAGCATATTTGTCTCCTCCCTCCTTCTCTCATACCATAGCTCACACTAGTCTGGCTGTGAGGCAGCTTGCTGCAGCAGAAACCCTCCCCAGTGTACTATTTACTAGAGGAGACCAGGTATGCCCTGTTTCTTCTTTTTAGCTAAGGTACACCCCAAGATTGCCCCCAGTTGACATGATGAGGATTTTTTTCTGCAATGTGTGGTTGGGATAGTCAGAATTAATGTAAGTTGTAGTGTTTTTTTTCGCCGCAACCAAAATGCTGCATGTTCACAACATGGCTCCCTGGCCTACAGGTAAAGGGGTTTTCCAGCCCCTAATGTTTCATTTCGATGACCTGATGGGTGTCGGAAGCCTTTACAGTGAACGGGGAGTGGAAACAGCTCTGCTCAAGTAATGGGAGCAGAGGTGCCCCTATTCCTTGAATTACTTAAATCCACTAGCTGATCTGCGTGAGTCTGGGTGTTGCACCCCCACGGATCAAATACTGATGACCTTTCATATGAATAGGTCATCAGTATTAAATATGCATTAGGGGCTGGAAAACCCCTTTAAAACATAACAAACTCAGCTCTGCTATATCTGTACACCCTTCCATCATAGTTATTGACTAGCACAGTATTTCCATGACTCAACAGGCTAAAAGGTTAACAAGGAACCATCTAATATTATATACTTCCATAAAAGCTACCCCGGAAATAGCATGAAGAACAGACAGATGCCAGAACCAGACGACTGCATCCGAGCTGTAGGACCATCCCTCTGTCCCCGCCATGCACCCTCACAGAATATTCGTTCTCTCCAGCTTTGCATTCTCAGCATCTGTCCTGCTGCATTTAGTCCATAAATTCTCTTCCTCTTGCACAGTACATAAAAAATCAATCTAATTATACAGGGAACATTAATTACAGCTGAAAGACCATTGAAAAGGATTGATTTTAAGGAAAGGAGCGCTGGTGCCTGGCTCATGCTACAGAGCAACTGAATCATCAGGTTTGAAGGGACTGGGGTGAGAAGTCAGTCTCATCATGGGACTCTATGTGTTCAGTCATACTGGGGCACACGGGATATTTCCAAGACCTCCAGGGGTGCAATGGCAGCTGCTGCATCCAGGTGTCTATGGGAACCCAAAGGCTCCTTAGCCACATAAGAAGACACTAGTATTATAAATGGCATGTGGTAGGTAAAGCTCTTGTTGCAAATTTTGCATTGGTCATGCCCTTAAAAATGTACAGGAGTGTGGATAAGACCAAGAATGCAGGAACTTTCTATGGTCTGGAACTTGTCAGAAACACAGCCATGATGTCTCTATTGTGCGGACAATACCCTGCGTCTAAAAAATATAGATTTATTGATCCACTTAATAAAAACATACAAAAAACACATAAAAACACACGGGGATGAAACAAGGAAATAAAAGAACGTGGAGTATCAGGAGATAAATGGCGCTCATACTCTTAAGGGAAAAACCGCCAATGACACAGCAGTGCCGATAATTCATATAATAAACTAATAGTATAGACAAAGTCATATTACAAAAATACACATAAATAAATTTATATACGAAGCAAAAATCCAAATACTGCACAAAAAAGTAATATTGTAAAAACCCAAAAATGGGAAAGACCCCAAAAGAAGAGCCTAATAGAAGGGTCAATCAGTAGATGATATAGTAAAAAACATTAAATAGTAATAATATGCATTCCCATATGGAGCGCGTGCATGAGACGGTAAGTCCCAACCCATAGAAAGTTCCGGAATTCATGGTTGTATCCATTGGCAATTATACCTACAGAAATGCTGGCGATTTCCCTATGGGTATAATAGAATCCTCTGCGGACTTCCTGTGGGAAAAACCCTGCTGCGAGACGCCACGTGGGGCCTTAGCCTTAGACAGTTTAATAAATCTGTTAAATCAGAGTGACAGAGCATGACACTGGAATTCACACTTTAAGGTTATGTTCACACAGCAGAATTTTGCCTAGCTGAAAATTCCTTGTCAAATTCCACCCCTGCCAGAAAGTATTTTTCCACCTCCCATTCACTTTAATGGGATCTATCAGGTGGAATCTGCCTGAAGATCCATCATGACGCTTATTTTTCCCCTTACTTGAAAAAAAAAATCAGCTACTGACTCCCAGTGAAATTAATGGAGAGTTTTGGGCAGAATTTGGAACCCACCTCAAATTCAGTGCCAAATTCCGCGGTGTGATCATATCCTTAAGTTGTCTGAATCCTGTTGCCATGCTCGGCCCCCTCAAGCACCAGACATTACATGCACAAGTATTTTTTTTTTTAATCCGGAGTGCTCCTTTAATAAATAAATTATTATTGTTTTATTATTTGTCTTGGCAGCGAGGAGGGAAGAAGAAAATAGGATTTTACAATACTCAAGAAAAAATCTTCTACAGCCGAGAACTTTTAATTTAAAGAAACCTTGTTTATTGGTTTTCCGCTATTAAAAAATCTATGGGCTATTGACAAGCAAAACTCCCTCCACCTTTGCGTTGGAGTCAGTCCAAGAATGGGCTTTGTTTTGTAAAATAAAAATTTTCCTTGTTCTTTTGGAATAACACGCTGAAAATAAATGACTTTTGTGCCAAGTGCTGGCCTGCGATTACTTTCATAAACCTACATTACGGATTCAGTGTGGGCTTCCATACCGAGCTCTGCGCTTCCACTTGATGTAATTTACAGGGCACAAAGTACACAGTAGTCAGTAAATACCCATTATCAAGAGAGTCATTTGCTAACAACCTGAGCTGAAATTTCCTCTTATTGGACAAAATTGACATGAAATGCAAATTGATGACAAAGTAGATTGACCACGTACATAAGAAGAACAAAATGGAGAGTTTCAGTAGAGGGTGGTGGGGGAGAGACATATACCAGAGGTATACCGATGGGGCAGATTTACAAATGATAATGGGGCTGATTTACTAATTCTGTCTAAATTTTAGACTAGACAGTCTTAAACTGTGTCAGATTTATCAAAATGTCCAATGCTGTTTGATAAATCGGTCACACGATGAAACTGTCTCCTAAAATTTGGTGCATTTCTGGCCCACGTTTGGCTAAGCCCACTTCCGATAAAGTCATCAAGCCAGTTCCCGCAAAGTCACATGCTTTTTCATGCAAGTCGTAGAAGAGCATGAAAAGTGTCAAAAACACTTAAAAAATTTGAGGCAAGGCAAATTTTTTTTAAAGTTTCGTTGGTGCAAGTTACATCAGAATTCTGGCGCATTTTCCTTAGAAAATTCCCCACATTGTATCAGAATTCTGGCGCAGTTTGCAGATGGGTTGTCCGGCCTCAAATGATGACTTATCCACAGGTTGATTCACAATTAAGCCAGGCCCCACATGGTGTAAATGCTGCGGTTTGGCGTTATACAGTCCCTGGAAAGTGGATGGGATTCTAGCGGTTTTGGAAATTGCAGATTGTTAGTTATACCTACGGAAATGCCGGATGTTTCCCTATAGGTGTAATGGAAGCAGAAAGTCTGCAGAGGAAACCTCAGTGCTGCAGGAAAAAATGCGACACAGTGCCGCCGCAGTTTTTCCCGCAGCGCTTTTTTGCTGCGGCCCACTACATGGCGACTTAGCCTTAAAGGGGCTTTTGGGCCCTCAATCACTTTTCATACTGATGACCTATCCTTTGTGGTGAAGTAAATGAGGTGTCTGCTGAAAAGAAAATCCCTACAGAATTGTCAAGTGTCGATCTATTATTAGGCTTAATGGCCAGAGTGAAAAGTGCATGATACATATCTAGGTAATTACCTGTATTTTTAACTTTAGAAAGTGACGTTTAAAATTGAAAATATATTCATCAAAAACTCTTAAGAAAATATGATTAACATAAAAACTTGGTTCAAACAATGGACCATTTTGGATGTTTCATTCCCTTTAAAGAAGGTTTCTCTCTGTATTTGGTCGATTGTCTGTAAAATCCTTCAGTTCAGCATCTCAATAATCCTATAAATACCGAGCTCTTAGAATTTTACTGTAACTTTTGAACTTTAAAACTTGGTATTTTCTGTCTTTTCAAGCAGAGCGGAGAATTCTTGTCTATTGTGACCCAACGTGTAAATCTGATAATGAATATTCACTTTTCATTAACAATGCCGATTATTCCAGTTTCCAATATATATTGAAAGATTTGCGGGAGATAAGACGAAGCGTAATTAGGTGTATTAGAGTCAGCTCCAAATGATCAAAATGGATAGGAACAAAAGACTTATGTGGAAGACAGTCTCGTGGGTGATAGAAGTATTGAAATCGCAACATCAATCAGATCCACCCACTTAAAAGGCCTGCGGAACCGAGTCCCAGCGCAGGGCTTCCCACATAGCTTCACGCCGTGCAGGACGCAGGCACCGATAAAATCCCATTGTTAGATATGAAATATGCTGTGCACTTACATTTCAGCGAGAAATAATCATAGCAAAGGTTACAGCGAAGTATCAGCATGGTGCACGGAGACTGGATTAGATACGTACTGTATGACATTGTACTCTAATATGAACAATATCTAGATGAATTTGCTAATTGTCGACAATCCTATATTTATAGCCCTAAAAGAATTAACCCCTTAAAGGGATTTTTTTCTCCCATGAACATAACCATAATTTGATTTGTAGACAATTAAAAATTAAACATTTTTGCAATTAATTCAGTAAAATTTTTAGATTTTTTCTATGCATCTTAATGTTGACAGTGTTATGTCTTGATTGTTGCCAATAGATACGGCCATGAATGCAGGAACTTTCTATGGTCTGGGACTTGTCAGAAACCCAGCCATGATAGCCTTGTGTGGCTAGGTTGTGTTTCTGTACAAGAAGGTAGCCAGGCCACAATAAAGATATCATGGCTGGTTATCAGGAGGACACTACATGTATGAGAAGATAACCCGACCACAATAAGGACATCATGGCTGGTTATCAGGAAGGACACTACATGTATGATAAGATAACCTGACCACAATAAGGACATCATGGCTGGTTATCAGGAGGACACTACATGTATGAGAAGATAACCCGACCACAATAAGGACATCATGGCTAGTTATCAGGAGGACACTACATGTATGAGAAGATAACCTGACCACAATAAGGACATCATGGCTGGTTATCAGGAGGACACTACATGTATGAGAAGATAACCTGACCACAATAAGGACATCATGGCTGGTTATCAGGAGGACACTACATGTATGAGAAGATAACCCGACCACAATAAGGACATCATGGCTGGTTATCAGGAGGACACTACATGTATGAGAAGATAACCCGACCACAATAAGGACATCATGGCTGGTTATCAGGAGGGGACACTACATGTATGAGAAGATAACCCGACCACAATAAGGACATCATGGCTGGTTATCAGGAGGACACTACATGTATGAGAAGATAACCCGGCCACAATAAGGACATCATGGCTGGTTATTAGGAGGACACTACATGTATGAGAAGATAACCTGACTACAATAAGGACATCATGGCTGGTTATCAGTAGGACACTACATGTATGAGAAGATAACCTGACCACAATAAGGACATCATGGCTGGTTATCAGGAAGGACACTACATGTATGAGAAGATAATCCGACCACAATAAGGACATCATGGCTGGTTATCAGGAGGACACTACATGTATGAGAAAATAACCCGACCACAATAAGGACATCATGGCTGGTTATCAGGAGGACACTACATGTATGAGAAAATAATCCAACCACAATAAGGACATCATGGCTGGTTATCAGGAGGACACTACATGTATGAGAAGATAACCTGACCACAATAAGGACATCATGGCTGGTTATCAGGAGGAACAAAAGAGAGGCCACAGAAGATAACCCGACCACAATAAGGATGTCATGGCTGGTTATCAGGAGGACACTACATGTATGAGAAGATAACCCGACCACAATAAGGACATCATGGCTGGTTATTAGGAGGGGACACTACATGTATGAGAAGATAACCTGACCATAATAAGGACATCATGGCTGGTTATCAGGAAGGACACTACATGTATGAGAAGATAACCCGACCACAATAAGGACATCATGTATGGTTATCAGGAGGACACTACTTGTATGAGAAGATAACCTGACCACAATAAGAACATCATGGCTGGTTATCAGGAGGGGACACTACATGTATGAGAAGATAACCTGACCACAATAATGAGGACATCATGGCTGGTTATCAGGAGGGGACACTACATGTATGAGAAGATAACCTGACCACAATAAGGACATCATGGCTGGTTATCAGGAGGACACTACATGTATGAGAAGATAACCTGACCACAATAAGGACATCATGGCTGGTTATCAGGAGGGGACACTACATGTATGAGAAGATAACCTGACCACAATAAGGACATCATGGCTGGGTTTCTGACAAGTCAAAGACCATAGAAAGTTCCTGAATTCATGGTCATATCCATTGGAAGCCAATCAAGACAAACAGATGTCACCACTAAGATGGTTAGAGAAAAAAACTTTAAGGCCGGTGCCCCACGTTGCGAAAACACAGCGTTTTACACTACCTGTAAAGTGGATGGAATTCTGGCTAATTCCATCCACATATTGCAGGAAAAAAATTGCAGCAGAAATGTGATTTCAAAAATACCCGCGTTTTTGTAAATTGCAGCATGTCAATTATACTTGCGGAAATGCTGGCGGTTTCCCTATAGATATAATAGAGGCAGAAAGTCCGCAGAGGAAAACTCTGTGGTCTTTATTTGAAAAATTCTGCAGAAAAAAACATGATGCATTTCAGCCAAGGTCTTTTCCATTGTTTTTTTTACTGCAGCCCGCTGTGTGGGGCCTTAGCCTCAAGGACCTGGAAATTTTTTTTGGTTTTCTTCTATTCCAAGACTTCCAAGAGCCATAACATTTTTCCCTATCAACTAGACCTATGACAGCTTGCTGGCTTATTTTGCTGGACAAATTTTTTAATGGGTTGTCCAGGAATGATAGGAAATCCAGGGACGGCCATGGTGAGTGTAAAACACAAAAAAACCTCAATTATCTCTGCTGCTCTTTAGTACAGTCATGTTGAGACTCCCAGGGTTAGAAGTGGAGAGGCTGACATGACCGCTGAGGCCAATTACTGTCCTCAGGGGTTGCTGGAGAGGGGCTGGTGGTGTAATTCCGGCTGTCCCTGAGCTTCTAATAATCCTTGACATGTTTTATATCATGTTTGGAGTAACTGTAAAAAAAATTGTTTGGGAAAGAAGCGCAATTTTGCAAATGTTTTTGAAGTTTTGTTTTTTAACGGCGTTATCTGTGCAGTAATAGGGATACTATAGCTTTAATCTCTGGTTCAGCCCAATAACAGCAATGTCACATTTCTAAACTTTTTCATGTTTTACTACTTTTGAAAAATTATTTTAATTAATTTATAATTTTTTTTTTTTAAGAAATTCCTTTGTGTCCCCATATTCTGACATCCACCACTTTTTAAAATGTTTCTGTCAATGGAATTGTGTAAGGAAAAGTTTTTTTTGTGCGGGGCAAGCTGCACTTTTTATTGGTACCCCTGTGAGGTGCATATGACTTTTTGATATTTTTATAGAGAGGTAAATTGACCAAAAAAAGCAATTCTTACATAGTGATTTTTGTTCTTTATGGTATATGATATGGGAAAGGTGAGGTGCAATGAATTTTTATTACTTTCGCTTCTTATACGTTTAAAAATGTTATTACATTTTTTAAAACTTTTTTTTAAAGCCACCCTAGAGGACGTGAGCATCCAGTGTTGTGATCGCTTTAGTGCTGCTGTTTATTGCTCCAGTGGCCGCAGCCCTTAATGGGGCTTAATTTGATTACTATAACAGCACGCACAGAAACCTGCACAAGACCCCCGGCTGCCATGACAACCTAGCAGCTTCCTGTGCCATGTGGTGCCTCTATCCAAGAATACAATGTTACGAGATATTCTTCTCGAGAAGAAATACTTCTAGCTATAGAGAGGTACAATATGGACCACAGAGTCCTATGGATGCCATATTATGGCTCAGTACAACTAGGACCCAATTATGTCTAACATGTCTGCAAATGTCCACATAAACCAACAGATCCCCAATGGCTTCAATGCAACAAAGTTACTATTTCTCGTCATATTTCAAGGGAACAGAAGTGGCTGTCCAAATTGTGCCAGAGCAAGTATTCTACACGGATTCTTCATGGATCCTTATTTTAAATGCAGTATACAAGTCAATTAAGTCACATTACAGCACTATCATTACTATATGGCGATAATAGGGAATATTCATTATATTACACTGCAGCACTATATGGCGATAATAGGGAATATTCATTATATTACACTGCAGCACTATATGGCGATAATAGGAAATATTCATTATACTACACTACAGCACTATATGGCGATATTAGAGGATATTCATTATATTACACTACAGCACTATATGGTAATATTAGGGGATATTCATTATACTACACTACAGCACTATATGGCGATATTAGAGGATATTCATTATATTACACTACAGCACTATATGGCGATATTAGAGGATATTCATTATATTACACTACAGCACTATATGGTAATATTAGGGGATATTCATTATACTACACTACAGCACTATATGGTGATAATAGGGAATATTCATTATATTACACCGCAGCACTATATGGTAATATTAGGGGATATTCATTATACTACACTACAGCACTATATGGCGATATTAAAGGATATTCATTATACTACACTACAGCACTATATGGGGATAATAGGGAATATTCCTTATATTACACTGCAGCACTATATGGTAATATTAGAGGATATTCATTATACTACACTGCAGTACTATATGGTGATATTAGGGGATATTCATTATACTACAACGCAGGACTATATGGCAATATTAGGGGATACTCATTATACTACACTACAGCACTATATGGCGATATTAGAGGTATTCATTATACTACACTACAGCACTATATGGGGATAATAGGGAATATTCATTATATTACACTGCAGTACTATATGGTGATATTAGGGAATATTCATTATACTACAACGCAGGACTATATGGTGATATTAGGGGATATTCATTGTACTAAATAAGCACTGCTATGGGCAACTGAGATGGTTTTGCTTTTAGACAATTTTAATAAATCTGCCCCAATACCTCACGAGAACGATAACCTGCTATTTGGTTTCCTTGGCACTTGCTGCTACTCCTTTGGGGCAGAGATATGATCTGTGATTACAGCCTATGAGGTAGTCTGAGACACACCCCCTGCTTATCATTGGTTCTGGCTGCTGCTTCCTCCCTCCCCCTGCCGTTCTGCTTCCTTGGATTGGCTGCTGTATTTAGACACAGGTCAAACACCTGCTCAACAGGAAGTCAATCGCTTTCCGTATCAGGTGAGAATAATTATAAAGTACCTATTACTAATCCATCAATAAAAAAGAGATTATAAGGTAACAGCCACATGTGCTGAGACCACTGAGCTCTAGTAATGGGGACCATGAAGAATCATTTTCAGCTACATTACCAGCTACAACCTATGGACAAAAGGAGGGCGCTGTTTCCAAACAAAACCCTGCTGAACGACTAAACCCTCTGATTATGATCAACAGGCTACATGGTCTTTATTAGCATTCCAGATATAAAGACTAAATCTTACCATAAACTGCATTTTACAAACAGCTTCTATAAATTAGACACAAACAAAGCTTCTCCACTAAGCCGACGTGTTTTATGTTTCATCAGTTATATGTGGAAATGGCGTTATAGCAAATTAATCTTTACAGACTGAATCTATTATATCCCTATAAAGCAAATGGCCGCCATTAATTTCAATACCTCTGCCACTATAATAGTCAGGTAGAGGGAAAAAAGTTTCCTTTTATAGATCCAGTTTGCGGTTTCTACAATTCATGTTTAAAACCTCTAGAAAGTAAATTTTATAGTTCGTCAGTCCATTAAAAGGCGATTTCAATCTGCCATGAATGTTTTACTGTAACCCATTTGCTAAGGTTAAAAAGATGTTGTAATTGAAATTTGTGATCCGATGTTCAGCCCGAGAGTTGCTACAGAAACTAAAATCTCTTGTGAAGCTCTTGGATGTAATGGACTCCATGAACGTTTTGGATGTAAAGGACTCAATGAACATCTTGGATGTAAAGGACTCAATGAACGTCTTGGATGTAATGGACTCCATGAACGTCTTGGGTGTAATGGACTTCATGAACATCTTGGATGTAATGGACTCTATGAACGTCTTGGATGTAATGGACTCCATGAACATCTTGGATGTAATGGACTCTATGAACGTCTTGGGTGTAATGGGTTACATGCAGGGGATGGCTTAATGTAACAAAATTAACATTGCTTACCTGTTGCATTGTCCTTCATTGCAGCACTGCCAATCTGGTCCTGTCCACTGGTCTTTGTTTACACGGCTGCAGCCAGTGACTAGCTATAGTCTTATATTGTCCATGATGTCAGTGCTGCAGTCTAGCAAACCAGAACTAGAATGGTGGGCGGAAGGTAAGTTCTGCTTATTTTGTTATTTTACATCATCTCCTGCCTGTTTTCTAATATTCGCTAATCATGGGAGTAAAAGCAGAATAACTTTGCAATACGACATGCATTCTATAAGTCTATACTGTACGGTACTGTACCACCGTATATCTCTGCTTTTCATTGACCTTATTGATGATAGAGACTCTTTTCAACTTGTTCTCCATCCATACCATAAAAATATGATGGAGCAAAAGTTGTAACTTTTACAAAATCATCAAGAGAAGAAACATGGAATCTATACAGTCCATACAACTTTACATAGTAGAGTGTTCGAATTCTGCTCCCAGACCCCCTAGTAGTAATTCACAGACATGTCAATTGTCAGCATCAGATTAGAAGAGTTAATTCAGATGACGAAAATGTAGTAAGTTGTGGTGACATTTTCTCATTTTCTGTGCCGAAAATGACATGAAAAGTATCAATCAAGTTGAGTTTCACTATAAATATATCCATTAAAAAATAATTGTGATCATTCTAGCCTAAAGCCATCTCTCTGATCCTGATGCAGTTCTTGTTAAAGTGACGCTTCCCCCTTTGGAACCATTTTTCAAATAATTTTAGATTGAGAAAGACATACGTGACAATGCTCAGTCATGATGTTACTGGAAATCTAATTCCAACATTTTTCTATAATTTGGGACTGCAATAAATTGAAAATTCCCCTATTTGCATTGCAGACCTATTGGCAGAATGCAAACTGTTGTTTATGGCAGCCTGTATTGTGTCAAGAATATTACTGGCTACTGGTTTCAGATTTTTGGTGATTGCCAGATTTGGAGGCAGAAAGGGAATTTTTCCAGCATTGGGCAATTGGCATCAGCCTCATGGGGTTATTGCCTTCTTCTGGACCAACACTGTAGCGTTATAGGTCGGGCTTCACTGACTTGTGTCTCTATCCAGCCTCATCTACTATGTAAGATCTGAGACACAGGATGTTATACAGTAGACTCTGTTGATTAGTAGAAGAAAAGCTAAAAACAATTGACATTCCTATCAATTCTGTAGATTATTGTTGGAATCAGCAGAGTATAGTACATAGAAGAGGACCCCACAATAGCCCCCCTTATTATAGCGGCTTTGCCACTCTGTACAGAACAGTCTGGTGCCTGATTTCATCCTTATTCTGTTTTCAGGACTTTTGGGCCAATTCTTGGCCATCTTTGCTAAGAATGTAGTTTATCTGGAGTGGGGGAATCCAACACAGGTTCTCGCCAAGCAGTATCAAATAATACAGAAAATCAGACCTAACAGTGCTGTTCCCTCTCTCTGAGAGTCCCCATAACACACACATAGTTTACCTCTATGGTATACACCTTTGATTGGAACATTACTGAGGTTAAAAGAAACAATTTACCACTATTGAGTTAACACTATTATATATAGAATTGATACTGATTGAATCCAATAATACAGCACCTTCTCCAAATCATTCCAAAGGAAAGGCTTACCTGTCACCTTTCCGAACCTGTCACCCCTCAGGACCTGTCACCTCTCTGGACTTGTCACCTCTCCGGACCTGTCACCCCTCCGGACCTGTCACCCCTCCGGACCTGACACCTCTCTGGATCTGTCACCCCTCCGGACCTGTCACCCCACTGGATCTGTCACCTCTATGGACCTGTCACCTTTCCGAACCTGTCACCCCTCAGGACCTGTCACCTCTCTGGATCTGTCAGCTCTCTGGACTTGTCACCTCTCCGGACCTGTCACCTCTCCAGACCTGTCACCTCTCTGGATCTGTCACCTCTCTGGATCTGTCACCTCTCTGGACTTATCACCTCTCTGGACCTGTCACCTCTCTGGACTTATCACCTCTCTGGATCTGTCACCTCTCTGAATTTGTCACCTCTCTGAACCTGTCACCTCTTTGGACCTGTCACCTCTCTGGACTTGTCACCTCTCCGGACCTGTCACTTCTCTGGACCTGTCACCTCTCCGGACCTGTCACCTCTCTGGACCTGTCACCTCTCCGGACCTGTCACCTCTCTGGACTTGTCACCTCTCTGGACCTGTCACCTCTCTGGATCTGTCACCTCTCTGGACTTGTCACCCCTCCGGACCTGTCACCCCTCCGGACCTATCACCTCTCTGCACCTGTCACCCCTCCGGACCTGTCACCCCTCCGGACCTGACACCTCTCTGGATCTGTGACCCCTCCGGACATGTCACCCCACTGGATCTGTCACCTCTATTGACCTGTCACCCCTCCGGACCTGTCACCCCTCCGGATCTGTCACCTCTATGGACCTGTCACCCCTCCAGATCTGTCACCCCTCAGGACCTGTCACCCCTCTGGATCTGTCACCTCTATGGACCTGTCACCCCTCCAGATCTGTCACCCCTCTGGACCTGTCACCCCTCCGGACCTGTCACCTCTCTGGACCTGTCACTCCTCCGGACCTGTCACCTCTCTGGACCTGTCACCCCTTCGGACCTGTCACCTCTCTGGATCTGTCACCTCTCTGGACCTGTCACCTCTCCGGACCTGTCACATCTCTGGACTTGTCACCTCTCTGGACTTGTCACCTCTCTGGACCTGTCACCTCTCTGGACCTGTCACCTCTCTGGACTTATCACCTCTCCGGACCTGTCACCTCTCTGGACCTGTCACCTCTCTGGATCTGTCACCTCTCTGGACTTGTCACCCCTCCGGACCTGTCACCCCTCCGGACCTGTCACCCCTCTGGATCTGTCACCTCTATGGACCTGTCACCCCTCCAGATCTGTCACCCCTCAGGACCTGTCACCCCTCTGGATCTGTCACCCCTCTGGACCTGTCACCTCTCTGGACCTGTCACTCCTCCGGACCTGTCACCTCTCTGGACCTGTCACCTCTCTGGACCTGGGGATTACAATTATTTGCTAATGCCCCATGTAGCGAGCCACAGCCAAAAAACGCTGCAGAAAAGGCATCATATTTTTTCCCGCAGCGTTTTTCACAGAAAGTCCGCAGAGTTTTCCTCTGTGGACTTTCTGCCCCTACTATACCTATATGGAAAACACCAGCATTTCCATAGGTATAATTGATATGCTGCGATTTACACTTTTTTTCTGCAATGTGTGGATGGGATTAGCCAGAATCCCATCCATTTTGCAGGTAACGTAAAACGCAGCATTCACTCTGGCTGCTAAGCCTAATAGTCCCAATGCCACTAATGCTGTTAGCTGTAATGCTGTGAGTGGCGGGCTACCCCAGACATTGAAGGAGTCCTGCAGACACAACCGTGGAGTTACAGCTTCCTGGGACAACAACAGCTGCCACTCCGGCATCAGGAACCCCAGGAGCACAGCTGGTTGTGGCCAGAAAGAAACTTCCGGAGGTGCTGCAAATCAGTTGGCATGTGGCTCCCATGCTTTATCCTAGGTAGGTGCGAAGGAAAGGGAAGACAGAACTCAGCTGCCTAAAATAAAGGCAAATATACTGTTTGTACAACTCGGGCTCAAAGAGGGAAGGATAGTTGGGAACAGAGTAACAAGCCACAATTATAGACTGGATACCGCACACCCTTGTGTAATAAGACATCTGAAGTGGCTGCTGTAAAAGATGAGGCAATAAGAGGGTATATGCAATATAGATTGTAAGCCCTTGCGGGTAGGGCCCTCTATCCCACTGTACCAGTTAGTCTCTGTTAGTATTATCTGTTTTGTATATCTGGTGTACTGTATGTAAATCCTCAAATGTAAAGCACCATGGGATTAATATAATAATGTACAGCACTAGGGAATTACTATAATAATGTACAGAGCACCATGGAATTAATATAATAATGTACAGCACCATGGAATTAATATAATAATGTACAGAGCACCATGGAATTAATATAATAATGTACAGCACCATGGGATTAATATAATAATGTACAGCACTATGGGATTAATATAATAATGTACAGCACCATGGAATTAATATAATAATGTACAGCACCATGGAATTAATATAATAATGTACAGAGCACCATGGAATTAATATAATAATGTACAGAGCACCATGAAATTAATATAATAATGTACAGCACCATGGAATTAATGTAATAATGTACAGAGCACCATGGGATTAATATAATAATGTACAGCACCATGGGATTAATATAATAATGTACAGGACCATGGAATTAATATAATAATGTACAGAGCACCATGGAATTAATATAATAATGTACAGCACCATGGAATTAATATAATAATGTACAGCACTATGGGATTAATATAATAATGTACAGCACCATGGAATTAATATAATAATGTACAGCACCATGGAATTAATATAATAATGTACAGAGCACCATGGAATTAATATAATAATGTACAGAGCACCATGGAATTAATATAATAATGTACAGCACCATGGAATTAATATAATAATGTACAGCACCATGGAATTAATGTAATAATGTACAGAGCACCATGGAATTAATATAATAATGTACAGGACCATGGGATTAATGTAATAATGTACAGAGCACCATGGAATTAATATAATAATGTACAGCACCATGGGATTAATATAATAATGTACAGCACCATGGGATTAATGTAATAATGTACAGAGCACCATGGAATTAATATAATAATGTACAGAGCACCATGGAATTAATATAATAATGTACAGCACCATGGGAAAATAAAAGACGAGCACCATGGAATAATATAATAATGTACAGAGCACCATGGAATTAATATAATAATGTACAGCACCATGGAATTAATATAATAATGTACAGCACCATGGGATTAATATAATAATGTACAGCACCATGGAATTAATATAATAATGTACAGAGCACCATGGAATTAATATAATAATGTACAGCACCATGGAATTAATATAATAATGTACAGGACCATGGGATTAATGTAATAATGTACAGCACCATGGGATTAATATAATAATGTACAGCACTATGGAATTAATATAATAATGTACAACAACATGGAATTAATATAATAATGTACAGCACTATGGAATTAATGGTGCTATATAAATAAACAATAATAATAAATAATTATAATATATGGCCATGTGGTGTATAGGGCTATTCCTCATTTATTCTGTCCCTGCCTAGACACACAATGTACATTTTTCTGACTGACAGCTTCTTCTAAAGACCTTTTCTTTCTAGCAGTCACCCCATTTACATTTTTAAACAGGATTACAATAGAAGATAAAACCTCTATAGATAACACCACAGACCCATCACTAATAGAAGATGTCACAGATTATCTCCACACCCTCCCTGCACAGAGCATGTCTAGAAAACTCTCTCATAGACCTCAATGAGTTGGCTCCAGACTATTGCTGTCTATGGCCATGAGATTACAGTAAAGCAGATCACTAAATGCTGTTAACAGAGGAGAAGCTCAGGCAATGATGATACATTCCCTGTAAGGATGAGGTCATGTGACTTCTAGAAGTTACACCGCTATATGAATACACTGTTATATAATATATACCATTTTTAAGCTAGACAGTTACAGTCAGGAGAGATTCTCTGACCCTGAGATTAGATTCGGAGGTCCCCTGTAGTTATTTTTTATGTCGTTTAGATGTTACATCTTTACCATATTAGGTTGATACAGCGGAGAGATGTCGTACGGATAAACCCTTATCTGCGAGTCGACCTTCCTCCTTATGAGGCTCGATCTTCCCCTTGAAATATATTCATATTATCTAAGAACCTGCAGATTGTCAGAGATGTTTCGGTGGATTTATCGTTTCCACCCGTAGATTTATTTCCATTTTCATTACTGAGATATATTTCGTTTAAACCTTCCTCACAGACGGGAACATATTTAGTTTCTAAGGATTACGGGCATTAACTTTCCCAGGTTTTTAGATTTGTAAAAGACAACATTCTGAAGTCGGCCCTAAAATCCTTCGGCAATTCTTGCAATGGAGATGTCAAAACACTCTATTATTCATGTGCCAAGTTCACACCAGGTCAGACCTATCAGACATGGCCGCTTTCTTTGTAATATGGTTATTTTATTCCTCTGGTAGCATCACATCGGGGGCACTTTTAACCTGGATAATGGGAGATGTAGTCCATACCAGTCAATGGAAAAGTCTGAGCAAAACTGAGGCCTTTCTTAGGGATAGCTTAGGGTCTTGGGGGCAAGGACAGGACACAGAGAAGATCCCTCTGTTATGTCCTACCCCCTCAGGAAGATCCCAGGTATCAGTTTTCCCATATTAGGGTAGAATCTTACAGAGAATGTGTCCCCCCCAAAAAAAAAAATATTTTTTTTTAAGTTTTTATGTTATTTTAAAAGATATATATATATATATATATATATATATATATATATACTGTATATCACTATCTGCATTTTTCACTCTGGACCCTAAGCCTAAATAATAGACCGACACTTGCCAATTCTGTAGGGGTTTTTTTCCTTTGCAGCAGTTACCTCATTTACATCTGTAACATTCTAACAAAGTAACATTAAATCTAGAAAAAAATAATGGAAGTAAATAGTAGAAAACTTAGCCCCCATTGTTTTTCATTCCATTGGATTTTTGACATGTCCCTTGATCTTGTAGAAATACTACAGGTAATAAAAGGGTTACTTTCCTACCCATCTGTTTCATTTCTGGCTAAAGACTGACTGGGCAGGGCTTAAAGGGGGTTTCCTGTTTCTAGCCATACAAATTGTAGCTGTGAGTGTAGATACTGTCAAACCACACAGATCTAATATTATTGGCTGATCCTGAGGATAGGTCATCAATCTTAGAAACTGGATAAACCCCACAATCTTTTTTACTACTTTCAAAAAGAAGGGGGGGGGGGGAGGCTCCTGATACAGCAGCTTTCTTGCAGACATATGTAGGACAGTGAATAGGAAGGGGGGTACTAGCTGATGGCTGAGCTTCCTGACCTCCTGGGACACATGGAGGACACTGCTTGTGTTATCAGAAAATAACTTATTTTTTATTTTAAATTTTAGATGTTATGTTTAAAGATTTTTTTTTTATATATATTTTTCATGTTATTATCTATATTTTAAAAAAACTAACTAAAACTCCAAAATTCTGACTCTGGCCACTAAGCCAAATAATACGCTGACACTACCTGTTTTCTGTAGGATTTTTCTTTGCAGCAGTCACCTCACTTACAGCACATTGATGATCACAGCTGTCATGTATATGTAGGTCATTGGTGATTTCACAGCTTATCTACTCAGGGCACAGAGCATGCCTAGAAAACTCTCCCCTAGAAATCATTAGGGTCCTGGGCATTGCGTCTATGGCCTGTGGGTTATCTCCAGTAAAAAAGGAAGTGACCAATTATTTTAGGCTTTTAGTGGCAAGAGTTGAAATTGCAAGATTTTTTGAATTTTTTTAAAGTATAGATAATGTGGAAAATTAAAACAAACAAAAATTCTTTAAAAATTTGTTTAACATAAAAACAAACAATAGGTCATTTCCTGATGAAACGTTTCTTTTAAGGAATTTAGGTACAATATTGTAGCTAAGAGGTGAAGATTCCCTTTAAGTAATGTATTATTATGTATCCTAATGTAACTTGCAGAGAGGCGGAGATATTCTCTGTAGTCGAGGGCTTGTACTTTAGAGTCCACCTAAACGGCTGCTCCTAATTGACTTGGCTCAATGATCGTATATCCTGACAGTAAGATGTCTCCCTGTCCATGGGTTGTGTGTAGTATTTCAGCTCAGTCCCTTTAACTTCAGTAGATACAACCCATGGACAGGTGTGGCAATGTTTTTGTTAGAAAGTAGCCGTCTCCTTCTAATCTTCTACAACTTTAAAAAAAAACAAAAAACTATCAGATTAATAAATTGGTAACAGACGGAAATCTCATCTGCCTCTCATCTCCGCCATCTCCTCTTTTCAATACCTAAATATCACTGCACAGTAAGAGAACTGAAGATAATCATATCCTAATTAATTTTAATGATGGCAAATGCAGATAGCAGTTTACCAAGGGACAGGATGGGAAACCAGGTACGTAAAATCAGGAGGACATCTGGCAAACTACCAATTTGTACAGGATTCCAATTATACGGAAGTGCGAAGTCGCAGAGCTGAGAATATTATAATATCAGATCTGTAACATTAGACTTAGCAACGTCTAAAGGCAAGGACACTAGGAAGCTTCTTCAGACCTCAGAGTATAATAGGTGGAGGCCAAGGGGAGGTAAAAATAATAAAAAAAAAAAAAACATTTACATTCGCCTTCCCTCTCCTCTATAGGGCCTCCTCATTGCATCCGGTGCTTTGCTGGTGATGTTATACACCCAGGGTCACCACTGAGGTCTGTGATTGGGCCACAGAGGTCACATGGGCACCACAAGTGTCATGACATCATGAGGATCGGCGTGTCCATGTCACCACTGAGGTTCAATCACAGACTTGAGCGGTGATCCGTGACACATGATGTCTCTTGGGGAGACCAAAAGAGAACACCGTACACCGCAAGGAGGCACAAAGAGGTGAGGGAAGGAGGGTATAAATGTTTTTATTTTTTACACTTCCCCTGGACCTCCACCTATTATAGCGACCCCACAGTATAATAATTGAATTTCCGGTTCTATCTGAACTTGTTCGATCCAAGATGAATCAGGGACTCAAGTCACCCCAAACCCAAAACGAATCTTGGGAGGTTCGCCCGTCTCTAGTCCCTGCCCTGGTTTGTACATGGTTCATATAATTGTGGTATCCCGAGTACTTTTATTGGGCTTATTCATGTGCATTGATGCAAAGGGCTTCTTTGGTGTTACTTTATACATTATTGTTTTCCTTCTTTATACTTATTGTGTATATGAAATGCTCTGCTGTAATCTTTGTGCAGGGTGGACAGTCACGACCTTCTATCCTCCATTTTTTAAATTTGTTTCAATAGATTATCTATTGGTTACATTTATTGTGTTTAATAAAGATTAATATATATTTGTTGGAATAAGGTCAATGTATCATTTTTGGGGGTATATATGTGTGATCAGCGTGTCCTGATATATTTGTGGGCTCATTGGGAATTTGTAAGTTCACAACTTTTCTTTCTGTATTATTTTCTATATTTTGTATGTTTCTAAGTCCCTGAAAAACACATGGATGTCTTCCATTTTATTTATAAGGACCCATAGATTTGGTGTGATGCATCGCTGATGGTACTTTTTACTTTACACATCTAAATAATGCCACCATTCAACACTAAAGAAGTTGTGCAAAGTCAAGTCAGTGCCCTTATAAGTTTCAAAAGTAACTATGAAAGGGTCCATTCTGATCACGTTTTTTACATCAGTTTATCGGATGCAAAAAAATGGACACAAAAAACAGATGCAAAAAACGGATGCAAACAGATGGCATCAATGTTAAAAAAAAATGGATCCGTTGCTGTCTGTTTATTTGCACGGACACAAAAGTATGGTATACAAAGTACGTACGTACGAACGGACAGCAATGGATCCGTTTTTTTTTTTAACATTGATGTCTATGGAAACGGATGGCCATCTGTTTGCATCTGTTTGAGTCCGATTTTTTAATCTGTTTTTTGCAACTGTTAAACTGATGTAAAAAACGTGATGTGAATGGCCCCTAACAATGCTCAAATAATCCCACAGCTATCCTATGTACTTGCGTCACAAATATAGAAATAAATTTTTTTTTTCTTTCTATATTTTTTTTTTTTTTGCAACTATTTATGCTGTTCCCTTTTTACACAAAATAGATTTTTGGGTTATTGTGATCATTTGGATACCTAATACATGGAGGCTTTATGTTTTTATGTAATGTATACAATAGAACTGATTTAATACTAATAATTGTGTTTAAGGAAATATTTTGTCTGTCTTTAAATTGCTTTTATATATTTTATTTAATTTATCATTTACATTTTAATTTGTAATAAACTTAGGATACATTTCACACTGTCATCATTCAAGCTCATTGTTATGATCCATCATAGGAAAAGAACAATGAACTGAAAAGCCAACAGAATGATCGCTGCAGACGGACTAACCTCCATTTGCATCCGTCTCCATTCAAAATAGTGTTAAAAACAAGACTTAGGCTAAGGCCCCACAGAGCAGAAAAAAAATGCATTTCCACTGCGTTTTTTTCCGCAGCAACACTTTTTTCCCATAGTGTTTCCATTAAGTTTCTGCGAATGTTCCGCCCCTGTTATATCTGCATGGCATGCACCAGCGTTTTCGCAGGTATAATTGACATGCTGCGATTTTCAGAAACCACAAGCGTTTTTGAAAACAAAGCTTTTGTGCTGCAAATTGTTTGGAGTATGGATGGGATTAGCCAGATCCCCACTCACTTTGCAGGTGCTGTATAATGCAGTGGTTTTTTTGCCGGAGGGTTCCTGCAGCAGTAAAAACGATGCGTTTTCGTAATGTGGGGCTTCAGGCTAAGGCTTCCGAAAAACTTCCAAAAATGCTTAAAAAGTTAGAATTGTAGAATATGTTTTTTATAATGACTGCTGTAAAAAAAAAAAGGGGGATGGTAACAGCTCCTAAATAGTGGAGACATTGGGAAAATTTACTATTATATTTGTTTTTTTGTTGTATTGGAAATCTATGTAATAAATCTATTTATTTATCATTTATTATTTTTTTTATTGGTTTGTACTTTTTAGATGGTTTTGGTATATTGGGATATGTTTTGAAGAATAATGTTTTATAGATATATAAATATAGATTATATTTATATATAAAAAATATAAGAAAAAAAAAGTGTGCTACAAACTGGCGTAGAGGAGCTGCATGGTCACGATTTGCCTTTGGCTGGCGTAGAATTCAACTCTTGCACCAAAATGTTCCAGAATTATTAGGAGGCCAGAGACTTTGATTCTAGCAAATGTTTCTCTAGTAGGACAATTGTTTAAGGCTAGGTTCACACCTGCAGCCAGTTTCCATTCAGAAAGGAACTTTTCTCTGCATTTTTTGGGAGGAAACTGGACAGAACCCGGAACGGAAACCTGAATGCAGCTGTGAACCTAGCGTAAGACTGACATAGGAAACGCCAGTCCTAATAAATTCCCCCATTGTCTTTGGTCCATGTTTTTGCCCAGGCTTGCCTTGATCCTTTCTAATGGTGGGTGAATCTTAAGACAACACATAGTGATGCAGCATCCAAAATGTAAATTCACAGTGTATGTATTCTTACAGTTATATACTATACTCATGTAATTCTATCTGTTGGCTCGCGTAGCCCAATCTTATCAATATGTGTGTCTAGCAATATGTGGCTATGGAGAAAACAGTGGAGGGTGGAAGCAATTCAAGAAAAATCTAGCACTGAGCCAATGAAACTTCTTGTCCATTCATAATGGTGCACTCCTACGCACACACAGTGCTAAACAGACACATATAAAGCAATAAATCTGCCAACAGCAGCTTGTTGATGGTTTCCAGTTCATAAAATTAATTTTTTTCCCCACTGTGAAGAGTAAAATAAAACACGAAGCTTCTACGTCCTACATTCGCTGACTATGAAGCCAATATTGATAACAGATGGAGTTTCACTCGTCAATACTATATGGCGGTTCTGCAGAAGAAGATGCGCTGAGTATGTGATCAAAATGTCTAGTAGATGCAATGGGGCGATTGGGCACTTGGGTATCGTTGGCTTTTACTAACTTTGTAATTGGGTGCATTACACCTTGGGTGGAGTTCAGCAGAACAGCAGACTAAGCTGGAATACAACTGGATAGGTTTCTAATTTTTTTTTTTGGCAGCGGTGACAGGAACAGCCTGTTTTGCCAATGTCCTGCTCATCTGTGGGTCTGGATCACTGTAGCTTGGCAGAAAACCCGCGCGCTGGTCCCTCCATTATCTATAATAGCGCTGCCAACATGTATTTTTCTTAATTTGTTGTATCAATTTTACAACCTTTCCTATGACAATAATCTTATACTGGGCTAAGTAATTTACAATCCTCCTGCCAAGTTAGCTGCCCACGGGAGAGTAGAGGGATGGGTTGTTAGTTACTTACAGAATATAATAAAACACAAATGAGATAAAATAGCTAACCGATTCATATAGCATTCAGAGTGCAGTCCCCCACACAAGCACCTTCGGAAATTGCAGGGAAAGTAAGGCAATTTGCAATATAACATTACTATGGTTATTTCATAGACCTGCTGCCTGGGAAAATGACAAAATAGAGCATTACACTTTGTGCTTTGTGCTGACTAAAAGCATTCAGGAACTGTATGAGTGGCAGACACAGCAAGATTAAAATCCTAGGAGCCCCACAGAAATGTTCCTCTGGTGAGCGTCTCTCCGCAGGTGCGGCTCCTACTCTGTGCATTTGGTTTTGAGAAATGGTTTGACAAATTGCACTGACTGGCTGTGATGTATACAATAAATCTGCAAGCTTGCTGGATAGTTTTTGTAGGTTTTGGCTTTATGGGTCCAATGATGGTAGAATTGTCATAAAGTCAGAAGAAAGAGGTGGCCATCTAAAAGTGGTGGAACCTGGTGTGCTATTGGGAAAAGACCATCCCTGATCTAGACAAATGTTCTTGTGTTGGATTTTTAATATCCCTAAGTGTATCCAAGCTTCAAGGGAGTCTGCCACCAGAATTTAGTATATCAACCCAGCCCCACAGATAGGTTAGGGTCACCTGAATCATACGATGTTGGCCACTTATGAATGGGTGACTTTGTTGCCAAGGTATTGCTAATTTTATCAGTAGGTAAATCAGCTCTTTGGAGCAATGAGGGCGTTGCTGCTTACCTCTTTGGAGCAATGGTAACTCCCTCATTGCTCTAAAGAGCTCATTTGTATATTTCCAAAACCGGCAATATCTCGGTAACAAAGGTACCGATTCACAAAGTGAAAATGCCATTTGATTCAGGTGACCCTAATCTATATTTAGGACTGGTCCCTTTAAGATCTCTGCTTGCTGTCACTGAATAGAAACCCATTTGTAACCTGCCTTAGAGATGTCCATCAAACACAGGTGTATGGTTAATAATCTCCAAGACACTAAATAAGCCGTCTCATTCCAGACTCTCATGTAAATAATGAATGTCTCCATTCACTAAGAGAGAGAGAGATCTTAAAAAGTTGATCAAAAAGTTGCAAAAATTTTATTACACAATAATTAAAGGGGTTTGTCTTATGAAGTATATGTCTTTCTATACATCCTATATGGACATATTTGGGTATCCTGAAGAGTCTCCCGATCAGATCTCTCTCTGTTAGCCTAAAGGTAGAGGGTTCACTCCATCCCCTGTAAGCAAACACAAGAGCGACTTCACCACTAGAGTAATTTTTTATCTTTTTTTTTTCCCACCATAAATCACACAATGATTAAGTACAGGAAGGACAGAATCACTAGAGAGGACAATGGATGGAATTTTCCATTACCGTTAAACAGAGCAGTGAATCTCTCTCTGAAGCCATGATCCTGGTCTCATATAATACGGAGAACTTTCTATCATATCCTCCAATGGTCCATTCACCTATAAATGAGAAAGACAAATTTCAGACTAAAGCTCGGCAGTTCTCTATGCGCTCATTTTAGGTTTAGGTGTTTCCAAGACAACCCTTAAGACCCTTAACTCTTTCTTCAGCCACGACAAGTGTTAAAGAAGTAGTCGCCTACAGCACCAATCCTCAAATGTGTCACAGCCGACTAATATCCTAAAGCACCGAGCAGAGATGGCGTAAAGAGTCGACAAACCCAACTAAGGAATACTAATGCTAAATCAGATTGCAGATTGTTCATCTGCACATACAGTCATATGAAAAAGTTTGGGCACCCCTATTAATCTTAATCATTTTTAGTTCTAAATATTTGGGTGTTTGCAACAGCCATTTCAATTTGATATATCTAATAACTGATGGACACAGTAATATTTCAGGATTGAAATGAGGTTTATTGTACTAACAGAAAATGTGCAATATGCATTAAACCAAAATTTGACCGGTGCAAAAGTATGGGCACCTCAACAGAAAAGTGACATTAATATTTAGTAGATCCTCCTTTTGCAAAAATAACAGCCTCTAGTCGCTTCCTGTAGCTTTTAATCAGTTCCTGGATCCTGGATGAAGGTATTTTTGACCATTCCTCTTTACAAAACAATTCCAGTTCAGTTAAGTTTGATGGTCGCCGAGCATGGACAGCCCGCTTCAAATTATCCCACAGATGTTCAATGATATTCAGGTCTGGGGACTGGGATGGCCATTCCAGAACATTGTAATTGTTCCTCTGCATGAATGCCTGAGTAGATTTGGAGCTGTGTTTTGGATCATTGTCTTGCTGAAATATCCATCCCCGGCGTAACTTCAAATTCGTCACTGATTCTTGTACATTATTCTCAAGAATCTGCTGATACTGAGTTGAATCCATGCGACCCTCAACTTTAACAAGATTCCCGGTGCCGGCATTGGCCACACAGCCCCAAAGCATGATGGAACCTCCACCAAATTTTACAGTGGGTAGCAAGTGTTTTTCTTGGAATGCTGTGTTTTTTGGACGCCATGCATAACGCCTTTTTGTATGACCAAACAACTCAATCTTTGTTTCATCAGTCCACAGGACCTTCTTCCAAAATGAAGCTGGCTTGTCCAAATGTGCTTTTGCATACCTCAGGCGACTCTGTTTGTGGCGTGCTTTCAGAAACGGCTCTCCGCATCACCCCCATACAGCTTCTCCTTGTGCAAAGTGTGCTGTATTGTTGACTGATGCACAGTGACACCATCTGCAGCAAGATGATGCTGCAGCTCTTTGGAGGTGGTCTGTGGATTGTCCTTGACTGTTCTCACCATTCTTCTTCTCTGCCTTCTGATATTTTTCTTGGCCTGCCACTTCGGGCTTAACAAGAACTGTCCCTGTGGTCTTCCATTTCCTTACTATGTTCCTCACAGTGGAAACTGACAGGTTAAATCTCTGAGACAACTTTTGTATCCTTCCCCTGAACAACTATGTTGAACAACTTTGTTTTCAGATCATTTGAGAGTTGTTTTGAGGAGCCCATGATGCCACTCTTCAGAGGAGATTCAAATAGGAGAACAACTTGCAATTGGCCACCTAAATACCTTTCTCATGATTGGATACACCTGGCTATGAAGTTCAAAGCTCAGTGAGGTTACAAAACCAATTTTGTGCTTCAGTAAGTCAGTAAAAAGTAGTTAGGAGTATTCAAATCAATAAAATGATAAGGGTACCCAAATTTTTGCACCGGTCAAATTTTGGTTTAATGCATATTGCACATTTTCTGTTAGTACAATAAACCTCATTTCAATCCTGAAATATTACTGTGTCCATCAGTTATTAGATATATCAAATTGAAATGGCTGTTGCAAACACCCAAATATTTAGAACTAAAAATGATTAAGATTAATAGGGGTGCCCAAACTTTTTCATATGACTGTATATAATGGTACATTAACTATAGGGAAGATTCAAAACTGGTATGAAGGAATATTGGAGCAGTAACCACAAGGCAGATCTAATTTTTTTGCTATGAATAACCTATCCTTTACACCGATTTTGAAAACATCCTTGTACAAAGCTTAAAGAACTTCTACAGGGTTAAAAAAACATTGCTGCCTTTTTCGAGAAACAAAGACATTAACATTAAGAGCTCAACTTCTCTCCTCTATCATATAACCCTATATATCACACAGTTCAGCTTCTCTCCTCTATCATATAACCCTATATATCACACAGCTCAGCTTCTCTCCTCTATCATATACCCCTATATATCACACAGCTCAGCTTCTCTCCTCTATCCTATAACCTTATATATCACACAGCTCAGCTTCTCTCCTCTATCATATAACCCTATATATCGCAGAGCTCAGCTTCTCTCCTCTATCCTATAACCCTATATATCACACAGCTCAGCTTCTCTCCTCTATCCTATATATCACACAGCTCAGCTTCTCTCCTCTATCATATAATCCTATATATCACAGAGCTCAGCTTCTCTCCTATATCGTATAGCCCTATATATCACACAGCTCAGCTTCTCTCCTCTATCCTATAACCCTATATATCACACAGCTCAGCTTCTCTCCTCTATCCTATATATCACACAGCTCAGCTTCTCTCCTCTATCATATAACCCATATATCACAGAGCTCAGCTTCTCTCCTCTATCATATAACCTATATATCACACAGCTCAGCTTCTCTCCTCTATCATATAACCCTATATATCACACAGCTCAGCTTCTCTCCATCATATAACCCTATATATCACACAGCTCAGCTTCTCTCCATCATATAACCCTATATATCACAGAGCTCAGATTCTCTCCTTTATCATATAATCCTATATATCACAGAGCTCAGCTTCTCTCCTCTATCATATAACCCTATATATCACACAGCTCAGCTTCTCTCCTCTATCATATAACCCTATATATCACACAGCTCAGCTTCTCTCCACTATCATATAACCCTATATATCACACAGCTCAGCTTCTCTTCACTATCATATAACCCTATATATCACAGAGCTCAGCTTCTCTCCTCTATCATATAATCCTATATATCACACAGCTCAGCTTCTCTCCTCTATCCTATAACCCTATATATCACACAGCTCAGCTTCTCTCCTCTATCATATAACCCTATATATCACACAGCTCAGCTTCTCTCCTCTATCATATAACCCTATATATCACACAGCTCAGCTTCTCTCCTCTACCATATAACCCTATATATCACACAGCTCAGCTTCTCTCCTCTATCATATAACCCTATATATCACACAGCTCAGCTTCTCTCCTCTATCATATAACCCTATATATCACAGAGCTCAGATTCTCTCCTTTATCATATAATCCTATATATCACACAGCTCAGCTTCTCTCCTCTATCATATAACCCTATATATCACACAGCTCAGCTTCTCTCCTCTATCATATAATCCTATATATCACAGAGCTCAGCTTCTCTCCTATATCATATACCCCTATATATCACACAGCTCAGCTTCTCTCCACTATCATATAACCCTATATATCACACAGCTCAGCTTCTCTCCTCTATCACATAATCCTATATATCACACAGCTCAGCTTCTCTCCTCTATCATATAACCCTATATATCACACAGCTCAGCTTCTCTCCTCTATCATATACCCTTATATATCACAGAGCTCAGCTTCTCTCTATCCTATAACCCTATATAACACAGAGCTCAGCTTCTCTCCTCTATCCTATAACCCTATATATCACACAGCTCAGCTTCTCTCCTCTATCATATAACCCTATATATCACAGAGCTCAGCTTCTCTCCTTTATCATATAATCCTATATATCACACAGCTCAGCTTCTCTCCCCTATCATATAACCCTATATATCACACAGCTCAGCTTCTCTCCTCTATCCTATAACCCTATATATCACAGAGCTCAGCTTCTCTCCCTCTATCCTATAACCCTATATATCACAGAGCTCAGCTTCTCTCCCTCTATCATATAACCCTATATATCACAGAGCTCAGCTTCTCTCCTATATCATATAGCCCTATATATCACAGAGCTCAGCTTCTCTCCTCTATCATATAACCCTATATATCACACAGCTCAGCTTCTCTCCACTATCATATAACCCTATATATCGCAGAGCTCAGCTTCTCTCCTCTATCCTATAACCCTATATATCACACAGCTCAGCTTCTCTCCTCTATCCTATATATCACACAGCTCAGCTTCTCTCCTCTATCATATAATCCTATATATCACAGAGCTCAGCTTCTCTCCTATATCGTATAGCCCTATATATCACACAGCTCAGCTTCTCTCCTCTATCCTATAACCCTATATATCACACAGCTCAGCTTCTCTCCTCTATCCTATATATCACACAGCTCAGCTTCTCTCCTCTATCATATAACCCATATATCACAGAGCTCAGCTTCTCTCCTCTATCATATAACCCTATATATCACACAGCTCAGCTTCTCTCCCCTATCATATAACCCTATATATCACACAGCTCAGCTTCTCTCCTCTATCATATAACCCTATATATCACACAGCTCAGCTTCTCTCCATCATATAACCCTATATATCACACAGCTCAGCTTCTCTCCTCTATCATATAATCCTATATATCACACAGCTCAGCTTCTCTCCACTATCATATAACCCTATATATCACAGAGCTCAGCTTCTCTCCTCTATCATATAACCCTATATATCACACAGCTCAGCTTCTCTCCTCTATCATATAATCCTATATATCACACAGCTCAGCTTCTCTCCTCTATCATATAACCCTATATATCACACAGCTCAGCTTCTCTCCTCTATCATATAATCCTATATATCACAGAGCTCAGCTTCTCTCCTCTATCCTATACCCCTAGATATCACACAGCTCAGCTTCTCTCCACTATCATATACCCCTATATATCACACAGCTCAGCTTCTCTCCACTATCATATACCCCTATATATCACACAGCTCAGCTTCTCTCCTCTATCATATAACCCTATATATCACACAGCTCAGCTTCTCTCCTCTATCATATAACCCTATATATCACACAGCTCAGCTTCTCTCCTCTATCATATAACCCTATATATCACACAGCTCAGCTTCTCTCCTCTACCATATAACCCTATATATCACACAGCTCAGCTTCTCTCCTCTATCATATAACCCTATATATCACACAGCTCAGCTTCTCTCCTCTATCATATAACCCTATATATCACAGAGCTCAGATTCTCTCCTTTATCATATAATCCTATATATCACACAGCTCAGCTTCTCTCCTCTATCATATAACCCTATATATCACACAGCTCAGCTTCTCTCCTCTATCATATAACCCTATATATCACAGAGCTCAGCTTCTCTCCTCTATCATATAACCCTATATATCACAGAGCTCAGCTTCTCTCCTATATCATATACCCCTATATATCACACAGCTCAGCTTCTCTCCTCTATCATATAACCCTATATATCACACAGCTCAGCTTCTCTCCTCTATCATATAACCTATATATCACACAGCTCAGCTTCTCTCCTCTATCATATAACCCTATATATCACACAGCTCAGCTTCTCTCCTCTATCATATAACCCTATATATCACACAGCTCAGCTTCTCTCCTCTATCATATAACCCTATATATCACAGAGCTCAGCTTCTCTCCACTATCATATAACCCTATATATCACAGAGAATTCTCCTTTATCATATAATCCTATATATCACACAGCTCAGCTTCTCTCCTCTATCATATAACCCTATATATCACACAGCTCAGCTTCTCTCCTCTATCATATAACCCTATATATCACAGAGCTCAGCTTCTCTCCTCTATCATATAACCCTATATATCATAGAGCTCAGCTTCTCTCCACTATCATATAACCCTATATATCACAGAGCTCAGCTTCTCTCCTCTATCATATAACCCTATATATCACACAGCTCAGCTTCTCTCCTATATCATATACCCCTATATATCACACAGCTCAGCTTCTCTCCACTATCATATAACCCTATATATCACACAGCTCAGCTTCTCTCCTCTATCCTATAACCCTATATATCACAGAGCTCAGCTTCTCTCCCTCTATCATATAACCCTATATATCACACAGCTCAGCTGAACAACATGAAATCCAGCAGTGTAAATACATTACAGATTGGTACATGGCTCAATACCAATTATTCGCTCATAAAATACTTATTACAATGCAGGTTTAGGGTCCGTTTACAGTTACAAGTTGCCCCAAGCTGGATAACTTAAGAAAATTAAAAAAGATCTTTTTCCAGGAGTATTCTCAGACATCCCGGATATTATACAACCCGTGACACCGCGTGTTTATATTGCCTCTAAAATATTCATGCTGTAATAAAATTTGCCCAGAAGCAACAAGTCGCTGTGGAGATGTTGCGGTGCATGTTTATTAAAACTATTTAGCAAAATGCGACTTTTACATACTGAACATTGTGTCCCCTAAAAATAAGCATGTCAGCTGGCTAAAACGATGGGATGAAGAGAAACTGCCCAGATTCGCCCATGAACATGCTAAGACATGATTTTAGGAAATACAGGTCTGCTCTTTTTTTCAAAACAGAGCGGTTCTTGTCCCTGTGCTGTGTCTGGTATTTTACCTGAGCCCCATTTAAAGGGGGATATGGATTTCTGTAGCCTCTTCTCTACTTACTAAGGGAAATATCATACATTGAATAGTGGCTGTGCTTGGTATTGTAGCTCAGTCCCATTCATTTGAATGGGACTGAGCAGCAGCATGGTCATTGATCAAGGGATGTGATGTCATTGGCCTGAGAAAAATAAAAGAAGCTCAATATCATAGTCCTGGACAACCCCTTTAAGTGAAAAGCCTAAATTGCAATACCAGATACAACCTCAATTGAATGTGACTGAGCTTCAGTGCCAGACTAAACCTTTGGACATGAGTGGAGCTGTTTTTCCTGCAGCCCTTTATTCTGATGCATATCATCTACTGTACAGTAAGGGGACATATTTTATCCTATTTTAATTGAAGCAAAATATGAGTAGACTGATAGCGCAGACAGACTCCTTAAGATGTTTATAAGGTAGCAGCCAAAAATTTAAAGGGGCATTCCAGTTTGAAGCAATTTCCACCTATCCACTAAATAACTGCTAGATCTGTGGGGGTCCAACTGCTGGGACTCTTACTGATTACTATACTCAAGCACCTCGGTCCCCTATTTCTAAAAGTCCATGGCTAAGAGGAATCATGCATGCACCCTACCACTCCATTCAATATCTTTGGAGGTGATGAAGATCTAGTGGCTATAAAGCATCTAGTGGACAGATGAAAAATACATCTGGCCAGAATATCCCTTTAAGTGTACCCAGGAAGCCAGTGTTGAACAAATTAATCTGTGCTCCTATTAGGAATTTAGGACTTACCTCTCGTGGTTTCCAGTGTTACTTTATCTGAAGACCTCTCTCCTGAGATCAGCCCTGTCTTGCTTTACTCCACGGGTTGTGATAGACATGTGACTAAGGCATGATGCAGTCACGTGTAAGGCACGTCTACCTTTAATCATTGAATGGCAATTACACAGAAGACGAGCTATGAAAACATTGTTACCTTCCTGATACCTGAGGCTTTATCTCTACCTAAAATGCGTCGGAGGAGAAAATTGAAAAACATGTAATTCTGAGCTCTACATCCCATCTACAGTCACAGAGGTCAATAGTCAAAAAGTTACTTTTTTTGTTAAACATTTTATTGCGGTTTTTTGAGCCAAAGCCTGGGGTGAATGTAGCAGAAGGGAAAAGAATAAAGGCTGGTTATAAAGTTTGCATTCCTGTTGAAGCCACCTTTGGTTTAGGCTCAAAAAAACGTTATAAAAAGAGTAACCCCCCCCTGTCCTTAGGCTGAAACCCCATGAAGCAGAAACGCAGCGTTTTTGTTGCAGATTTTGCTGCGTTTTTTTAACCACAGTCAAGAATGGCTACAAAAGGAAAGGGAAATATCTAGGAAGTTCTTAGACTCATTCCTCCTGCTCAATCCACTCCTGGCTTTGGCTCAAAAATCCGCAGTGAAATTAGCAACAAAAAATGCTGCGTTTCCACAACGTGGAGAGATTTTTGGTGTGTTCAGGAGATTGATGACCTATCCTTAGTATAGACCATCAATATCTGGTCCGTGGGGTCTGACACTTGGCGTCCCCACCAATAAACTGTTTGTAGAGGTCGCAGCATTCATCAATGGGACCAAATTGTAGTTCCCTGCAAAGCTGCTGTTATAGTACATAGACACGTGCATATATAATGTACAATGACGAGGAGAGCTGATTGGAAAGGGTACCAAGAACTGATATGAAATTAATGACCAATTCAGAGGATAGGTCATCAATATCCTGAATCTAGACGACCCCTTTAAGTTTGTCCATAAACTTGCTGATACTAGTCTTCAATCTGCCCATTTGCCAACAGAGAGCTCTATTAGCAGCAGGGCACGATCAGCGGAGGGCGGACTTCTCTTTCTTCCCTTCGGATATGGCTCAATTCACTTCTCGTCATGGGAATGGACCAGAGTTGGTCATAAATGTCAAGCCTCTCATGCAGTGTGACACCACAGAGAAGTTGTCATTGAAGATGGATTTCCTTTACTACCACAAGTCACCTCCAAGTATTCTGTCTGGCAGGTCTTCAAGTCATACAGGACGGACACTTCCTATCCTGAAGGGCAGCTACAATGTGATAAGAAAATGAAGCAGACATGGATGGTACGGTACACGCTGCCTTTGGGCTCTCCGAGGAACACATGCCAAGACTCACCAGTGACTCCTGACAAAGCCTCCTTAGGGATCTTCAGCCCTGAATAAACATCTGTATCTGCTTAACTTCTATAGAATTTGTGGCTGCCATCAGTATGTTATAGTGAGGGTTACTATATACGTCACATTGAATTTGGCATCTCCTGACGTTATTGTGGAAAGGCAATTAAACCACACATTGCATATTCTCACATATTCACATTAAAGGGATCCTGTCACTTTATACATGAAGTCCTGTCTCCAGGTAGAGCAGGAATAGCTGAGCAGATTGATATGCAGTTTGTTAGAAAAGTTCCAGTATAACTTGTCATTTATATCCCTGCTCTTTCCAAGCTTAGGAGTCCAGTGGGCGGTCCTATATATTGATTGACAACCTTCTCTGTACAATAAGAGATAAGAGATCACATGCCTCATAGTCATGATGCTTTAACACTTGGCATGTGATGTCAGGGCTGGGGTGATATGCTGGTTCTGGTGACACTAACCTATCTATCTGCAGGGCTGGGGTGATATGCTGATTCTGGTGACACTAACCTATCTATCTGCAGGGCTGGGGTGATATGCTGGTTCTGGTGACACTAACCTATCTATCTGCAGGGCTGGGGTGATATGCTGGGTCTGGTGACACTAACCTATCTATCTGCAGGGCTGGGGTGATATGCTGATTCTGGTGACACTAACCTATCTATCTGCATAGTTGGGGTGATATGCTGGTTCTGGTGACACTAACCTATCTATCTGCATAGTTGGGGTGATATGCTGGTTCTGGTGACACTAACCTATCTATCTGCAGGGCTGGGGTGATATGCTGGTTCTGGTGACACTAACCTATCTATCTGCAGGGCAGAGGTGATATGCTGGTTCTGGTGACATTAACCTATCTATCTGCAGGGCTGAGGTGATATGCTGGTTTTGGTGACACTAACCTATCTATCTGCAGGGCTGGGGTGATATGCTGGGTCTGGTGATACTAACCTATCTACCTGCAGGGCTGGGGTGATATGCTGGTTCTGGTGACACTAACCTATCTATCTGCAGGGCTGGGGTGATATGCTGGGTCTGGTGACACTAACCTATCTATCTGCAGGGCTGGGGTGATATGCTGGTTCTGGTGATACTAACCTATCTATCTGCAGGGCTGGGGTGATATGCTGGGTCTGGTGACACTAACCTATCTATCTGCAGGACTGGGGTGATATGCTGGGTCTGGTGACACTAACCTATCTACCTGCAGGGCTGGGGTGATATGCTGGTTCTGGTGACACTAACCTATCTATCTGCAGGGCTGGGGTGATATGCTGGTTCTGGTGACACTAACCTATCTCTCTGCAGGGCTGGGGTGATATGCTGGTTCTGGTGACACTAACCTATCTATCTGCAGGGCTGGGGTGATATTCTGGTTCTGGTGACACTAACCTATCTATCTGCAGGGCTGGGGTGATATGCTGGTTCTGGTGACTCTAACCTATCTATCTGCAGGGCTGGGGTGATATGCTGGGGTCTGGTGATGCTAACCTATCTATCTGCAGGGCTGGGGTGTTATTCTGGTTCTGGTGACACTAACCTATCTATCTGCATAGTTGGGGTGATATGCTGGTTCTGGTGATATTAACCTATCTATCTGCAGGGCTGGGGTGATACGCTGGTTCTGGTGACACTAACCTATCTATCTGCAGGGCTGGGGTGATATGCTGGTTCTGGTGACACTAACCTATCTATCTGCAGGGCTGTGGTGATATGCTGGGTCTGGTGATACTAACCTATCTATCTGCAGGGCTGGAGTGATATGCTGGGTTGTTGTGCCAGACTCCCTTGAATATATTCTATAGGTAATCCTGCATAAAGTAGTCGCTTTTATTGTATTCTTTTTGTATTTTTATTGGATTTAGATATTTTCAGCTACATTGTCGCCATATCTTGATATGAACGTGTCATACTTAATGTAACAATTCTGGACACAACAATGCTAATAAGGGGAGATGTAAGGAGATGAGTGGAGTGATGTTAATGTGCCTGGCAGACGGAGATTCTGCACAAGCTCAGCTTTAATTGGTTTACGATCCCAACCATGTATCTTTTTATTTTTCTCCTTTTTTTTCAAGGACCCAATTTGCCTGACGGTTTTGTTTGAAGTTTTGCAGGTCTTTCACTTATTTTATTCACAACGTGTTCTGGTAAAAAGAAACATAACTGGGATGCTATTAATTTGTTCTCTAGTGATTTTCTCAAAGGATTCTGGGATCACTGTCACAGCTTCATCTGGTCCCAATGTGTATAAACTGCTTATGCTGGAGGATTAACAGTGGGGGAAAAATGATATTTTTGGGTGTTTTGTTACATTTATGTCTTGTTGGCTGTGGATTTATTCAGGATTAGTACGTGGTTCTGCATAATATTTCTGTCAAACAAGTTATTATGAAAAGTGCTTGAAGAGAGACAAAAATGTTTAATTTAGATGGTCTGTATAGTGATAAAGGGGGGCACTTAATTCTTGGCTGAGACGGAGCTCAAGCGGCGAGAAATTGGTTTCTTCTTGTTACTGGTATTAAAATCAAGAAACTGCTATTATTTTTTGGGTTGTTTTTGGAAACGGCACAAATCTTATCCATGGGATGTGTCTGGAATTACAGCTCTGCTCTCCGTGTCAATGGGGTGGAGCTGCAATACCAAGGACAGCCCATGGGCAAAAGTGGCAGTGTTTATTAAATAATAAAAAAAAAATAATCTCAGAAAACCAAATGTTAAAGGGGTGGTACCAAGTTTTAAAGTCATCCCCTGTTGATAGGATAGGAGTAACTTCATGATCAGTGGGGTCCGTGTCCTGCTACTATTCATTCAGCACAGAATTCAGCTATCTTTGGTGCTCCCATAGAGAATGGAGCAGCAGGTCACATGGTCAGTCTGTGGCTACATCAGGACGATAGACGCGGACCCCTGTTCTTGGGATCGGTCAGGATCCTAGTGGTTGATCCCCCACCTTTCAAGAAGTTAGCCAAACTTGTTACATCCCCTTTAAAGTGAGTCTTTACTTCACGGAGGGGGTATATTCAGTTGACTGCCCTAGGGCTCTAGCCAAATACCATGGACAATATGACATGACTTGTTTCCGCCATGTGCTCCAGGTCGTGGCATCCACCATCTGGAGCACATGGCCTTTCTGTAGCTACACCCCTGGAAAACCTGTCTGATTGCTGTAGCCCCCACTAGTCGTACCGCCACCCATGTCTCCTTAATGGAGAGGTGGCTCCACCCTGTTCAGTCTCTATGGGACTGACAGAGATGCAGTAGCATAGGGGCACAAAGCCTGACATTCTTGTGCTAATTCCCTATGTCAGTGCACATCATTGCTGCCTATAGGACTGCTGTTATCTGTATATTACAGGGTGCAGCTCCTTTATCCCTTTTGCTAAGTCACTGCTAACCCTACGGTCACAACAGATGCACAGAATTAGGGGGACATTCTCCTGCAGGTCTTCCAATGTGTTGTATCTCATAATGTGTGTGCAATGTCCCACCACAGGCCTCTATGTGGGGGAAACAGGGCAGAGACTCAGTCAGCGCATGAACTCACACAGATCCACCATTAATAACAGCAGAACCGATCTCCCAGTGGCCGCACATTTCTCCGGAGAAAACCACTCTATTGAAGATTCGCGGGTTGTGGTTTTAATGGGACATTTTAAGACACAGGAGGAAAGGAAAGAATGGGAGTACAAATTTATGCAAAAATTTCAAACTCTGCAATTTGGACTTAATATTCATGCCAGCTTCATGTCACACTATGTATGACCTGTGAGGGTCACAAATCACCTCCTGATAGCAAACAGATAACAGATCCCTCTGTCACGCACCACAACTTTCCAGATTGTTTCTTGACCTGTTGTAAATAACTTCTCTACTTAGATTGCATTTTGTTTTTTGTTTTTTTTAAGGACTCTAAAATCCTTTGAAGACCATGTGTATAAAAATCTGTGAATTTTCAGTTCTTGTATAACACCATGTCTGATGAAGGAAGCTTGCGCTTCTGAAAGCTTACTTATAAATATACTCAGTTAGCCTCTAAAAGGTATCGCCTGATTTCTTCCACTACTTTCAATGGCTAACACGGTACAACATTATACTACTATCAACCCTACGGTTGTCAGTCTGTCATTAGGAGGAAGTAGCAGATATATTCCTATAAACCATACAGTATGTTATTATCCCTATATATCCCCATAAACCATACAGTATGTTATCCCTATATATCCCCATAAACCATACAGTATGTCATTATCCCTATATATCCCCTATAAACCATACAGTATGTTATTATCCCTATATCCCCATAAACCATACAGTATGTTATTATCCCTATATATCCCCATAAACCATACAGTATGATTATCCCTATATATCCCCATAAACCATACAGTATGTCATTATCCCTATATATCCCTATAATCCATACAGTATGTCATTATCCCTATATACCCCTATAAACCAAACAGTATGTTATTACAGTCATATGAAAAAGTTGGGGACCCCCATTAATCATAACCATTTATAAAAATTGGGGGGGGGGGGCCATCCATTAAAAAAAAAAAAAGAAAAAAGGGGAAAAAAAAAAAAAAAGGAAAACCCCTTTAAAAACCCCTCTTAAAAAAAAACCCACGAGCGAACCAACCCCAGTTACCAACCATAGAACAGTATGTTATTATCCCTATATGAATCCCTGAGGGGGGGGGGCCCCCAAAAACAACCCCCAAAGCGAAAAAAAAGTCAATGTGGGGGGGGGGGGAAAAGGTACCTTCCCCCCGGGGGGAGCCATGAAACCATACAGTATGTTATTATCCCTATATACCCCTATAAACCATACAGTATGTCATTATCCCTATATACCCCCATAAACCATACAGTATGTTATTATCCCTATATCCCCATAAACCATACAGTATGTTATTATCCCTATATACCCCTATAAACCAAACAGTATGTTATTACTGTATCTAGGGAAACCCTATGCTTTGAGATAAACAGATCTATATCTATATCTATATATCTATATGCACACTTATTTCACCCATCACTGAACTTCTTGGCGGCTCAGCTCACCTTCACCTTCATTTATATATTCATTACAAAGTGTATAATATTATATCACTGCAGTACGGATGTTAGAGAGATTAAAGGGAGTCTGTCAAGTCTAAAATGCCTCTTAAATCAATTAGGAATAAAGACATACCTATGCAGCCTAAAATATATAAAAAAGTACCATATCCTGCAATTTTCACTCTGGCCTCTAAGCCCAATAATATACTGATATTTGCCAATTTTGTAGTGTTTTTTTTTTTTTTGCAGCAGTCACCTTATTCACCTCACAGACAGCATTACAATTAACACCTCTGAAGATAACACCACTGACCAATCATATCACAGCTTATCTCCTCCCCCTTCCTGCACAGAGCATGTCTACATAACTCTCCCATAGATCTCAGTGAGACAGCTCCAGACTGTTGCTACCTATGGCCATGACTATGGTGTATGTCACTAAATGATGTTAGCAGAGCTGAGGAGAAGCTTCAGAAAGATGGCCGCCCCTATAATCATGGACAGAACATAGAATAAAAAAAATCTGAAAATAAAAATGCTTTAGTAGTCTTATATTTCACTATCTGGTTTTAAGAAATAAAAAAAAACCCTGACAACTCATTCCCTTTAAGAGGCATAATAGGGCATATTGGGGAGCATATATGTAAATGGAGCACAGTGTGGGGCTTTTATTTTCAGCGACATATTCTTAATTAAGGCATACCTCCAGATATAAACAACTTTCCATAAATGGATAGTACAGGTGAATATAAGAAACTTGGTAATATATCTTACTAAAGAGATCTGTTTCCTTCTCCACTTATTAAACTGTTCTCTTGCTCTTTATCTTCAACATGACTGATTTGTTTACATTATATTTGTCTCCATATTCAGCCTCACACATAGAGCTCTATGGAGAAGGGAGGGGTGGAGTGGAATTCTCCTGCTTGTTCACTGATTCTGTGCACTCCTAGTCTCTTATCTACAACCTAACAAGTAATAGCAGGGTGCAGCAATTATTTGAGTGTCTTTTCTATCTCCCCCTCTCCTCTTCATAGACTAAAATGTAGAAAGTAACTCTGCCTAAAAAGTGTAGATGAAAACAGATTTCTGCAATGAGATATATTATAAAGTTTCATATATTAACCCGAGCTATTCATGTATGAGAAGTTGTTTATAAGAGCTCCTCACTGTAGAGAGTGTTTGTAGGATCCATATGTCCTAATAGGACATCTAGAGGGGTAATCCATCAATGGGTTGTCTTAGTGAGTGCAAAATACAGTATATTCAGAAAATTCTGTCCTTTGCCAGTCCTTCATAAATGTGGGTTCCCTCACACTTTGCCAGCCGTAACTGCATCAAGGTGAACAAATGCGATTACCTTAAGATGTCCCCATGCAAAACCCGTCTAATGCTATTTTACAATAAAGCGCTCGATAAATTTTCCGTCCTATATTCATTGACTTTATTCCATGTTACCGGATACGGCAGCGTCGGCCGCGACCGTTCAGTCATTGCTCTTATGTAACACAAGTTCTGATTTCTCACAGGAACGTCCCTAATCTTATCACAAACCTTGGATTGTTCCATATGTAATAAACTGGTCTATGAGAACCTGGGAATGAGTTCAGCTGAGCGCAACGTAATGGATATTTAACAAAAGACCATAAATAACTCCGGAGACAATGAGGGGATTTATTGAGCCATTTGTGCCAGTTTTATGGAATTAAAAGTTGCAAATTACAATGCCTGGTCTATTTGCATTCCAATTAGTGACCTCTCTAAGGATAGGTCACCCATACTAAGGTCCTGAAAATCCCTTTAAGCCTTCTCTTTATATGGTCCATTTGGATGATATAGAGGTGGAGGGTCCACCATTCAGCACCCTTAGTATAAAGCAGATTAGAAGACCATTGCAATCTCACGTTTTAGGATTCATCATGACCATGTGGTAAATGGCTGGAGGTGTAATATCTTCCAGGACCTTACACTATGAGGATGATGTCTAGGCAGATCCCAAAAGATATATTTAGATTGTGAGCCCTACTTGGGACATTGTTGACAATATCTCTATAAAGCGCTGCCGAATATGATGGCACTATATAAGTAGGCTAAATAAATAAATAAAGATGTACCAACTGCGGCTGATAACACTGGGGAAGGTTATAGGGTGTGGTGGCCTCCTGTTTGCACAGCAATCCATGCTAGAAAAAAAAACAGGTCACATCATATGACTTGTTGAAGAAGGTTAAACACAGGATCAGGAAAGATGCTGAGAGTAGACACTAGTATTTCAGTCAATATAATGAGTAAAAAAAAAAAAAAAATTAGTGGAGTTCCCCTTTAAAGGGTTGCTAGTCCCACTGAACTCTACAGGTTCACCCAGCTTTTCCTGATTGGTTGCTAAGGGTAACTATGACTGTTTTGCTTTTAGACCATTTCAATAAATCTTCTCCAATATTCTTTCTTTTCCTGCTTTCTCTTGATCTCTAACCTTCTATGTGTAAATACTGGGCTTCCTTTGGGGTTGCCATGGTTACATCAGTAGCAATACCTTGCCAACTCCAGAGCAAGCGGTAATCAAAACAATATTGACATTACTGCAGAAATTAGGAAATCAGGACAAGGGGGAAAACAGAACAAGCTGCATATTAGGGGTTGTCAATTTTATTCCAATGTAAAATCCTTCTACTATAGCTATATTGTTCTGCAAAAGTGAATTATCCCTTTAAATGATGTTTACATTTCTGCTGCCTCCTATTGCTTCTCTAAGATGGTTACACATTGTTCTTTCATGCTTTTCAGTGAAGCATAGTGATACTTGTATACCCTATGGTTTGTTTCTATGAACTATTAGCAGTGCTGGGTCAATTGATTTCACTTTGTCCAGGAAATTCTCATAATCTTGGAACAAAATGTTGTTGTATAAAGTTAGATGTAAAAAGTTTTATATCATAAAAGGATATTTAAAGGGAGTGTGTCCCCAGAACCAGCATATCACCCCAGCCCTGCAGATAGATAGGTTAGTGTCACCAGTACCAGTATATCACCCCAGCCCTGCAGATAGATAGGTTAGTGTCCCCAGAACCAGCATATCACCCCAGCCCTGCAGATAGATAGGTTAGTGTCACCAGTACCAGTATATCACCCCGGCCCTGCAGATAGATAGGTTAGTGTCACCAGTACCAGTATATCACCCCAGCCCTGCAGATAGATAGGTTAGTGTCACCAGACCCAGCATATCACCCCAGCCCTGCAGATAGATAGGTTACTGTCACCAGAACCAGCATATCCCCCCAGCCCTGCAGATAGATAGGTTAGTGTCACCAGACCCAGCATATCACCCCAACCCTGCAGATAGATAGGTTAGTGTCACCAGAACCAGCATATCACCCCAGCCCTGCAGATAGATAGGTTAGTGTCACCAGTACCAGTATATCACCCCAGCCCTGCAGATAGATAGGTTAGTGTCACCAGACCCAGCATATCACCCCAGCCCTGCAGATAGATAGGTTACTGTCACCAGAACCAGCATATCACCCCACCCCTGCAGATAGATAGGTTAGTGTCACCAGAACCAGCATATCACCCCAGCCCTGCAGATAGATAGGTTAGTGTCACCAGAACCAGCATATCACCCCAGCCCTGCAGATAGATAGGTTAGTGTCACCAGAACCAGCATATCACCCCAGCCCTGCAGATAGATAGGTTAGTGTCACCAGAACCAGCATATCACCCCAGCCCTGCAGATAGATAGGTTAGTGTCACCAGAACCAGCATATCACCCCAGCCCTGCAGATAGATAGGTTAGTGTCACCAGAACCAGCATATCACCCCAGCCCCGCAGATAGATAGGTTAGTGTCACCAGAACTAGCATATCACCCCAGTTCTGCAGATAGATAGGTTAGTGTCACCAGAACTAGCATATCACCCCAGTTCTGCAGATAGATAGGTTATGTCAGAGCTGTGCTATATGCTCTAAGCCAATCACATAACAGTTGCTCCCTCTCTCCTCTCACAGCATACAGTGCACTGATTATTAAACATACTGCACCAGCATCCCCCTCCTTCCCATTTACTGTTTTACACTAGAAGGATTTTTTTTGGTGACTGAGGAGGTTACTAATTATTAACTAAAACTTGCCTACAGACAGGGAATGGGGAAGTACAGGCAGCTGGAAGGCAACAATGAAGCACTTTCCCCACGGATATTACTTGGAAACTCTGGCAGGCTCAAGGGCATCAACTGAATTTGCAAGGTTACTTCTCTAGCGATTTGCTTTTTTTGGTCCCTGTCAACTTGTATGTTCATTTCCATCCCATTTCCCAGCATTCTGTGTGGCAACAGAAACTCTGTAAACAAAGTATAATCTTGTAAATTCTAAGTATCTTATTGAGACATCTAAAAGTGCTTGCAAACCATTTTATTTCTTTACTTTGTAAAGAGCTCCGATTTCTCAGTTTCCTATTGAAGAAGGAGCTTGTGGGTTATTTCCTATTATAATTAATGCTTCTTGTGTTGAGCTGTTGTAAGTGTTGTCTCTATTATACTGGCTCTATTATTATGTGAAAGAAAAAGGTTAAACGGAAGACATGAACTTTGATCCCGGGAATAAGCAGCTGCAAGAAGCTCTGGAAATGTTCATCATACCAATGCAAGGAAGGGGAACACAAAGGCAATGGCCTGATCTCGCTTGGCTGTATTAGTTCTTTACATTATTCCTTTAGTGAGTGGGGACACACAATTTATTAGTATATTATGAGCAGGTCAGACCAGTTCACTTACACTTATACACTATTTCTTCATTATAGCTAACTATATATATTTATTGTATGACCATAGCCTGACTTTCATTGTCAAGCTGAGCGAATGCAGAAGGTCGGCGATTGCAAGTCTCTTTGGTCATGGTCATCCCGGTCACTTGTTGCTGATACAATGACATGGATGAGTGCAACAGAGAGCTACAGATACCAAAAGCCATGGACTGGGACACGATCATGATAAACCTCCATTAGCTTGCAGCAAGCAGGGTTTGTGATAACTATGAGGAACTGAAACACAAATGGAGGGATTTACTAACCTATCTACGCCAGAATTCAGCCTACATTTTTGCAAACATAGCGCATTTGGGACACAGCCCTTTTTTCGCACCACAACAGGATGTGCCAGTCTTAATAAAACATCAATATTTTTAGTCTGGAAAATCCCTTTAATTTCCCTAGACTACCCAGGATTCTTATATTAACCTCTGGGTAAAGAATATGCAAATAAGACCTCATTGGTCACATTACCCCTTCTGACCTGTGTTAACCTCTTCACTGCTCTAGATCATCACAGATACTGGAATAAATCCCCTCACAGTCAAGGACCCCAGGATTCCTGGCATTCACCCATTTCACTGCCATAGATGAGCAGGTATATTGACATTATCCCTTTAACTACCCTAGATCATCAGGGATCCCGACACTATCATTACTGCCATATGCCACCAGGGATGCATCCATTTAACCTTTCATTGCCCTAGACCTGGAACTCTCAGGTGCATTTGGGGCACTATACAACCTGTAGGTACTTATGGACAAGTGGTTTAGTGTCCCAAATATCCCTACCATATACTTTCCGAATAATGAGCACTTCTGGTTCAGGTGCCCATGTAACCAATGATATAGTACACCTTGGCTTTCCTGCGCATACATCCTGGCTTCAATAGAGATCTGCGCATGCGTCGGGAGCACCAGAGGTGAGTCCAGTGAAGAACTCCGACGTCTTGGTGAGTATAAAGGCTTTTATGGATAGGCATAGTATAGGGATGTTAGGGAGACTAAACTATACTTTTTTTCTAATTTCATACTACCCCTTTAATATTTTTGTATTGGTTTCCTACCCCAAAAAGTCTGCATTCTTCCAAAAACACTACGTATCTATAGCTTAATACTCATAGACTGCCAATTTTTCCTCCAAATGCTAATATTTCCAAATGAATAGAAATTGCACATTGATCAAGGAGTGTTCTATGGGTATAAAGTGCAGGCCAAGACCGATTATTAAAGGGGATGTACAGTGGGCTACAAATGTACAGTATGCTGATGCCTTGTCTCTAACAATGCTATATGGTTGGAACTGTAAGTAAGTGAGGTCACACTGTTCTTGCTGAATTGAACCTACTGAAATTTAGGTAAGGATAGCAAGGTTTCAACAGACATGAAGCCTGCACGGAACGTAATGAAAGGCAACATATTATTTTGCACAAAAGAAGCCAATTACTCTCTTATTTTATAGCAATAATATATTTCACCTTATATAACCGCTATGGCTTGTCTGCAAATAGGGTGGAATTTGTAAGTGCATTGTCAGCTAAGAGCACAGTGTCTATGCAGCAGAGCCAACCGTGTTCAGCCAAGCATGCTATCTATCAACTTTCACATCTTTAATGGCCACCATAAAGCAATGGTAATGTATGAATATCTTCCTCCGCTGCCTGCTACCGTCCTCTATATACTATATGGTTATAGATGTATTCCCTAATAAATTTGCAAATGATTCCCTCTGTGGCCATCAAAAGACCTATTTGTGGAAATACTTGAGACTTAGTCGCTTAACCCTTTGGAGGATGGTGGCATTTAGTAGAACATGTTGGGCTATAAATATGTTGCTAAACTATTAAATTCCATAGTTAAAGAAGATCTATCACCAGGTCTAAAAGGCCATGGCATGACATACATCATCTGGTCGGCGCTGTCATCCTGAGCATTTCGGGAACTTGCTTATCGAAATCTGTACAGCCGTTCGAAAGATATAAGCCCTGCTAGTGTTGATGCAAAATAATATGTACTAGCCAAGTGGGTGGTAACACTGTGATTTCTCTGGGGCATGGTCTCTGTGTGCTGTATGTGATGCAGTGTTACCGCCCACTTGGCTAGGAGACCCTAATTTGTATCAACACTGACAGGGCTTATAACTTTTGAATGGCTGGGTAACAATGCTCAGGGTGACAGCGCCGATCAGATGATGGATGTCACCAGGGTGAAGCAGATTAAACCAGCAATAAAAGTTTGTACCTCTTTTGCCAAGATATTTATTATTTTACAATATGCAAATGAGTAGTCAGGAGCACTGAGGGTGGTTCCTTTGCTGAAAACTGCTACACCCTCCACTGCTCTGCAAACACAAGAACACAGGGCTAGGGGAGATTTCAGCATAGCTCCCTGGCCCTGTCAATCAAAGAATGAAGGCATATTAGAGCAGTATGGGGCGCAGCAGTTTGGAGCAACAGAACCAACCTCAGTGCTCCTGACCGCTCATTTGCATATTGTAAAATAAATGAAAATAAATCTTGCTAATAGAGACACAAATTTTAATGGATAATGAATCATTATGCTCGACTGATCTTCTATTAAGATGTCCCTTTATTGAGAACTTTTCATCAACTCCAACTTTTTGCATCTTCCAGTCGGTGCCGATCCACTGATTCCGGCACAATTGGAAATTTTTCTCTAGCCCCCACTATTTCCAAGTCATCATCGGCTTACTTTTAGCTCAATCACACTCTTTACTGTCAGGTGGGCAGTCCTTGGCTGGAGCAGACAAACAAGGACCGCCCACCTGACAGCAGAGACTATAATTGTGCCGAAAATAACTGCACCGACTGCTCAGGAATGGTGGGGACTAGAAAAAAAAATCCCAACTGCGCCAAAATCAGTGGAGCAACGACTATTGAAGGATGCCAAGAGTTGGAGTTGTTGGAGGAGGTGAAAGGTCGTCTTTAAGCCAAAAGCTGAATTAAAGTCTTCTATAACGGGGTGCCCTATTGACCACCAATGACAGCCCTAACAAAAGTTCCACCTGTAGGCCCCCAGACAATGTACGAAATCACCTCCATGCTGCGTTGCACTATGCAATTCTTGGAAAAATCTGCCCGCATAGACCTATAAGAATGTTTTTGTAAATACAGCTAAAAGGAGTGGATATTATTATAGCTCCCATTTGTCCCTGAAGGGATTTCGAGCAATTATGAAACATGTTTGCATTATCCAAAATAGCACAGGCACATTTAGTATATATTAATCCCACTAATGGTCAGACGACGTGATTCTGGAATAATTGCTGACTCAGCACTGTCTATGGTCTATTCTCCAGCTACAACATCAGCATTCTGTCCCTGCGCCAACTGGATTTAAGTGGCTGTTCTGTAGATTTATTGTTTAACACTTTCTGCTCCGGCGGCCTGGGAATGGGGACAGCCAGTCATCTCCTGCACATATGCAATATCGCTGCAGAGGCTTCTTCTCTCCCGCTGCCTTACTGAACCGCGCAGAGAGATATGATTGAAGTCTCTAACGAATCTTAGCACCTTGATAAGCACGTATGCCGATTGATCCTTCTCTCTGTAATCTGATCCTTCAGCAAAGAGCAGACCATCATTGTGTTTCATTTAGATCCTACATTGGATATCAGTGTGTGTAGGAGTCTGATAAAGCATTAGGGTCACTTTTCTGGAAGGGGTTTGTACAAATCTAAGGAAACTGCCAGACACGACTGCCTATAATAATTCCGCAGATTTTGTATTGATCTCTAGACCCTTTGTAGCTCATTAGATTGTCATACTGGTTTACAGATTTCCTAGTTCAGATATATCTATGGCGCCGAGGACAGGTGGAAGTTTAATCCCAACTAGGTTAGTTTAGATTAGGATTATACAACCTGTGGCGCAGGAGCTGCTTTTAGACTTGGGTGACCCAGAAACATTAGGATACATATTAATATGGGACTGCTACGAAGCTCGTGAAAAACTCAACTTGGACCCCCCCCTGTGCAATTTCTCCACATAACCATCAGCCATGTCCCATACTAAATTTTTCAGGAATCGTTGGTTCTGCTTAGTATATAGTAGGGTGCCATTAGGGCTCGTCCAGCTGTATAACATGTAGGAAATATCCCAGGCACTCCAATATGATTCTGATGTGATTCTTTCTTTAGTGATAGCAACCAGATCCAGACAAAATAATATCTAAAGGATATAAAGTAACTTTAGTATTATCAACCAGGTCATGCATCCAATTCCAGATGCTTCAGTTAACAACTGTCGTCAATGGGCTATAGGAGACCGGATGTGGTTGAAGAGAGGACCAGTATGGGGCACCCAGAGAGAGACGGCCCATACTGGTCCCTTTACTGCTGCAGGTCTCTTCAACCACATCCGGTCTTCTATATCCCATCGAGGAAGGTTATTAACCGAAACGTCTGGGAATGGATGCATGACCTGGTTCATTATACTAAAGTTACTTTATATCCTTTATATATTATACTGTCAGGATCTGGTTGTTATCACTAAATAAAGAATGCCATCACCATACAATTACATTGTATTGTATTACATTTCCCTTTCCTTCTCTATCTGGGCCATGAAGACTTGTTCACACCATGTCTGTGCACACAGGTTTCCCATCCCCTGTCAGTGCCCGCCACATAATAATAATGCCCCCTGATGTTCCCCAGCCTCCCCCACAGCCTCCCCCACAGCCTCCCCCACAGCCTCCCTCCTTGCTCCGTCCTTCTCCCCTGGGGTATTGGGAAGTTAACAACTCTCTAAAGTTTATGTCCAGCTTTAAGCAAACCTAAACTTTTAACACTTTTTTAATTTCATAAATGAATATTGCAGGTTATAAAAGTAACTTTGTAATAGTTTTATTAGAGATAAATCCTTCTATGTCCTGTTATGTCCTCCGTCCTCTCCTGCACTTATCACTGTCTCTCTGGACTCCGGCAACTCTTACAGAAAACCAGTAAAAATAGGACATGACCTATTTTTTGAGGTTCCGTTAAAACATGAATGGATTTTAATGCAGCCATGTGTCAGACATCAAATTGTCATGCGTATGTTGACTTGCATTAAATTCTAATTTTTGGCGGTCCATTAAAACCCATTTTCTTGGTTTCCTCACTAGATTAAAAAAGATAGGGATCCATGAAAACGGGCTCTCCGCAGATGCAAGGAGGTCATGAAAAAAAGTCACTTTTTCATGGCCATTTTGTACCTCGGTCATGTGAATATAGGCTTAGGTTATGTGCACTCAAACATAGATAAACATGTATAAAACGGCCGCGATCTGTTATTTAATGGCCGTTTTCCATTCTGTGACACATAGTTTTTAACCCCTACCTGACCATCTGACCGTTTTCAACATCCATTTGTTACCCTGGCTGTTAAAAATATGGATGAAATTTTGATCCATTTTGATGGACATTAAAAACGGACCCATTGACTTGTATTGAAAATGGCCAAAAATATTGGGACAGAATATCCAGTATTTTCATATCCAGTATTTTCTCAGATGTCTTCAATGGTTCATAAACATTTATAAAAAAAAAAATCAATGCATTGATTTCAGGGATTTTCCACCATACTCAGGCCATGCATGGCCCAGTTCTCAACTATCACCATTTTGGGTTATAAAATAAAAAAAACAAAAAAAAAAACCGTAAAGACATAATATATTAACAATTGTGGGTGACACCTCTTTGTAATAAACCTCATAAAAATACAGCTGACTCACGTTCGCTTGCAAATAACCCCCATCGCCTTATCAATCTAAGTGTCCTTATTTCATACATAAACATATAGAGTCAATTACTGTAGCCGGATATCTCATTTACATTACAAATCTGAAGACGCTGACGTAGGTATAAAATATACAAGCCACAGCATGTTGTAGTTAAGACATGTAAATTGTCTCTGCTGTGGAATTATCTTCACAACAGAATTCATTAGACTGCAGTGAACAATATGTACATATGCATATCCTCTTATACCTAGCTATATTATTAGCATAGCTCTGCTGTGCTCACAGATCAACTCCTATGGCATTAAATACTATATTTCAGGACATCACAGGGTCACTGCTGTAACCAAATAGTCAGTATAGTTGACTTCAAATTGCTCAATTCCCCTGCAGCACCCCCACAGGGGGAAAGAGGAATCACATATCTGTCTTGGAAATCCATAAGCTCTCCATGGTCTTCCTTGGTCCTTCACAGAGACGAATGATTTTTACAACTGATCTGTGCTCTGGTTACTAGATGAGGGTTCTGAATGGGACATTATACTTGTGGTTTCTCAGAATCAAGACTTTTCACCTATTCTTGGTTTGAATTAAGTGGTGTCCGATCTTGTGCATTGTAAGTTGGACTGGCAAAGATTGCGCCGCTCAGATAGTCTCAATGGCTGAATGGTAGAACATGGAGGTGATGGCTTTGTGCTCCACCATTGTCTTCAACTTTATCTGCATCCCAAGGATGCAGATAGAGTTGACATCGGGACCCGGAACAGCAAGACAGCACCCAAAAGGCGCAACTATCCTGCTTAATCTGGGATGGGCATGGTGGCCCCCATTACTATAGAACCTGGTCCACTGTTTACACTACAATTAATATGGTCCTAGTTGGTATATAAGGTAGGAAGCTAGGAAGGGAATGAACTGGCACCAAAAGAGCAGATGATATACATTAGCAGACGTCAATGCTACCAGCAATGACACAACCCTCAGAATACTCCTTGCATGCTTTTTAATAGCTCTTTCATGATGAATACATTGTATCGACGGCTCTTCCAAGCTCTTCATGACTTTCCTAATCACATTCCATCCATAAGTGATCCCCTCGGACATGTAAGTCATTTTCCGCCGTACACACAGCCTTCCTGTGCACTACTACTTTCTCCCACTCTTTCCTATATACTGTAATACAGCAAATCTCTCTACAAACAAGCAATTGCTTGTATCGTTTTCATTAACTGTAGTGTCGGAAATAATAATAGTACAAACAAAAAAAGCACTTATGGTAATAATGGCGTTATTAAAACATTTCCCACTGTTAAAAATCGAAAATAAAAGAAAGCCTCCTCTGGAATTTTATGGTAATATAAAGCGCTATTAGAAGACGTTAATACATAATTGTTTTCTATGGAGAAGAGGGAAAAATAGTATTCGCCAATCCAAGTAATCATCATTAAAATATCGAGCGTGTGGATTTTTTTATAGAATGAATAGATTTGTGTTAGGAGAGATGAAGATCCTCTTTAGCGCGCGCCATCGTCGAGTACGCTCTCTAGATTGACCTGTGTCAGGATTACTCTGGATAGTTAGTCCTTTGAAGCTATGAATATTTTTGTATTCATTGTATGAAATATTTATTCATAGCGAATTGCGAGGATGTGTTGAGCTCAACACAGGCTATTATTCTGCGGTAATGAAATGATGTCAGAGCGCACCGATGGTCCCACTCTTATAACACCCAACCAGGTGCACACAATTAGCCAAACAATACCCAACACGTTCCAACAGGCGGACGGCATAAAAAGACTATTACAATGTGGCGAATGTTAGTATAATCAGCAAATACACTTCTGTAAGACGGTTGTAAAGCGTTTGTTTGGCTGATGAAAAGAAGAATAAATGGAGCAGATTTCGGGCCAGGGTCAATAGTATATATTATCTGCTACTATTCGGTTTTCTAGGAGCCCTCAAGGGCAAGGTTACAAAGGAGGAAAGAACAATCGCTCGCTGTTGTGCTTACATAAAGCTTGGAAGTTGACATCAAGGGCGTCGAGAGTATAGAGGTGGACGTACACTTTTTATAGCAACGCTTGTTCGGCCAACAGCTATTCCTCCTGATCTTCTCATACAGATGCATGCTCAGTTAGGCTGTGTGTGCATGTCTTGTCAATGTGAAGATGAGAAAAAGCTGTGGCCAAATACCTTTGGGGGCAGTTTATCTTCCTTGGGAACAAAGGATATGTTCACATTCCATCCTTCATTTTAGCAGTATTTACATTGCCCTTTTCTTCTCTATCTGGCTCAGACCACCATGAAGACTTTCTCACAACATGTCTGCACACATAAACTGATACTTTTTGTACTGCTACTTTTGGGTAAATGTTCTCCTTTCTGACAGTGGAATGCCGTGCATCATCATAAATCTTCTCACTTCAGGGCACCAGAGGGCAGAGGTAATACATTTATGATGCACAGACTGTCGGCCATCAAAGGAAATCAGAAAGAAAATATTAACTAGCCCTAGTGTCTTATCTAGTGTGTGCATACAGGAATACAAGGAGATCAAAGATATTTATCCAGCCCTAGTGTGTTGAGGTTGACTTGTGAGTCCCGATGGCCTCTGAGCCCAGGTAGTAGCTGTGACCACTGCAACCCCTATAGTAACAATATAGACAATAGGTTTGCAGTTAGTGAGTTCCTTGTATTTCCACTTCACCAAACTTATTTTTACCAGTTAAAGGGATTTTGGCACTAATGACATTTATTCCCTATCCAAAGTATAGGGGAAAAGAGAATGATCATGGGGTGCGCGCCCAGTGATTATGAGGACGGGGATCCACAAGTGCCCCATGTAAACATAGTAGTGATCGCCACTGCTCCATTCACTTATATGGAACTACAGAAACAGCAATCTCTGTCAGTCCCATAGAAGTGAATGGAGCAGGGGCCGCACATTCACACCTCCATTCTTTTCACCTGGTTCACTTCCAGACCCCAATTCTCATGATCACTGGCAGGTCCCAGCAATCGGACCTCTAATACCTATCCTGTGGATAGGGGATACATGTCACTAGTGGAAAACCCCTTGAAGATATGGGAGGCTAAAATTAGGGATAGTCAACCCTCGAATGTCCATCTCTGCTTCACCACTAATATGGACAATCCAAAAAGATGTCCAACGCTCAAGTGCTGTGCCGTGATACAATTATTATTTCTGCTATCTGTCATCTATTCATATATGAAATGTTCCTGAATAATGCATATATTTAATGATATCGCAATGACTTGTACCAGATCAATGTTACAGTCCTCAGGCGGTTCTCAAACCAATAAGGTCTATTGTAGGGAAGTAAGAAAACATTAATTATTGATTCCCTTGACTGGAGATTTATTAAAATATGTTTCCTTTAGTTAAAAGTTATGTCTGATTACCGATACACATACATAAAGAGTGAATGCTTACTAAAAGACGGTGAAACAAGTATACAAATGACCAATTAATCAGGATACCAGTCATTGACTCTTATTACTGAGTATAGAGGTGGCAGTCGTCTCTTAAAGGGAACCTTTCACCACCTCCACCAACTCCAGCTCTTTGCATCCTTTAATAGCTCCACTGATTCCAGCACAGTTGGAATTTTCTGTCTAGCCCCCACCGTTCCTGAAGAATCAATTATGTTAGTTTTTATACAATTATACTCTCCGTTGTCAAATGGGCAGTCCCTGTCTGTTTGTTCCAGCCCAGCACCGCCCACCTAACAGTAGAAAGCCTAATTAGCATATTGGGTGCTGAAACTAACAGCAATGATTGCTCAGGAATGGTGGGGGCTAGAGAAAAAAAAATCCAATTGTGCTGGAATCAGTGGATCGGCGCCTATTGAAGTTGCAGAGTTTGAGTTGGTGGAGGTGGTGGAAGGTCCTCTTTAAGTCTTCTAGTTCAATAGAATTTAGTCTTTTGGGAACTGTCATTAAGGAAGAGCAAGAAATAAAATACTACAGATATTGCAGGTATCAATGGAACAATTGGCACCTACTATATTAAGTCGACTTTCCCTACTCTTAGTTACCTTACAACCTTATAAAAGAAAACTCTCTTACCTTAAAATGGAAAAGGAAACAGTATTGAAGTCTTTTCAATGTGTAGCCAACAGGAGATACTCCATGGATAAAATGCAGCGCCGCCTGGTAAAGAAAAACTGGCATTAACAAGCCGGTATCAGTCAATGAAAGAAAACGTAATGTCTTTACGGTGTATTAAATAGTCAAGACAACCATTAAACAAGAAATATATCTGATATGATCTGATATCTCAGAAAAAATAAGTTGGTCCACTTAAAACAAAATTAGACCACACCCACTTACAATGACATCACATGCTTATTCTTTTTGAGAACCTAATGATCAGGGAGCAGTCTTTATATTAGTCTAGTCGTTTAGTCTTCTTTATTCTACAACTACCGACCCTTTTGGCATGGATATAGATAGGGGTGGTTTGACATACTGTATTCCCTGAGTGTTTGGTGGCGGAGGTTCATACAAGCCAAGCCTGCAACTCAAAACTACGCAGTTTATGAATGATCCGAATCCAGATATAAACAGTAAGTACATTTTTTATATTGTCCAAGAGAAGTTTTTTCACTCATTTACTGTACCATAAAGTGCTCTTAGTGTAGCAGTAATAAAAAAATGAAAGCAATTTCAAATAAAGAAGCCAAAAATGCCAAAATTATTGAATAAATACCTCAATTGATTTTTCATTTTTTTTGCCATTGTCCTGTATCTAAATGCCCAGAGTAACGGTGCCAAGACATATTAAGGTTGGCTGAAACTGGTGGGGCCACTTTCTAGGTTCACACCTGTGTTGGCGTTTCCATTCTTCGGACCTGCTTGGGGACCCGAAAAAACGTAAAACCAATCTGCTTAAAAAGTGGTTACCCACGGAAACCGCCTGGTTTCTCCCTGAAAAATGCAGAAAGAAAAGTCCTGCTTGCTGGACTTTTCTCTCCACATTTTTCAAGCGGAATGAGGGACGGAATCCCTGAATGGTCATTGAACGCCAATGTGAACCCAGCCTGATGTGTATGTGTATGTGATGCGCTTACTCTCCCCCAACAGATGGAAGATGTTGATTTTTTTCATGCCAAATCAATAGGGAAGACCAAGATGTCTCGCAGCGCCTTACTCCCCCCCCCCTTTCGCCACTTAGATTGTATGTGCCCTTGGCTGGACTGGCCGTGCCTGTGTATATGGAAATCCGAAGAAGTAGCTGTTGACCATACAAGCATTTGGCTGAAAGCTATTGAAGGTGTATGGCCACCTTAAGGTAGACTGACTTGTTGGCACCCCTTTGTCGTTCAGACAACTCACCGTTCCAAAGACAAGTAGACTAATTTTTGCAAATGTTCTCCAAATTCTAAAAAATTGCAAACCTCAATTATCAGTTATAAGACCAATTTAGCTACAATGTTATTTCTTCCTAAAACCAAGAGAATGAATTTCATGGAAGCCCGAATCCATCTATTTTAATTTGTGTTATTATTGCCAGCTCGAAATGTTTTCTGTTTCTCGGTAGACTCTACAGCCCCAGGTGCTCTCCACTCAAAGTTATTGGCCAAAAAACGTCAGGACTTCAATGGATGTATCCTTGAACTTTATCCGAAAAAAAAACAACAACCCAGCGAGCCAACCAGCAGGGTAAAAGCATATTACTGCAGCAGGTGAGGATATCTCACCCGATGATATACCGAGCAAGAAAATTTGATTTCAGCCGAGTCCCAGAGCGCGGAGTGTACAGCGGGAACATTAATTATTTTCTAGAACACACTTTCGAAAGAAGCCTATTGCTTAGCACCATCTCTCCACATTAGTCTAGGTACGGAAAAAAGCTGCTGAGAGTTGAGACCACTGAGAGTACAGCGAGATCCTATACCGAAGGCCTTTAATATGTCTGCCCGGCAGCCTCTGATAAGAATACTGTATTTCATCTATCCATAATTATAAATTGTGTTCTTATAATTACTGACACAGTCAGTGAACAGAGAAGGAGCAGAGATTGTATTCATCCCTTTCACTTCTCAGGACAGGAGTAATTAAAGCTGAGATCAGCAGTCGAAGCCATTGGCAAGAACACAGATGATCATTTATGGTCAAGTCAATCTCCTGGCAGTAGTAAAAAATGATCTGTCAGGTGTGGGCAGGACCATCTTCCACCTTTGGTCTCTTGGTGTGCAGCCATCACAAATCTGTTGTTTGCATTATGACAATGACAGGTACTTATGTCAGGACTTGCGCTTTCCTATTTGTCATAGAATAGTAATTGCTTCCTCGGCTAAGGCAGGCTCCTCTGTGCTTTCTATAGAGCTGACCACTACTATTTCTATTCTCTAATCAATCACTCCTACCCCAGATGATAATCTCCCCTTTCTTAGCTTTCTAAGGTGCTGGGCCACTACTTCCTCAAGCTTGCTATGCTGCAGACCACTTCATTATCAGCTCTCTTACATGTCAGACTATGCTTTCCCCAATTCTCCTTTGTGCCAGATTTCTGGTTATTCAGCCCTCCTACAGTATGTGCCACACAACTTTCTGTGTCAAATCAAACTTTGCTACATCTCTATATGCCAGATCATAGCCCGTTCAGCTCTCCTATGAGCCACGGCGCTGCTTATCTTGCTTTCTTATACTCCATAACACTGGTTCCTAACTCTTCTTTGTGCTAGACTACTGTTTACTTAGCTTTCCAACTGTATACACCATACCACTGATTACTCAGCTTTCTTATGTGCCTGACAACTGCTAATCCAGCTCTCCTATGTACCACGCTACTACTTACTTAGCTCTCCTATGTGCCAGACATTTGCTTACCCAGCTCACCTATTACCAGGGACTTGCAGACAGCTGTAAACAGAGACAATGATTAAGAGAAGAAATCCTGGCTAGTGCAAGCCCTAGCGGCATCAAAACAAAGGTGCAGCACAGAGCAAAGCATGATATTGAAAATAAAATATAGCATCAACCATTAAAACTTCAGCATGCATATACTGTAGGTATTTTTATATATTTTATACTAGCTTAACCCCTTTTACCCTTTAAATTTTAGTTGTTGTCTCAAAGATGTTTCACTGTACTTTGTCATAAAGTGTTGCCATTCATAAGCAGTATATATGTACAATGTCACAGCACTTCAAAAATGGACAATTTAGAGTATGTAAATGCTAGAGGGCCCATATCCCACAGATAGAAGCACAAATATGCACTCCATGTATTCTAAAGAGCTCAGAAAAACACTGGGCATTACATGATGCTGGGAGAAGCTGTCATGTAAGCTTTGTTCAAGCTCATCCTTGACGTTCACCGATCCTTTCAGATATAGTTTAAGTACAAGGTTTACGTTTTAGCTCGACATCACTTATAACATATCATTTTTTGTCTACAAAGTACATAATAGAAATGAACTTCTGCAAAAGAATCTTCATAACTACCGTGTTTATTCTGCTCACCATTTGTTACATAAGATACAATCTCTTTTATTCTTGAGTTTTGTTTTTTTTTATTTAAAAAACTGAAAATGGAGACGCACCCCAATTTCTTGCATGGCGGGAGGTCTGAACAGTGAAGGGGCCACAAAGCTACATTACTTGGAATAAATTGACAACTAGGTCTTAAGGTTAACATTTCTCTTATCAAGTGGTCGTGTCCTCACCCAGTCTAAGATTGTTAGCACTGTCAGAGCCCTTCTAAAATCACAGACAAAAAAGTCCTGCAAATGCAAGTTTTTCATTTGGTGATGCGACTGCAAAAACAACCGATACCTGATGGACCCCATTATAGTCAATGGAGTCCATCAGGATACATTGATGTCTGTCATTTTAATGTTTAGTAAGTTCTTCTGCTTCAATGATGAGACAGAAGAACAAATTTATACGATGCAAGTGCACAAGTACCCTTTCTCTGTATTTTTGGAAATTTTTTAATGCATATGTATACATTTCTAGAAAAACCAAGGAAAAGCACAACATAAAGTTCTAAGAAAAGAAGATCCAGAATTGTTATGAAGAATATGGCCTCTATAAAGGGAATCTACCACTACCAGAATCTCTTCTAAATCCCTTACATGCTGTTGTAGGGGCTATTAGTGACATAATGAACATACCTTTTTGTGTCAAAGTGCAATCTTGCTACTGACAAAATAACCTTTAAATTCATATGCAAATGACCTGCTTGGAGCACCCGGGCCATGGCCAGAGCACCAGTTTTGCTTGTGGTCATCACACAGTGTCACCCCCGGACATAAAGATTGACAGGTCCACAGCTGGACCCGACTGTCAGATATAAACGTCTATCAGTAGATGATGACGACATCCACAAAATAGGATATACCCTTAAAATTTATGTATGTTTGCAATCTTATTGCTCTAACACATACACTTTGCATACGGTCTTGATAAAAAAAAAATCTAGTTTGCCTATTCATCTCCTATCTAGACCTATATGACTCCATGGTTACAGACTACAGACTCACCCTGTATGTAGTCAGATCTTAGAGTCATGTTACTTCACCTCTTCCTAATGTTTGTCAACAAAAACTGGTGCTCCAGCAGACTCTGCCTTGTCCTAGGCGGCATGCGGATTATACATTGATTTCCTCAGCAGCAATATTGCACTTTGAAACAAAAAGTTTTGTTTACTATATCACTAACCAGCCCTACAGTCATGGTCAAAAGTTTTGAGAATGACACAAATATTATATTTTCACATGATCTGCTGCCCTCTGGTTTTTATGTGTGTTTGTCAGATGTTTTTATCACATACAGAAATAGAATTGCATTCATATTATGAGTAACCGAAGCTTATATTGACAGAATGAGTTAATGCAGCAAGTCAATATTTGCAGTGTTGACCCTTCTTCTTCAGGACATCTGCAATTCTCCCTGGCATGCTCTCAATCAACTTCTGGACCAAATCCTGACTGATAGCAGTCCATTCTTGCAGAATTAATGCTTTAATTTTGTCTGAATTTGTTGGTTTTTGTTTGTCCACTCGTCTCTTGATGATTGACCACAAGTTCTCAATGGGATTAAGATCTGGGGAGTTTCCAGGCCATGGACCCAAAATCTCTATGTTTTGTTCCCTGAGCCATTTAGTTATCACCTTTGCTTTATGACAAGGTGCTCCATCATGCTGGAAAAGGCATTGTTGAGCGCCAAACTGCTCTTGGACGGTTGGGAGAAGTTGCTCTTGGAGGACATTCTGGTACCATTCTTTATTCATGGCTGTGTTTTTAGGCAAGACTGTGAGAGAGCCGATTCCCTTGGCTGAGAAGCAACCCCACACATGAATGGTTTCAGGATGCTTTACAGTTGGCATGAGACAAGACTGGTGGTAGCGCTCACCTCTTCTTCTCCGAATAAGCTGTTTTCCAGATGTTCCAAACAATCAAAAAGGGGATTCATCAGAGAAAATGACTTTCCCCCAGTCCTCAGCAGTCCACTCCCTGTACCTTTTGCAGAATATCAGTCTGTCCCTGATGTTTTTTCTGGAGAGAAGTGGCTTCTTTGCTGCCCTCCTTGAGACCAGGCCTTGCTCCAAGAGTCTCCGCCTCACAGTGCGTGCAGATGCACTCACACCTGCCTGCTGCCATTCCTCAGCAAGCTCTGCACTGCTGGTAGCCCCATCCCGCAGCTGAAACACTTTTAAGAGACGGTCCTGCCGCTTGCTGGTCTTTCTTGGGCGCCCTGGAGCCTTTTTGGCACCAATGGAACCTCTCTCCTTGAAGTTCTTGATGATGCGATAGATTGTTGACTGAGGTGCAAACTTTCTAGCTGCAATACTCTTCCCAGTTAGGCCATTTTTGTGCAGTGCAATGATGACTGCACGTGTTTCTTTAGAGATAACCATGGTTAACAGAAGAGAAACAATGATGGCAAGCACCAGCCTCCTTTTAAAGTGTCCAGTGGTGTCATTCTTACTTAATCATGACAGATTGATCTCCAGCCCTGTCCTCATCAACACCCACACCTGTGTTAATGGAGCAATCACTGAAACGATGTTAGGTGGTCCTTTTAAGGCAGGGCTGCAATGATGTTGAAATGTGTTTTGGGGGATAAAGTTCATTTTCTAGGCAAATATTGACTTTGCAAGTAATTGCTGTTAAGCTGATCACTCTTTATAACATTCTGGAGTATATGCAAATTACCATTAGAAAAACTGAAGCAGTAGACTTTGTAAAAATTAATATTTGTATCATTCTCAAAACTTTTGGCCATGACTGTACAACAGCCTATAAGGGGTTTAGAAGTGATTTTGGTGGTGGTAGACTCCCTGTAGATTCTCTATAATAATTACAATTAAGTATTTTATGGTTCTAGTGTTTTGTTGGAGCCCGTGACCTTTAATGCTCTCACAGCCCAGACCACTATCAGTCTTCCCCTGGGTGTAATATTATTACTGTTATTTATACTACTAATATTATAGGAATGTCAGACCCTATAGAACTGAAAATATTTTGTGGTGTACTGATCCCACAGTCTATTAAAATAATTTGTTATATGATGATATTTTTGAAAATGAAGCCCATTATACATGTATACAGATGTAGCAGAGTTAACCCGACTTTCTGCAGTATGATATCTTATCATAGATAACAACAAAAGCCAATGAAATAGATTTTTCTGTGTTTTTTTTCATTGGCTTTTGATGTCTTCTATGATACAACATTATATTGTAGCAATTTATCCCGCTGCAGAAAGTCGGGTTAATTCTGCTACATCTGTATCTGATGCTCAGGTTATCGGCTTTGCAAGGGTTAAGAACTGAGAAGCAATGTTGATATAGTACTGACAGGAAGGTAGGCATCTGGAACAACGCTGGATGCCGCTGTGAGAGTCCCACTTGCCAAGCAGAAGGGCACCACTGCACGGATTCTTACTTTATTGGAAAATTACCTGGGGCTGTCCCCATATTGTGCCGCTGTGAAGCTGTTCTCACTTCTCCTTAGCAGCAATTGATGGCATCCCTAAACTGGAAGGGTGAACAGCTGAAATATAAACTGGCATTGACTAGAATCAGCTGAGGGGAAGCTACGACTGCGGAAATTTCACAAAGCACCAACTGTGCCCTGTTGTGGGAAAGCTGCAGCTCCTGGCGCCTTTCAATCATGTTGATACAACCGATAAAAGTAGATTATTTACCAGTGCAAGGCAGCATATGAAGCGTGAACTGGCATTACCAGGATCTCCGCTGAAAGCTGGCACCAAGAGCGCCAACAAAGGGTGCGGCGAGCCAGATCTCAGCAAGCAGAAGGAAGCAAAGTAACATAGCGCACTTCCATATATTTTAAGACATTAAGCCTTATATAATGAAATTACATTACTATGCTACATGCAGAGATACAAGGGTGGGCATACTATATGTGCAACCTGAGCAGCTGCATAGGGGTTAGTAGCTATAGGACCCCCGTCACCTTATAAGATGCTTCCTCTTTCTATGCAAATATTATATACAATGTATATTGTCATATATGAGAACCCACGAACAGCCTAACATGATAGAATATTTATCTAGTTCATAGCAAAATACATGAAATGATAGAATATTTACAGACAACACCTGCCAACTGCTCCTGTATACTGTGACTATGTATAGACGCTCCCATCATCCAGACTACCATTCCCAAACCTATGGCTCTCCAGCTGTTGCAAAAGTACAACTCCCAACAGGCCCTAATAGCCGCAGGCTGTCAAGACATGATGTAAGTTGTAGTTTTGCAACAGCTGGACAGCCGCAGGTTGGAGATTACTAATGTAGAGAAGCTACATCAACCATTTGTTGGGGGCTGAACATATATCCACATAAATACATCCATTCAGAACAAAATGTGTTTTCCAAGGCTTAAAGGGTAGCTCCATTGCTGCTGATACCAGAAATGTACATGGCATTGGGGGATTGCAACAAGTATATTGTTTTACTGTTGCTGAGGTTTCTACACAAAAGCTTACAAACACCTGCACAGTCCCCCGGCCGGCTGTATCTCCTTCCATCACATATAAACGTCTACGATAAGACCATCCACAAAATAGGATAAACCCTTTACAATGTTGTACATCTTTACAATCTTTTATTGCTCCAATATATCTCATTTAAAATAAGTAATTCTGCACATGCGCAAAAAAAAAAAAAAAATCACTATTTTGCCTCTCCAGCTCCTATGTAGATTTAGGTGTCTCCATGGTTACAGACTACAAACAAACCTTGTATGTAGTCGGATCCTGGAGTAATATGTTACTTCCTACCTGCCTAATATTTTGTAGCTCCCTTTAATGCTGCCAAAACTACTATAAGACCTCTAAAGTGTCCAGATTAACTTTTTTTTCCTGCATTTTGTGCTACAGTATCTCTTTTATGGGACCTAAAGGGCTAGCCTCTGCCCTGTATATGCGTCAGTGAGCTTTGGGCACCCATGACCCTACTGTTGTTTTACCGTTTGACCTTCTTTGGACCACTTTGGTACATAGTAAGCATTGTGTATCAGGAAGACCCCTTAAAGTCTCAGGGGATGCTCTGATGTAGTCATCTACCATTACTAGTTGGCCCTTGGCTAAAATTGTTCCAACACATCATCTTTAGTAACTGAATGCTTACATGTTACCTAATATATTTGGCCCCTTGACAGATGCCATTGTCACAAGTCATTTTCATTCTCCTCACCTGTGGTTTTAATGCCAAATGATAGTTATCAGACTCCAATCTAACATTGGCCATGACTTAGTATACAAAGTACCCTTCATATTCATATATCTAAAAAAAGAATAAAAAAAGATGCTAAACGTATCTGCAAATAGTTTATTCCCTTTTCCGATGCCAATTCCTTTTCCAAAGTAAAATCATTTTCCATAGTATAAAAATAAGATTTTAGAAGAACAACTGTAATGTAAAGTAATAGCCCCATGGAAAGTAATGGTTTATGTCTGTTCTCGGAAGGCATATTTATTTCTTTTAATGGAGGCTTTGCACGTTTATAAATTTGTTTTTATATATATTTGGTATTTGCTTTGATGTATTTTCTTTCACAAAGAAAAGAGGGCATAAAACAAAATCCCAGCGAAGCGTTCCAAAGTATTCTGGAAGGGAGAAATATCTCTGGAAGCAAGGACAAAAAACCTTCAGTATGTAAGACACTACATTATACACCTTTATGAAAAAATATCTCCAACCCTTGAGCTTGGTAAGGAAGTCAACTTTTTTGGTAAAACTTCATTTTGCATTGACAAGAGAGTATTATTTTCACAAGACCTCCAAAACCTATGGGATTAAGAGATGTTTGGAGCTGTTTTTGGGACATCAAAGGAGGTGGGGCTTGCTTATGTCCTGCAAATTGGGAACCAACTGTTACTAATAATGCCCTTGTGCCCTCCCTAGACATCGCAATAAGGCTTTGAAAGAATAGCTGATATTATGTAACATTTTCTTCATCCTGTACTGACTATGAACGCACTAGAGAAGAAGTTGCCTTTCATCATACTTTTTACTTTTCCGATGGACGAATAAGTCATATATGCAAGAACATTTCTTCCATTACAAAGGTAAAGAAACATGACGGAAGACAACGTCAATGGGAGATTTATTATTTAGAGTCAATGGGAGTGGACACAGATGAAGCCCCCTCCTCGCTCTTCTACTATTAATGTCTGTTGCTGTCATCCTATGATGGACATTAATAGCGATAGTGTGAACATAGCCTAAGGCTGCTGTAAAGCAGTGCTAAATATAGCTGAACTGCACGTCCTCTAAATTTATTTAGAAGCCCAGGTAAAGGTGCAAAGTGGTGAATCCTCGTAATGTAAAGAGGCCACCTTATCGCTGGCAGATGGGCTCTCACAATTTTATCAAAGTGTCGGTTCAGAACCTCATTTTCAAAACTATATATTTAGCAGACATAGCCTTAGTGCTTTAGCAGAGTGATGTTGCAATGTTTTGTGCTAGCATATCTATAATCTATATTGTATAACATATCTATCTATCTATCTATCTATCTATCTATCTATCTAGCTATGTAATATCTATCTATCTATCTATCTATCTATCTATCTATCTCATATCTATTTATCTATCTATCTCATATCTATCTATCTATCTATCTATCTCATATCTATCTATCTCATATCTATCTATCTATCTATCTATCTCATATCTATTTATCTATCTATCTCATATCTATCTATCTATCTATCTATCTATCTCATATCTATCTATCTCATATCTATCTATCTATCTAATATCTATCTATCTATCTATCTAGCTATGTAATATCTATCTATCTATCTCATATCTATCTATCTATCTGTCTATCTCATATCTATCTATCTATCTATCTCATATCTATCTATCCCTCTATCTATCTATCTCATATCTATCTATCTCCTATCTATCTCATATCTATCTATCTATCTATCTATCTATCTATCTCATATCTATCTATCTATCTATCTATCTATCTATCTAATATCTTTCTATCTCATATCTATCTATCTCATATCTATCTATCTATCTGTCTATCTCATATCTATCTATCTATCTATCTATCTATCTATCTATCTATCTCATATCTATCTATCTATCTATCTATCTATCTATCTATCTATCTATCTATCTCATATCTATCTATCTATCTATCTATCTATCTCTCTCTCATATCACTATCTCTCTCTCTCTCACATATCTATCTATCTATCTATCTATCTATCTATCTATCTATCGATCTATCCATCTATCCCATTTATCTATCTTATATCTATCTATCTCATATCTATCTTTCTAACCTTTGTGTACTACACAATTAATTGTATCAACATATAATTATGAAACAGTATTAAAGAAGTAAGGAATGGTAGCATAAAATAACACTAAACGAATAAAAGAAAAAAATAAAGCATACTCAACATAGTAATGTATCTGAGCCAATACAGTCTGAGATTTTTGAATAAATAAGATCTTGTTTATTGTGTCAACTTTTCTAAAATATGTAATTAAAAAATTGCAAATAGTCTTTTAGAATTTCCCCTCCGTTTTGTGCATACTGCTCTCTTGCACATATATATATATGTGTGTGTTTCTTCCTAATGTCTGACTACAAGGAAGCCCTGTGTGTAGTCTGATCCTACAGTCATTTGTTACTTCAATCTTTTTACCCCTTTAACTTACTAAACTATGGACAGTAAGAGAATAGACAGATGGATTTCACACCAGAGGACACAGGGCTTGCCTGTAGTCTGTACAGTCATGGCCAAAAGTTTTGAGAATGATACAAATATTAATTTTTACAAAGTCTACTGCTTCAGTTTTTCTAATGGCAATTTGCATATACTCCAGAATGTTATAAAGAGTGATCAGCTTAACAGCAATTACTTGCAAAGTCAATATTTGCCTAGAAAATGAACTTTATCCCCCAAAACACATTTCAACATCATTGCAGCCCTGCCTTAAAAGGACCACCTAACATCGTTTCAGTGATTGCTCCATTAACACAGGTGTGGGTGTTGATGAGGACAGGGCTGGAGATCAATCTGTCATGATTAAGTAAGAATGACACCACTGGACACTTTAAAAGGAGGCTGGTGCTTGCCATCATTGTTTCTCTTCTGTTAACCATGGTTATCTCTAAAGAAACACGTGCAGTCATCATTGCACTGCACAAAAATGGCCTAACTGGGAAGAGTATTGCAGCTAGAAAGATTGCACCTCAGTCAACAATCTACCGCATCATGAAGAACTTCAAGGAGAGAGGTTCCATTGGTGCCAAAAAGGCTCCAGGGCGCCCAAGAAAGACCAGCAAGCGGCAGGACCGTCTCTTAAAAGTGTTTCAGCTGCGGGATCGGGCTACCAGCAGTGCAGAGCTTGCTGAGGAATGGCAGCAGGCAGTTGTGAGTGCATCTGCACGCACTGTGAGGCGGAGACTCTTGGAGCAAGGCCTGGTCTCAAGGAGGGCAGCAAAGAAGCCACTTCTCTCCAGAAAAAACATCAGGGACAGACTGATATTCTGCAAAAGGTACAGGGAGTGGACTGCTGAGGACTGGGGGAAAGTCATTTTCTCTGATGAATCCCCTTTTCGATTGTTTGGAACATCTGGAAAACAGCTTATTCGGAGAAGAAGAGGTGAGCGCTACCACCAGTCTTGTTTCATGCCAACTGTAAAGCATCCTGAAACCATTCATGTGTGGGGTTGCTTCTCAGCCAAGGGAATCGGCTCTCTCACAGTCTTGCCTAAAAACACAGCCATGAATAAAGAATGGTACCAGAATGTCCTCCAAGAGCAACTTCTCCCAACCGTCCAAGAGCAGTTTGGCGCTCAACAATGCCTTTTCCAGCATGAAGGAGCACCTTGCCATAAAGCAAAGGTGATAACTAAATGGCTCAGGGAACAAAACATAGAGATTTTGGGTCCATGACCTGGAAACTCCCCAGATCTTAATCCCATTGAGAACTTGTGGTCAATCATCAAGAGACGGGTGGACAAACAAAAACCAACAAATTCAGACAAAATTAAAGCATTGATTCTGCAAGAATGGACTGCTATCAGTCAGGATTTGGTCCAGAAGTTGATTGAGAGCATGCCAGGGAGAATTGCAGAGGTCCTGAAGAAGAAGGGTCAACACTGCAAATATTGACTTGCTGCATTAACTCATTCTAACTGTCAATATAAGCTTCTGTTACTCATAATATGAATGCAATTCTATTTCTGTATGTGATAAAAACATCTGACAAACACACATAAAAACCAGAGGGCAGCAGATCATGTGAAAATAGAATATTTGTGTCATTCTCAAAACTTTTGGCCATGACTGTAGACATGAAGACATGTAGCTCTGTATGGGAACTGCAAACACAAAACAGTGGCCTATATAGCATGTCATCAAGACAGTCTGCAAGGCTGCTCCAACTTTTGTTTTAGATCATTTAGAGTAAAGAAACATGAATGAAACATGACTGCAAGATCTGACCACTTGTTTGCAGTCATTGCCAGGATGGCTCATAGATCTGCAGGTAAACAAAAACAAAGGATATTTTATTTATTAAGAATATTTACAAAGCTGTTTCAACTTTTATTTTAGATGCATTAGAGCAAATTTACAAGACACAAAACTGCAGGATCTGACATGTTTGTAATATGCAACCAGGTAGACACATAGTTCTGCATGGGAGCTGTAAACACAAAACAGTGGGTTATTTTTTTCATGAAGACTATTTCAAAATTGTTTCTATTTTTTATATTAAATTTATTTTAGCAAAAAAGATGAAGGACTCATGACTCCAGGATCTGACTACATAGGGCTTGTCTGTAATATGTAATGATGCAGACACATAAGTCTGCAAGTGAGCTGTAAACACAAAACGATGGATGGGATCATTTTCATAAAGACTACTGAAAAATTTTATTTGAGATGCATTAGAGAAAATAAAGATGATAAGAACAAGTGCAGGATTTGTCTACACAGAGCTTGTTCTCTAGTCTAGTCTGTAACCACAAACACACATACCGTACATTAGGTCTGCATGGAAGCTGAAAGCACAATAGGATATCTTTTTAATCAAGATCATTTGCTATGTTGCTGCATTTGTTGCATTATTTTAGATGCATTAGAAACAGTAATATAAAAGACACAAGTTGGTAGGATCTGACTACACAGTGTCTGTTTGTAGTCTGTAACCAAGGTGACAGTGCATAGCTGTACATAGGAGCTGTAGACACAAAACGGTAGGATATTTTGCATGAGGGATGCTTGAAAAGTTGTTGCAATCTCTATTTCGGATACCCTTGTGCAATAAAATAATGCTTGCAAAAGCATGCATACCCTTCACACAGCACATGACAGTATTCCCGGCTTACAAGAAGAATAAAAATTTTATTCAGCATTCCAAAAAAGAGCGTCTTACCTTATATGACACTCTGCAAGTCTACCTGAGACATCATCAATTAGATTTTAGAGGCTTTTGGGCAGTGCTGTGTACATAGTCAGCACAGTGCAATGTAAATTATTCGCAATGATTCCCATAGCTATTAGAAGCAGGGGAAGAGAGAAAAGCAATGTAATAATGAATATATTTTGCAGCCTTGTCATGCCTCTCCCCCACTGGCGTGGATCCATAGCCATACATCAAAAAGCAATGAAAAGTTTGACTCCTGCAGATGAAGGCTGAACCTGAAGAAACTACCGAGGGGGCATTAATACGCAGAGACATTTGGGATCTGCTCCAGGTGCATTGGCTACAGCCACAGGAAATTTTAAGCAGAGATTGTCAATGGAGATTGAGCCTCTGCCCTGCAGTACACAGAAGAGTTGTGGTGCTGCATATTAAAGGCAAAGGGCCCATAGTGAGAATTATTATAGGTAAAACTTGGGTTCCAGGATTCCTGGGCCCTTTCATCACAATGTCTGATTCTCACATTAGGGAAAGAATACAGCTCTCTCTGTGATATTATAAAGCTTACGTAAGTCCCCTAGAAATAAATAGCGAGACGTCTTATTACGGTCACATGACACATAAAAGGAGCTTTGAGAAATGGACCCCTAGGAGTTTTTTCAATCATGGGCTCAGTGGATTGCAGCATGACAGACTGAACAGATTTAAGAGAATGATCCACAGAAAACATCATGGAGCTAAGTTAAAATAACACTTTTATAGAGCAATAAGACGGTTGTCTGGAGTGACCTGCCCGAGATGCAACATCCACCCTCTAAGTGCCAGCTGTGCCCCTATTATCTATCAGAAGAAGGGATCAATGTGTGTATTGTCAGGCTCTGGTCACAGGAATATTTGGGGCACTGGCAACAATGTATTTACAGTGTGTGACACCGACATTGAACACACTTGTCTTGGTAAGGGTCTCGTATAAGGAGGTCGACTACGAGAATCTAGAAAACCTGCACAATCCTCTGATAACCAAAAATGATGCTCTGAAAATACTGATGGGCAGATACAGTGAGTATATAGTAAGTAAATTGCAATTGTATACTCACTAGATATATATACTAGCCTATGTGCACATGAACTTTGCTTGACAAAGGCTGAGTAGAGCTGAAACGTTGCCTACACATGCAATAAACTTCACCATTTTTTCTTGAAACTACTGGAGTGCTGCCTTTTTCCTCGGATGGAGATAGATAGATAGATAGATAGATAGATAGATAGATATGAGATAGATAGATAGATAGGAGACAGTAGATAGATAGATAGATAGATATGAGATAGATGGATAGCTAGATATGAGATAGATAGATAGATAGATAGATAGATAGATATGAGATAGATAGATAGATATGAGATAGATAGATAGATATGGGATAGATAGATAGATAGATATGAGATAGATAGATAGATAGATAGATAGATAGATATGAGATAGTTAGATATGAGATAGATAGATAGATAGATAGATATGAGATAGATGGATAGATAGATATGAGATAGATAGCTAGATAGATAGATATGAGATAGATGGATAGATAGATATGAGATAGATAGATAGATAGATAGATAGATAGATAGATAGATAGATAGATATGAGATAGATAGATAGATATGAGATAGATAGATAGATAGATATGAGATAGATAGATAGATAGATAGATATGAGATAGATGGATAGATAGATATGAGATAGATAGATAGATATGAGATAGATAGATAAAGAGATACATAGATATGAGATAGATATGAGATAGATAGATAGATAGATATGAGATAGATATGAGATAGATAGATAGATAGATATGAGATAGATAGATAGATAGATAGATAGATAGATAGGAGATAGATAGATAGATAGATAGATAGATAGATATGAGATAGATAGATAGATATTAGTTAGAGATGAGATAGATAGATAGATAGATAGATATGAGATAGATAGATAGATAGATAGATATGAGACAGATAAGTAGATAGATATGAGATAGTAGATAGATAGATAGATAGATAGATAGATATGAGATAGATAGATAGATATTAGATAGATATGAGATAGATAGATAGATAGATAGATAGATAGATAGATATAGATAGATAGATATGAAATAGATAAATAGATAGATAGATATTAGATAGATAGATATGAGATAGATAGATATGATAGATAGATAGATAGATAGATAGATATGAGACAGATAAGTAGATAGATATGAGATAGATAGATAGATAGATAGATAGATAGATAGATAGAACATGGGTAGATAGGTAGATAGATACAAAAGAGATTGATAGATAAATAGATAGATATGAGATAGATAGATAAAGGTTTCCCCACCAGTAACATTTATAACATACCTAGAATATATTCGATAATAATTTGCTCCTTATAGATTTGACTGTTGCGATCTCCTCCAGAATAGTCCGAGGTTCTGGGGGTCGCAAAACCACAGTAATAAACCGCATAATAAAATTATTGCTTATCCTATACTATAGCATGATATACTGTATTTAATCCTCACATGAGCATCTCTTGGACCAAAGTGGTGGAATTGGGCATGGAGGTCCCTGATTACTTTATATTTCTATACAGCAAATATGGGATGGAGACAGTCGTAGATCCCTATATATAATATATAATATTATAGTACTGATTCTCTCATATGGAATGATGAGACATTTTGTGCCCCTTGAACCAGGGCTAGTATGCTCTGGTAACCTCTGCGCCCCCTATAGGTACACCACTGTACCCTCCTATTATTGAAGCCTTGTTTATCTGTTTCTAGAGAACCCCTTTAATGGAAATTCATGGCATGACTTGACTATGCAGAAAGTCCTGCGACAGTGTTATATTGGCTTTCGGCAGAAACTGGGTCATGATTTAAAGGAAGGCTTTGGCTAGCCGGCTAAGGGAACATGGCTTATATAATCCAACATGTATTAGTTCAGTGCAGATAAAGTGGTATGGACAGATCTAATTTGCGGATCAGGAATGATGTAAGCTAGTTACGGCTAAGCCTGTTCGTCATGTGACTCGGCTGGAAACAAACAGTCACGATTATTTGCGTTGCCTCTCTTGTCCGTGTCCGTCCTCCTTAAGCTGCATTTTCTTGCTTAATGTTAATGTTTAATGCTTTAAGGTTACGATCTCGCATCTGACATAAATTGTAATTAAATTAAAAGGCAAATGAGAAGCCAAAGACAGATTAAGATGATGGGCCTGCGGCATGAGGGAACCGAGGTGAAATCAACGCGAGGGAAGTCAGGAGGAGAAAATTGGAGACAATAGGCGAGGATTGAGACGTATGGGGTAGCGCGGCCCGAGACTGCTTTTTAATAACTACCAGTACAAATAGGCAGTAAACTATGGCAGACAATGAGCTCCTCCGAGATCGAGTCTTCATGGATTGATCAGAGCTGAATTCTTATATTGGTTATGGCGCATTAGATTATAATCTCCTCCGAAGTGACACGTCTTATTATAGTGTCACATTAGCCTTAGTCTAAGGTTTATTGCTCCTTTATAAACTCAGCTCTAAGAGTTGCTCTTATGTAAGATGGCTCCGTAGACATGAAGCTGGTCGTAACATTTATATAGTTGTCACTGAGCCTACGCTGTTCATAGCAAACTTGGCAGGGGTCAACTGAGCATGCATGGCAAAGGGAATAACTGGCAGATGGGGCCGATGTAAGTGTATGGCCATCTGGTTGGCAATAAATTATTGCTGGGATATTCTATGATGAGCTATGACACCTTCTAGGGGGAGCCTTCTACAGCAGGGTTCTCAATATTGGCTGCACATAGAAAAAATTTGATGGGTCACATTCTTTCCAATGTCTATATTTATTGTTAAATAACCCCAGCTCTGACATTGTACAGTTTAACTCTCCCCCTCCCCCAGCTATGGCCCTATACATTGTAATGTCCCTCCAGTAGTAGCCTCATATACTTCATTGTCCCCCACTGACTGCTCTCTTCCTCTGCTCTAGGTGCACATACATCCCAGCAGTGCACCCAGCGCAGGGGAAGAGAGCGGGAGGTGTCGGGGAACAGAGAGGTAAATACCTACAAGGAAGTTCTGCCAAGCTTGTAGACCAAATATTTGCAGCCTACAAGCTTTGGAAGCTTTAGAACCGGGTTGGGAGTAATTTTCTCCCTGTTTCTTCCGTTCCAGCTGGATCAGAAGAAACCATGCTGCAGATTAGAGCCTCAGGGGCTACAGATCAGAGCCTCAGGGGCTGCAAATTCGAGCTTCAGGGGCTGCAGATTAGAGCCTCAGGGGCTGCAGATTAGAGCCTCAGGGGCTACAGATCAGAGTCTCAGGGGCTGCAGATCAGAGCCTCAGGGGCTGCAGATCAGAGCCTCAGGGGCTGCAGATCAGAGCCTCAGGGGCTGCAAATTAGAGCCTCAGGGGCTGCAGATTAGAGTCTCAGGGGCTGCAGATCAGAGCCTCAGGGGCTGCAGATCAGAGCCTCAGGGGCTGCAGATCAGAGCCACAGGGGCTGCAGATTAGAGCCTCAGGGGCTGCAGATCAGAGCCTCAGGGGCTGCAGATCAGAGCCACAGGGGCTGCAGATTAGAGCCTCGGGGGCTGCAATGGAATTTAACATGCTCAACCCTTATTTCTCCCACTGGGGAGAGTTGAGATACCAGGAATGTCCAAGTACATGCAAAGTAGATTTAAATGTGATGATATTTAGTTACAATGTTGTCTGGAGAAGACTCCTTCGAGGGATCACCACTCATAACACAGATGTCCCTGTACAGATACAGCATGAAATGTAAACCTAATTCTCTGTAATTTCATTGACCACCAGTTTAGTTGAGCTGACTTGTGATTCTTAGCTCATATAAAAATATCTGTCGATATCTACATCCATGGTGGTCACTTTTCTTCTCCACTTCTTGAGTGGCTTTCTGATTTACGTACGAACATTACCATGACTGCAATAGCCTTTGGTGTTAGTAGGAAGGTGGTTTTAGGGTCATTTAAGGGGGTTGAGGGGGCTCAATTTATGGATCTGAGTACACAATTCTATGAGTTTTTGTCTCCTTGTACATCCATTGAGATGCTTTTTCAGCAGTTGATAGTGCTGTAGGTGTCACGGCTCAATAGGCCCGTATCCTGCTGAACTTCAGGGACCAGGAGTGGATTATAGAGTCCTTGCCTTGGGTACTATAGATACTTGGGACATAGACACTGGATTATAAATTGCTGATCCTAAAGGCCACCATACACTTACTGTAAGAGAAAATCGTATGTGTACACATCTATCTTACATGTATGGGGGTCTCCTGACTCTTTCCAGATAGATGATATCATAGGAAGGAAAGACTGGACATGCTGAATTTTGGAATGCCCTGTTCCCCAAGGACATAACCTGCTGCTAGGGAGATTTCTGGCAGTGGTAAGACTCCTCTCCCTGATGAAAAAAATTGCACATTTAGTCAAGCTAAGTGTGCATATGTATGGGAGAATCAGGAGGAAAAGCAGCTTTTGAAGGAATTTGGACGCCTTGGTATATCAACATGGTTTGCTTGCAATCGTATGTCCGTGTCAGTCCCATTAACTCAAGGAATACAAAACAGTCTGGATTTCAACCTGTCATATCCTTTATTTCTCCAACAGACATCCTCCAGTCATGGACTTGTGTTTTGTAGTGAATGGGGCTGATCCGTAATACTAGATAAGGCCTATGGACAAGAGTGGCACTATTTCTCTAACACAACCTCTTTACTATCCGTCACCTGGATATTTCTGGTTTGGCCTATATCCCAAGTCAAGTCACAAGGCTTCTTGAAACTCCAATAGGTGACAGCCCTGTTTTAATTTTTCAATTAAGGAGAAGTTATTTTGATATTTGTCCATATATGGCCTCTAAGACTCTGTACAGCTGCAAAAGTGGCCTGGAAAGGCAATCTTTCTAAAGAGTCTGTCATCAGAACCCATCATTTCACCCGAGCCCTGCAGATAGATCGGCTATGGTCCCCTGAATCAAACATTGTTTACCCCTGGCTGTTTGATTCTGGTGACACCAACCTATCTTTCTGCAGGGGGGGGGGGTTGGCGGGGTCTGGGGGCCCAAACCTATCCTATCTGCGGGACTGGGGTGATATGCTGGGTCTGGTGACACTAACCTATCTTCTGCAGGGCTGGGGTGATATGCTGGTTCTGGTGACACTAACCTATCTATCTGCCGGGCTGGGGTGATATGCTGGGTCTGGTGACACTAACCTATCTATCTGCAGGGCTGGGGTGATATGCTGGGTCTGGTGACACTAACCTATCTATCTGCAGGGCTGGGGTGATATGCTGGTTCTGGTGACACTAACCTATCTACCTGCAGGGCTGGGGTGATATGCTGGGGTCTGGTGACACTAACCTATCTATCTGCAGGGCTGGGGTGTATGTGGTCTGGGAACCATATCGGGGGGGGGCTGGTCTGGTGACACTAACCTATCTACCTGCAGGGCTGGGGTGATATGCTGGGGTCTGGTGACACTAACCTATCTATCTGCAGGGCTGGGGTGATATGCTGGGTCTGGTGACACTAACCTATCTATCTGCAGGGCTGGGGTGATATGCTGGTTCTGGTGACACTAACCTATCTATCTGCAGGGCTGGGGTGATATGCTGGTTCTGGTCACACTAACCTATCTATCTGCAGGGCTGGGGTGATATGCTGGTTCTGGTGACACTAACCTATCTATCTGCAGGGCTGGGGTGATATGCTGGGTCTGGTGACACTAACCTATCTATCTGCAGGGATGGGATGATATGCTGGTTCTGGTGACACTAACCTATCTATCTGCGGGGCTGGGGTGATATTGCTGGTTCTGGTGACACTAACCTATCTATCTGCAGGGCTGGGGTGATATGCTGCTTCTGGTGACACTAACCTATCTATCCGCAGGGCTGGGGTGATATGCTGGTTCTGGTGACACTAACCTATCTATCTGCAGGGTTGGGGTGATATGCTGGTTCTGGTGACACTAACCTATCTATCTGCAGGGCTGGGGTGATATGCTGGTTCTGGTGACACTAACCTATCTATCTGCAGGGCTGGGGTGATATGCTGGGTCTGGTGACACTAACCTATCTATCTGCAGAGCTGGGGTGATATGCTGGGTCTGGTGACACTAACCTATCTATCTGCAGGGCTGGGGTGATATGCTGGGTCTGGTGACACTAACCTATCTATCTGCAGGGCTGGGGTGATATGCTGGTTCTGGTGACACTAACCTATCTATCTGCGGGGCTGGGGTGATACTCCCCTTTCAGGAGATATAGTACCACTCTTAATCTACATCACCTGGTGCTAAACAATTCATATAACATGTTATTTTATGGTTATAGAGTACTAAGCTATACCCGAACTGCTATATTCAGATGATCAGGACATGCTGGGAGTTGTAGTTCTGAAATAATTGAAGAGCTACAGGTTGCAGATCAGTGATCTCAAACATGTAAAATACTTGTATGACCATATCTAATACTGGGCAAGCATATTTTATGACTATAGCGACTGCTGTGATGGATCTCAGTGGTTCTGGTAATTGATTTATTTCCTCCATTATTTACTTTGTATTCTTCCAGTGCACACAATGAAAGCCTCGCTTTGTGCCATTTTGTTAAAATCACAGTTAATATTTGTTGCATTATTTGGATGAAATTGATTTTGCCAGAAAGCGTTTCATAAAGTGCCCAAATTTCACATCAATAGACGCAGACTTTGAACCCCTCCCCCCCTGAAACTCTACTGTCTAAATACAATGACAAAAACTCGAAGCCTACAGCAAATGTGAACTACACATAAATCAATTATATATGTACAGTATTAGAAAACAGGACTAAATACAGTCTGATGTTTTAATGCCCACTGTGAAATTGGATAAGTCTCGAATATGTTCTACTTCTTTGAAATGGAATGTTTCTACATCACAAAGAGGGCGCCAGGAACATTGCAATCCTGGCCTTGCATGAAATGAGTGATGGATGAAAAATGAGAAATACCTCTTAGTGCGTGCCACATTCATACATATATACAACACTTGTTCCTTTGGGGAAAACAGCCGACAAATGTTGAATAAGCTACAGAGAAAAAAGCAAACAAGCCAGAATCTATGTTACACTAGAGTTAAGCAGAATGAAAAACAAATAATTGAACAGATCAGGTACCGCAGCCGTAAGCTCCGACAGTGAATAGACAAGTCTCATCCTCTGGCACAAGAAAGGAGATGGCTCAGTCTGTCATATCTGGTACCCAAGCCAACAAATATAAAACCCAGAGCATGCTGGTTCATGTCAGACACGCTTATGTACCAGTGGATCTCCCTGAATGTGTCATTATAGTCAATGAATACAATATGGCGAAACACGTCTCGGTTGGATGGAAGCCATATGGTTCTTATATAAGCCTCCAAATGTTCCTCAAGTTATTATGATATCCATGGCTAGGAAATGGAACCAAATAACAAACACCCTCTGTTCAAGGCTGTCCAAGTGCGGTCCTTGTCCTCTTTGTGACAGCAGCGGTTTTGTTACTTGGAAAGACAGCAGTCGGAAATCTGTGTTGTACGATAAAGGGTAGAGTGAAGGAGGTGTCAAGCATGGGGTGTTGTGTTGGAGACCAATTGCAACAGAAGGGATGCAAAAATGAGCAGATACTGGAAAAGAACAATAAAAAATGAGATAAAGCAAAGGATCAATAGAGGAGAACAATTTTTGTTAGAAGGATCTCCTGAATATAGGCTGATCATGGGTTGGCCCACTTCTGGAACAGTTGGGACTGGCGGAGAAACCGACAGTAAGTGTTTAATTCCACTGTATCAACACCACAGGGAAAATAAGTATTACATGGTGGATTTTCTCCACCAGAGTACCAGAAGAATCTCTGGTGGTCCAACAGAAGACACCAAATTTGAAGGCTACTATAGTCTATTTCCTAGGGGTTGTTGGAGGGTGGATCCACAGAATAATTTTATCTGAAAGGTCCAAGGACCCTCAGTCGACACTGCTCCACTCTGACAAATAGAGGGGTTCTCCTTTACAGGCTAAACAGTTATTTCAAAGCAATAAGGTTGCGTAGACCTATACAGATATTTTCTACATTATTCTTGAATTGATCAGCTTTGAAACAACATGGTTTTGTAATACTACTAACAATAGATGTCTACTCTACATTGTCTATACGTGGCTACCAAATGGTTATGTGATCTGTAGCCTGGGTTTTAATAGGAGGTTACAATAATGCATTCAATTGGTAGCATGAGATATTGGAGTCCACAATGAAATTGGTGAAAATGTAAGGGTAGGCGCATCTGTATATAGTAATTGATAAGACTGTCAGGTTCCAGGTATCCTGTATAGGGTGGTCTACAACTCAGGAAATGTGGAAAACAAAGGACTCCCACTAAAAATTATTGCCCAAAATGTCAAGTCTTCCTGTACTTATGTTGGGCTAAAGACCAAGTCTACTTGTTCCAATTGCCTCTTCCTATGCATCAGCATCTAACTGATGTCTTCTATATGTCTTCTATATCTCACAGATATGATACTTTAGATAAGTAGATCACAACACAAAATGTATTTTTTGTGTTGGGCTACTCATCATCCAAGTGACAAGGTACCATTCTCACCATTCTCACCTATGATGTTGACCCTGACCCATTCAACGACATAAGAAATTGTACCATCACCAGAAATCCAATCACAACAAAAACCCAATTAAGTGCACAGCTCCGTATCAATGTGGAACAGTTTTAATAAAAGGCTGTTTACAGATCTGAAAAACTCATTACATTTTTATGTAATTTAATGATAAATGAAATTAAGGCAGATGGTTTGTATGGGATTCAGGGGCACAGAGATACAACACATCACAATAGGCACTCCAACATGAGCCGGTATCAATGTCCCCCATATTGTGAACTCAGTTGGGTAACGCTATTGAAGGTCCATCTGATAATTGTATAGCTAACATAATACAGGGACGCTTGTCCAGCCAGCTACTGAACCGCAGCTTGTTTGTCTATCTGACTGTTTCCAATTAAATTAATGCTTCTCACTCACTTTATTGTAATTGAAACAAACCTCAGGATTTGCAAAACTGCCACATTCACTTTCTGGACTTTATCAGTCAAACCGTGTTTTTTATGCATAATTCATAGTCTGCAAGGAGTCTTCTATTATGTATTATAGACAGATTAGTCATACAATACTTCTTCAATACCGTCACTTTTGGAAGAATATCGAATTGTTGTCTAACCACTTAATTGATAACTCTTCTAAATATCTTCCCCTACATAATGATGTAAAGTATTTCTTAATATTCCCATGTAAGTGCCCCTACTCACAAAATAACAAAAAAGTACTCACAGGAGTAGTTGTGGAGTTGGGCCATTTTTGGTAGGATTCGGAAAAAAGTTGTTCCAACTCTGGGGATTCATCAGTATTAATTATATTATACAATTATTGATGTTCTAGTTTATTAAATGTATAGTTTGTTACATATTTACTTTCATAGGAATCAATCAGATTTTTTGTGAATAAGAGGAGCTTTACAGCTTTTGTCTGACCATGACTGTCAGCCATTTATGAGGAGTCAGAGTCAAAGCATAGTCGGGCTATGGAACAATAGAGTCAGATTCTGTGATTTTTCCTACCGACTCCACAGCCCTGCCCAGGGGAATGGTCATGTACTATACTGCACCTCTTAAAACCTGAGTAAGAGGACTGGTGGAGTACTGTATCAAGGCATGGCTACTTGTGCTTTATGTTCTCCAAGTTGGGTATTTAGGGCATATAGAATACTATAAAGTTTTGTTTGTGTTTTCTAAAGCCGATACATTGTGATGTGCTTAGTGAATGTTCTGAGGAGGTGGTGCAGGAGAAGGAACACCAATGAGAATGTTTCTGTGACTTGTCTTATGGGGGGGGGGGTTCTTCTCAGAATGATTTTAAAGAATGGGGCTTCAGAAAAACATTAACCATTTATATTACTTACTGCCTAGCAGTGTATGTCACAGCGGATGAGAATTAGCCGATAACATGAAGCGCTGGGCAGGGGCGGATCCTCTAATGAATATTAATGAGCAGTTATTTTGATATTCAGAATAATCACTTTAAATAATAATCTAATAATAATCTAACCTTGATATACTGTTGTACAGAATATTTTTTCATATACTCAGCTTGCTCATGGGTCACAACACAATACTGGTCCACCAGAAGACACATACATTTGGAGGGTACTATGGCCTATTTTCCAGGGGTTTTGGAGGGTGGAACCCCAAAATCAATTGGACCCAAGGAAGTTCAGTCTGACACTGCAAAGGTCAACTGGTCTTAATTATGTTCTTGTAGAATAATTGATCATATAAAAACATATAACAACATATAAATCTATGTTTTTGGACATTTTTGGAGACTAAATCTACTCAGAAATACTGTGTCCTTAGAAAGTAACATTTAAGGAGTATTAACCTCTAAATTACACAATGGCCCTATATACAGCCCTAAGCCTTTATGTCTCCCATCTTACAATTCAGAACTCTGAGTTTGTATGAGTCATAATACAGATTTGTGAATAAGACCTAAATTTCAACAGAACTTCAGAATTAAATTAGAAAAGAAATCCGATCTATACCATCTCGAGGGCCACAAGTGTCCATACATCAAGCCCCTGTTGCAAGGAGAACCCCCACTAGCAAATAAGTCTAAGCAAGGACTGCAAATTTCACCTTGTATGGCGAACATTTTTGCCAGACTCTATTTTATCCCTTGCATTTTTTATTTTCTGAACCATTTATTTTATATCCATGTTAAAATTTCATTGGCGCTGAACCACAAACCATATAAAATGCACTATTACCTCTCTACTTTCCTGTCGGTACCTACTGATTTACAACACCTCGAGATGATTGTTTCACCGAAAAAATACAGTTTAATCCCGTGTTCTGAAAAGGACTAAAGAGCTTTTGGTAATGACAAAGTTTATTTATTTCTTTATTTTGCAGTAGTAAAAGCTGAAGGTTATCATCTTTACGTGCCTAGTCTTGCATCTCATATTGGACCAGCCGGCAACACAAAATGGCGAGGTAGCGACATGTGCAAGGTGCAGGGGGCAAGTGTGAGCTGCTATTCTAGGCGTTACCCAACATCTGAAATGTCACCCCCTTATTTATGAAAACTGGTGAACTGTAGGAGAGTCTGGGTTGCCCAAATGAGTATCGAGATAGCCCTGCTATTAGACAGCTTTAATAACAGTGCTGATATTCTCCTTGTGTTAGTACATGGCAAAGGATGTCCCATCATCCCAAAGCCTCCTCCTCATTATAAGGAACGACCCTTATTTTAGATGGGCCACCATTCATGTTAGCTGCCATTATTTTGGAAGGATCACCAACCTTGTTTGCTACCCTTATTTGGGATGGATCACCATTCTTGTTAGCTACTATAGTTTTACAAGTGGCCACCATCGTTGTCAGCTACTATTATGGTATCGATAAAGAGAAGACGTCTTGCACAGGATGCCACAATCCATATTGCATGAGGTCTTCAACTCTTGACTATAGTCATGTTTTATGGGTCAATGTAAATCTAATGCCTTGGTAGGTTTGATCAACATTCATCTAATATGAGTGGCCAACTTTAGTCATGTAGCAAATCTTTGTCTCCAAAAATTACTTCTAAATCGGGTTGTCTTCTGTTGGAGGCCTATAATTGGATCGTATACAGTGCCCACCACAAGATCCCCCACTACTCTGTTATGCCAGTATAGCCCTGAATAATATACGTTGTGAAATTCATCTTTGCTACATCTCTGTGTGTTTAGCCAAGTTGGATACATTGACAATTGTGTCTCCTGATTTTCTGCATAGTGCTTGGAGCTTCTCATCTATGGCCAAGGTTGGATAGATGATCAGTGATGTACATTAGTACATAAACTTGGGGTGCTCTTTATATGTCAAGATTAAACACATGAAAAATAAAGCTGTGATCTGGTTGGTTCCACCATTTGTCTACACTAATTTTCATACATCACAGTCTCATTGGCTAGCCAGTTAAAGTTTTTTTTGGAGGGTTCATACTATTCACAAGGCTTTTGACAGCAGGTCATTGTGATATTGTGTGAATTGGCTTTTAAAAAAATTGAACTTCTTAACCAAATTGGAGGTCAGTAAAATGAGGAAACATCTGTACATTGTGCTTTACAGCTGTTGTGAAGGGTATTGCAACTTTGTATCATTAAGGTCTTCCAAATCATAACTTCGGCGAGTTCAGCATGCAGCCACATTAATTCCTGGTACAATCTATTTGTGAATTGAGACTGGAGTGCCATTAGTTTGGGCCAGCAAAAAATCTAAACCTGGCCCTGGGAAGCGAGAGAAAATGAACTTTCAAGTGAACTTTCTAATATAAGTCCTGTTGAGGCAGTCATTTACAATGATGAAATGACTTTAGCACCTTAGGGAGAATTCGGCAACTCTCTATTTTATTCTGAAACTAATAATAGGTTTTATTCAGCAAGACAGAGGGTAGAGAAAAATGCTCCAGTAATGGAATAATTCCGATTTTAGGAGGCAAGACATCTTTGAAGTTGAAGAGGGCATTGATTAGGGGAAAGAGCAGGACTTGTTAGTAAGTGGAGCTACTACACTTTCGGTATTGACGTTCTCTCCTGGTAGGTTGGAGTCCCTACCGCTTCGCCGGCGCAACTGATGTTCTACAGAAATATGCAAGGGGGAAACAGGGAAAACTATTAGAAACTGTTGACTAAGCCTGTTCAATATCTTTTCCCGCTGGACGGTAAAATATTGTAAAGAGAATCTAAAAGTCTAGAAGGACTTTCAACCTCTCATTAAAGAAAGTGGACCACAGACACAACAACTCAGCACCCTCCACACCCCGATCAATACGATTTGATAGAGGATATGTGTGAAGTAATGCAGACACGCAGCGGGAGCCTGATAAATGAGATGCTCTCGCTCACTTTGAAGCAGGCATGACTTTCTATACATCAGTTTTAAAGACAGCCTAAGGTGTTACCCAGAATGCCCTGCACCAATTAAAATGTGAATTCCTGCTTTATTTTGTACTGAACTGGAAGATAGGAATTGACATTTTTCCAATCCAGACGTATAAATTGAAAAGGCAAATCAGTACAGTTCACCGCTGTTAACCTGTCAAATCTCCAGACTCAGCCCCTGTAGAGGTGTTGTATACAATATCTGGTAGGATGCAGTGCTGGTTCTTACTATATCTTATATGGTATGGATCTAATGGGACCTCATTTCTAGTTCAGAAAGTTTTCAAAGTTTTGTAGTTTATTACACAAATTCTTTTAAAGGGAGTCTGTCACCAGAACTGGCATATCACCCCAGCCCTGCAGATAGATAGGTTAGTGTCACCAGAACTGGCATATCACCCCAGCCCTGCAGATAGATAGGTTAGTGTCACCAGAACTGGCATATCACCCCAGCCCTGCAGATAGATAGGTTAGTGTCACCAGAACCGGCATATCACCCCAGCCCTGCAGATAGATAGGTTAGTGTCACCAGAACCGGCATATCAACCCAGCCCTGCAGATAGATAGGTTAGTGTCACCAGACCCAGCATATCACCCCAGCCCTGCAGATAGATAGGTTAGTGTCACCAGTACCAGTATATCACCCCAGTCCTGCAGATAGATAGGTTAGTGTCACCAGAACCAGCATATCACTCCAGCCCTGCAGATAGATAGGTTAGTGTCACCAGAACCAGCATATCACCCAAGCCCCGTAGATAGTTAGGTTACTGTCACCAGAACCAGCATATCACCCCAGCCCTGCAGATAGATAGGTTACTGTCACCAGAACCAGCATATCACCCCAGCCCTGCAGATAGATAGGTTAGTGTCACCAGAACCAGCATATCACCCCAGCCCTGCAGATAGATAGGTTAGTGTCACCAGAACCAGCATATCACCCCAGCCCTGTAGATAGTTAGGTTACTGTCACCAGAACCAGCATATCACCCCAGCCCTGCAGATAGTTAGGTTACTGTCACCAGAACCAGCATATCACCCCAGCCCTGCAGATAGATAGGTTAGTGTCACCAGACCCAGCATATCACCCCAGCCCTGCAGATAGATAGGTTAGTGTCACCAGACCCAGCATATCACCCCAGCCCTGCAGATAGATAGGTTAGTGTCACCAGACCCAGCATATCACCCCAGCCCTGCAGATAGGTTACTGTCACCAGACCCAGCGTATCACCCCAGTCCTGCAGATAGATAGGTTAGTGTCACCAGAACCAGCATATCACCCCGGCCCTGCAGATAGATAGGTTACTGTCACCAGAACCAGCATATCACCCCAGCCCTGCAGATAGATAGGTTAGTGTCATCAGAGCCAGCATATCACCCCAGCCCTGCAGATAGATAGGTTAGTGTCACCAGACCCAGCATATCACCCCAGCCCTGCAGATAGATAGGTTAGTGTCACCAGAACCAGCATATCACCCCAGCCCTGCAGATAGATAGGTTAGTGTCACCAGACCCAGCATATCACCCCCGGCCTGCAGATAGATAGGTTAGTGTCACCAGATCCAGCATATCACCCCAGCCCTGCAGATAGATAGGTTAGTGTCACCAGAACCAGCATATCACCCCAGCCCTGCAGATAGATAGGTTACTGTCACCAGAATCAGTGTTTCCCCTTGTGAATTGCTGCCTCCATTGCTGAGATATTGCCATTATTATCAATATGCAAATGAACTCTTTGGAGCAATGGTCCAAAGAGCTCATTAGCATATTGACAAAATCATGATATCTCAAGAATGGAGGCAGCGAGTCACATGAGGAATGCTCTGTTTGAGATAACAATTACCTATCTGTGGGGCTGGGTTAAAATGCTACAGTCAAGTTGCAGACTTCCTTTAAGTTTGAAGCCGGCCCACTGATCAATTTAGGGTCAAGGGTCTGACTATACAAATCTTCATGGGTAAAAAGATTAAAAAATGAAAACTCCCTTCACTGTTCCTCCACTGCTCCCATATTTACTTCTTGGTTCCGCTTGACACATAGGAAATGCCACTAAGTCAATCACTGGCTGAGCCAGGTCACCATTGTGGTTAGTGAATGGATGAGCAGTCATTTCCAGGGTCTGAAGAGGACATACCTCCCAACAGTGCGGGATTTCAGGTCCTGTGTCGCTGTCCTAGACGTTGGGCTGTATGTCCCATCTTCAACTCTATCTGCACTAAGTGTGGATTGTGAAGTGTATATTGTATGGGGCCACCAAAGGGGCATTATACTTTGTGAGGGCAAAAAGTGACTGGATGAGAAAGGAGCGGGGTTATAGGCTTGTCTTATCATATGTAAATTTGCACACACAGATTTTGTCTTTCTTTCCATCATCTGAAAGTGGGGTGAAGTAGAGACTGACAGGACACATGGGCAGCATCGAAAAAGGAGCAGCGGGGGATCAGATAGAGACAAATGATTTCTTTAATTGTTTTAACCCTTTCTGAGCCGTATATATAGATATTGTTTCCTAAACATTCTATCAATCCTATAGACAGCATAAAATAACATAGTGATGTCACAATGATTTATGTATCTCTCCTGTATCGGTACGATGTACTATACATTTATAATATACTATATATATATAGGCTGGCAGTATATACACTGAAGGTCCAAATGACCTAATAAAGTGAAGGTATCAGGTCTCCTGACACAGATTAACTTGCGGAATTAATTCTTTCATTGAACGGCTTTTCTTCTAGGTTATAGTCTCTTTTTCTCTACAATACGGCAGCAAATCCAAAGCACTCAGTCAGGAAGTTATTCGGCAAATCCAGAAACTCTAATATAATACTTCCATGAATTTCCCTGTGGAGTCTGTCATAGTCAAAGCTACAAAGTGTGACCTTTTCTGACAGCTCTTCTACTGCTTTGATAAATGTTTCCCTCTGGCACTTTGCTGGATTCTTAAATGTGTCCAAAAATTAAAATGTGTACTGTATTCCTTTCATGGACTTTCTACTGTAACTTTCTTTGATGTACAGGTATTTGTGAGTTGCAAAAGAACGTGTAGCCTTAGAAAAGTCTGCTTCAATGAGAAGATGGTGGACTTGTGACCTTCAGACAGGAGGGAAAAGTTCGTCTACAGTCAAAAAGATCCCTCATTATACCAATAATGAGACACTGTTATAATGTGACATAGAGGCAGTGGTCGCCTTCATGGGATAGCCCCTTAAAAGGGCTATTCTCATCTTGTACTGTGGTGTATTGCTTGGAAATGGCATCAACAGTTTGGGACCCCCACGATCATGAGAATGAAGGGGCATCCTCTTCTCAGACTTCTCTGCTCCAGGCTACCCAACTATGCAGGGAATTGTAGCTAGATCCATTTACTCAAAGAGTGGCTAGGATGTCGCTGTGTATGGAAAAACCGTGCTGGGGATAGAGTGGTAAACAGCACCTTTTTCAGCATCATTAGGGTTCCCAAAGGTCATCTCTCCACCAATCACAAGCTGATAACATATCCTAGCAAGTACATGGAAATATCCCTTTAATGGTCAAAACAGGGTCGATAGGCTAAACAGTCTCCAGGGACTAAGGAATATCAGGTGAGCTATACAAAGCCATGTCTTGTCTTATCTAGGCTTCCAGCCATCTATCATTAAACCCTAACCCTAATGATAATGAGATGACACAGCTGATCTGTCCCAGTCTACACAGCAGAGCTGAAAAGTGAGAGGGAGAAAACAGAAAATGGCAGCCTCTTATGTGTTCCTGTGACCTGCCTAACTGGAACATTTCAGAATTGTTTTGTATGGATGGACACATAAAAATACCACCAAAATGTGAAGTAAATATGGTTCTCTGATAATAAATTCTCTTTAAAGTGGACCTTTCCTCACCTCTTATTTGCATCCTTTAATAAATGCTGCTTCACTGATTTTAGAACAGTTGGAATCTTTGCTCTAGCCCAATCCATTCCTGAGCAATCAATGCAGCTAGTTTTGGTGCTTGAGATGTTAATTAGGCACCTATTGTCAATTGGGAGGTGTCAGGCAGGAGCAAGGAAGGGGGTGTGATTTAGAACTGTCTGACACTGCCCAGAGGTGGACAAGTCCCTTTCACTATTCCTTCCTGAGACCCCCCTGTCGGCAATAGGGAGCCAAATTAGCAGACCAGGCACCAAAATTAACTGAAGTGGTTGCTCTGGAATGGTGGGGGATAGAGAGAAAAAAAAACAACTGCGCTGAAAATCAGTGGAGAGGCATCTATTAAGGAATGTAAAAACTGAAGTTGGTTGGGGAGGTAAAAAGTCCTCTTTAAGCTGCCATAGAAATGTCTAGGCTTCTCATTCTCAGCTTCTTCTGTAGCTTTAAATAAACCTTCCAGACTAAAATGTATCTAGTCTATGTGATGTTATAGAGCAGGCGGAGATGAGCACATTGATGTATAGTTTTGAGGGAAAATATTCAGTATAACTTGTAATTTATGAACGTAAATGCTCCCTTTGTCCAGTAGGTGGAGGCACTCAATGATTAACTGTCAATCACTCAGTAGGCCCACCCTCTAAAGATGAAGCAAGGATTTATATCACTGAATCACAATTTCTACTGATTGTTTTTTTACAAAATGATATATCAATCTGCTCAGCTCACCCTGCTCTATGATAAGTAAGGTGTCATGTTAAAAATAAAAGATCCACTTTAATTTCTGATTCTGGAACCGATTCTATGGTATAAGGGCCACTGTTGCTGGGGTGGTATGGAAATCAAAAGGACATTTTGATTCTTCCTCTGATTATAATTCTGTGTTGTGATTGCGCTCTCTGCTGCCCCCTGTAGCCACAGACATCTACTCTTCCCAATTATCAGTCTATAGCTGTCTGTTGGTGGATATGTTTGGAAGCTTTAATGATATAGCTGTGTAAGATGCTTGTTACTCAATAAGAGTCCCATCCGGGTTCACATTGATTTTATTGACCTAGTAGACGGACGGCTGTTTATGCAACAAGAGCGGCCGTGGGATGGGTCAGCAGCTCTCCAGGTTACATAGAAAGTCTTGAAATTATTCCGAAACATTTCCACGAAGCAAACCCTCCATAAATCAAAGGAGACAAACAGTAATATAATGTAAAAATGGTATTCTTACTAATGTTACTGCAAATCTCAAGTCAGCCTCCTCGTCTCTTGCTGTGCTTTGTATGCCCTGAAACATAAAGCAATTGAGTCATCCGAATCAGACTCGGCGAGATCATGTAATTGTGATCAATACGTCTCAGGGCTCCTGAGGCTGTTTAAGTTTAAGCGTCCAAGAAAGTTGCACAGATTGTAGGTTTCAGCAAATCTCAATTAACCCCCTCCTACGTCTAGAAAATTGTTGGAAAACTTATTTTAGAGGATGTTGGGACTCCATAATACAAAAGAGACATAAGTGAAGCCCAGCGTGAACCCTATGGAATTACTTATTAAAAGCATTAAGTCTTTGTAACTATTATTGCCATTATTTTATATCACATATTCCATAACTTTCTACACCAAACTCTAGAGAAAAGGAAGAGCAGACAAATCTCCTATTCAAAAAATTTTGCTTGGGGACCACAAAATGTCAATGTCCATATTTCTCCATGAACTTGTAAGGTCATCCAACATTCACATCACACCAAGTCCATGGCAGCATTTATCAATGTTACATGCCAAGCTCCAGACCCTTGCTCAGGAGCCAAGCGTGGTAGCTGCAGCTTCTTTTGCACACCAGTGGCGCCATGGATTTTACAGGACAACAATCACAAATTTTTGGTAAGAATTTTTGTAGACGTTGGTACAATCATGGACTGGCATAATATCCATCTTGGCCCTCTCTTTCTAGATCCTATGCAGAGCGCTTTACAAGAGAGGTAGGCTGAATAAAGAAAAACCTTCTGAGGACTTTGAGTAAATGCACTGTGGGATTTTCTGTCTGCACGCTTAGCGCTGACATTTCCTGATTCACATGCCTGAATGCATAGCTCATTCTTAATCTGCTTGAAACCAAGGAAAGTCTCATGTTGGACACTTAGAGGATGTTGCATTTAAATGATGTGAAATTGCCCCTGTGTATCTAGGGGAGCCGGCAGTATTGGATGTGACAGCGATGACACTGTTCTATGGGAAACGAAGAAAGGGTCTCTGGGTAAATGTCAGCTTTGTGAATCTCCATCACACTCTATTTCCTTGCGGGCCCGCTCCGTGTCATTCCTATTGCTCTCTTTTCCACTCTCTTTTATCTTTTCGGCTCTCCTGACTGTTACCAGCAGTTTTTGCCATGTTGGTTCTCATGGATACCCCAAATGACGCCGGGAATATTACACTATGGGAAATTTCAGGAATAAGGGACATTGTATTAGTAGAAATGATGATGACATCTGACCAATAGCAAATGGGTGCCCCTTTAATAAGGGTAGGGAGGGATTCTCTGCTGTCAGAGCGGTTTTATCTGATTCTCTAGATTATACATATGGTGGGATGGATTATGACACTATTTAGGCTGGGACGTTGGATGAGGTTGGGTAGTTCCTATCAGGTGGGACCAGCAAGTGAGTAGGATTTGCCAGTCTTTCTATCTTCCGTGCTGGTAGAGGATTCACAGATTTACCACTAGGCGCAGGTCTCGAATCCTCTGAGGGGCTGTGTCTACACCGAAATCTATGCCTAGTCTTAGCTGATGTAGATTTCAGGTATCATTTATTCCAGAAAACTGGTGTAAATGATGATGAATCTGAGGGGAGGCCATCGGTACAGTACCCCCTTGAAATACCCCCTTTTCAGAAAGGGGAAAGGGTGGCATAGAAATGGCATATACAACAATTATTGTTGCAGATTGATTTTTTACTCCACAAATTTTTGGTAGGAAAATAATAAATCTTCCCCAGTGTTCCAGTTAATAGCTCATGCACATGGGTGTAATATATATGACATAGGTGTACTATATGGACATAGGTGTACTATATGCACATGGGTGTACTATATGGACATAGGTGTACTATATGGATATGGGTGTACTATATGCACATGAGTGTACTATATGGATATGGGTGTACTATATGGACATGTGTATTATATGCCCATGAGTGTACTATATGGACATAGGTGTACTATATGCACATGGGTGTACTATATGGACATAGGTGTACTATATGCACATGGGTGTACTATATGCACATGGGTGTAGTATATGGACATAGGTGTACTATATGCACATGGGTGTACTATATGGACATGTGTAATATATGCACATGGGTGTACTATATGGACATGTGTAATATATGCACATGGGTGTACTATATGGACATAGGTGTACTATATGCACATGGGTGTACTATATGCACATGGGTGTACTATATGGACATGTGTACTATATGCACATGGGTGTACTATATGGACATGGGTGTACTATATGGATATGGGTGTACTATATGGATATGGGTGTACTATATGCACATGGGTGTACTACATGGACATAGGTGTACTATATGGATATGGGTGTACTATATGCACATGGGTGTACTACATGGACATAGGTGTACTATATGGACATGGGTACTATATGCACATGGGTGTACTATATGGACATAGGTGTACTATATGGATATGGGTGTACTATATGGACATAGGTGTACTATATGGATATGGGTGTACTATATGGACATGGGTACTATATGCACATGGGTGTACTATATGGACATGGGTTTACTATATGGACATAGGTGTACTATATGGACATGGGTGTACTATATGGACATAGGTGTACTATATAGACATGGGTACTATATGGATATGGGTGTACTATATGGATATGGGTGTACTATATGCACATGGGTGTACCATATGGACATAGGTGTACTATATGGACATGGGTACTATATGCACATGGGTGTACTATATGGACATAGGTGTACTATATGGATATGGGTGTACTATATGGACATAGGTGGACTATATGGATATGGGTGTACTATATGGACATGGGTACTATATGCACATGGGTGTACTATATGGACATGAGTGTACTATATGGACATAGGTGTACTATATGGACATGGGTACTATATGGATATGGGTGTACTATATGGATATGGGTGTACTATATGGACATAGGTGTACTATATAGACATGAGTACTATATGGATATGGGTGTACTATATGGATATGGGTGTACTATATGCACATGGGTGTACTATATGGACATAGGTGCACTATATGCACATGGGTGTACTATATGGACATAGGTGTACTATATGGACATGGGTACTATATGCACATGGGTGTACTATATGGATATGGGTGTACTATATGGACATGGGTACTGTATGCACATGGGTGTACTATATGGACATGGGTGTACTATATGGACATAGGTGTACTATATGGACATGGGTGTACTATATGGACATAGGTGTACTATATAGACATGGGTACTATATGGATATGGGTGTACTATATGGATATGGGTGTACTATATGCACATGGGTGTACTATATGCACATGGGTGTACCATATGGACATAGGTGTACTATATGGACATGGGTACTATATGCACATGGGTGTACTATATGGACATAGGTGTACTATATGGATATGGGTGTGCTATATGGACATAGGTGTACTATATGGATATGGGTGTACTATATGGACATGGGTACTATATGCACATGGGTGTACTATATGGACATGAGTGTACTATATGGATATAGGTGTACTATATGGACATGGGTACTATATGGATATGGGTGTACTATATGGATATGGGTGTACTATATGGACATAGGTGTACTATATAGACATGAGTACTATATGGATATGGGTGTACCATATGGATATGGGTGTACTATATGCACATGGGTGTACTATATGGACATAGGTGCACTATATGCACATGGGTGTACTATATGGACATAGGTGTACTATATGGACATGGGTACTATATGCACATGGGTGTACTATATGGATATGGGTGTACTATATGGACATGGGTACTATATGCACATGGGTGTACTATATGGACATGGGTGTACTATATGGACATAGGTGTACTATATGGACATTGGTGTACTATATGGACATAGGTGTACTATATAGACATGGGTACTATATGGATATGGGTGTACTATATGGATATGGGTGTACTATATGGATATGGGTGTACTATATGCACATGGGTGTACTATATGGACATAGGTGCACTATATGCACATGGGTGTACTATATGGACATAGGTGTACTATATGGATATGGGTGTACTATATGGCTCTGCAGCCTTCATATAGCTTCGGCTTACACACGGCACATTTTATCACTATTATAGGGTTATTCTTTTCAAGGAACACTGATTCCAAGGAAGAATATCTACTTAAGATGGTGGAATATGGAAGGAACATACAGAGGCAAACCAAGCACCTACAGCTCCATAGGGATTATGTGTGCCCTTTACAGGTCTCATTCATACAGGGGGTTCTATGCTCAAATCTCTGCAGATACCCAAATATAATGTAAATTATATATGGGATTCCAGGCTGGTATATTCTGACTAAAATACACAATACAATATTCACCCAGGTGTAGACAGTGGAAAATAAGAAAAGAAATATTTCACTATAATAAAAACCTCTGGTGCCAAATGTAATGTAGGGTTAATGTTAGGGGTGTATGTCTGTATCTCTGGTGTATCTCTAGGGGCCCCCTCCTTATTGCGCTACAGTATGTTTTATTCTCTGATTTGGAGTAATATAGGGGATATAAAGTCTGCTGGTCTCTAGTAAAATTGAGGTTTAATACTGTACCTGGTGATCTACTTAAATATAGGAACTACCCGGTGGTCTGGGGTATATTAGATCCTTAAAGGGGTTGTCCAGTTATTGTTTGTACAATGAAAAGTTGTACAATTTTCCAATATAATTTCTGTATCAATTCCTCCCGGTTTTCTAGATCTCTGCTTGCTGTAATTTATTCTACTTACTCCCAGTCCATGGTTATATTACAGGACAAATATCTGATTACTGAGCTGTTACTGTAACGAGCTGTGCACCTGTGTCCATCACATGACCATGGACTGTATATCACATAACCATGGACAGTATATCACATGACTATGGACTGTATATCACATGATCATGGACTGTATATCACATGACCATGGACAGTATATCACATGACCATGGACTGTATATCACATGACCATGGAAAGTATATCACATGACCATGGAGTGATTTTTATCCATTTTATCCAATGAATGACAGCAAGCAGAGATCTAAAAAATTATCAGGAATTGATGCAGAAAGTATATTGGAAAACTGTATAAATGTTCATTATACAAAAAAATAACATTTAATTGCTGAAACTGGACAACCCCTTTAATATTTTATTCTGGTGGTGGTCTAGTACAAAATGATGATGGTCTACGGTAAAATGTAGGATTATGACCTGGTATTCTCTGGTAGAATAGAGGGGTCATACCTAATGGCCTGGTATAAATTTGTGGGTTAATACCTGGTGGTCTAGAATATGTTAAATGGTTAATATTTTTAGAGATGAGTGAATCAAAGCTGATGAAGTGGAATTCGATCCGAATTTCACATCGAATCTGGATTTCCTCACGCTTCATGGTATCAAATCGCATTTAAAGTAAGGACACGTCGGAATAGCCTTTAGAAAGGCTATTCTACTCCTACCTTTGCCGTTGCATCAACCCCCCGGCGATGTCCTGGTTCTCCTAGCTCGTATAGTAAAAGAATCAAAATGGTCGACGGGCATGAATAGAGCCGCACAGAATAGAATCAAGATGGCTGCCGGACATGCGCAGAGCTGCTCGGAATAGAATCAAGATGGCCTCCGGACATGTGCAGAGACACTCTTGGCGGCCATCTTTATCCTATTCCTACACAAGCGGCTCTGCGCATGTCCAGTGACCATCTTGATTCTATTCCAAGCGGCTCTGCGCATGTCTAGCCACTATCTTGAGTATATCCCATACAAAACTGTTTCTGCGCATATCCGGTGGCCATCTTGATTCTATTCTGAGCGGCTCTGCGCATATCTGGTGGCCATCTTGATTCTATTCTGAGCGGCTCTGCGCATATCCGGTGGCTATCTTGATTCTATTCTGAGCGGCTCTGCGCTTGCCTGGGGACCAGGACATCACAGGGGGCATGATGCAATGGAAAAGGTAGGAGTAGAATAGCCTTTCAAAAGGCTATTCCGACGTGTCCTTAGTGTAAAATGCATATCCCCATAACCCCAGGCTCTCTGCAGACAGGAAAATAGCTGCTTTTAACGTGATTCGCTGCAAAGTAATTCGGATCGAAGCGAATTGTTTTGGGAAATTCGGCGAAGCTGCCGAATCAAATTTTTGAGAAATTCACTCATCTCTAAATATTTTGTATAAAATACTTATCAGAATCCCTCACATTCGATCATTATGATAGGGGTCATGGGTTCTGGTGCCCTTGGCTCATCTTATAGAGGTCTATAAAACATACCAAGATTTCGTGCTAATAGAATTTTCGTAAAGTTGTAAAGATACAGTTTGTAAATGGAAAAAGAAGACTTTCTTGCTGTATATAAGTGACAGCTTTGGAATGAGAGCTCTGGATGAAGAAATATACATAGTACACAACTGTAACAATAGGAAGCCTTAGTTACCACCATGCAAGTATGTAATAATAACTTAGTTATGGCAGACTGGACTGGAAATATGGAATACCGGAAAACCGCACAGGACGGAAGCAAATGCTAAAAAACTGCATAAATATATTTCATGTTTGCTTTAATTAGGAATGTTTACTGGTTGCCGAGTAACAGCACAAAAAAGCCATTTGTACCATATCTGGGGAAGGTTAGAGGAAGCATTGCTCTCTACATAGGAAACAAAACCTGCCTCTACACACTGGAGCGAGCGCTTTATAAGGAAAATTGCCGCTTTCTGAACTTTTTATGTTTAAAAAAATCTTTGTTAGTAATAGTCAGGTTCTACTTTAGGAAATACATGTTAAATAATCCACCTATTATGTAATTATTATACAATAGGCTATGTAAAGTTAAGAAAGGCAGCACATTTCTAGTGCTTCAGGCTCATTCTTCTGCAGAATAGACTCTGTAACAGGGGAAAATGAAAATTATACGAAAAAGGGCTTTTAAGATCTAAATATGTTCAAGACACAACAATATCTTATGTCAATACCTGGCCCACAGTACTTGCACACATAATACCCGGCAATTACAGGGAAGCCGAAACAGTTCTTTAAATCTAGAGTTCGATGGCTAAATCTATGTATCAAGTCAGTTAAAAGGAGTCTGCCACCATAACGCAGCATATCACCCCCCGGCCTGCAGATAGATAGGTTACTGTCACCAGACCCAGCATATCACCCCAGCCCTGCAGATAGATAGGTTACTGTCACCAGACCCAGCATATCACCCCAGCCCTGCAGATAGATAGGTTAGTGTCACCAGACCCAGCATATCACCCCCGGCCTGCAGATAGATAGGTTACTGTCACCAGAACCAGTATATCACCCCCGGCCTGCAGATAGATAGGTTACTGTCACCAGAACCAGCATATCACCCCAGCCCTGCAGATAGATAGGTTACTGTCACCAGACCCAGCATATCACCCCAGCCCTGCAGATAGATAGGTTAGTGTCACCAGAACAAGTATATCACCCCAGTCCTGCAGATAGATAGGTTAGTGTCACCAGACCCAGCATATCACCCCCGGCCTGCAGATAGATAGGTTACTGTCACCAGAACCAGTATATCACCCCCGGCCTGCAGATAGATAGGTTACTGTCACCAGAACCAGCATATCACCCCAGCCCTGCAGATAGATAGGTTACTGTCACCAGACCCAGCATATCACCCCAGCCCTGCAGATAGATAGGTTAGTGTCACCAGAACCAGCATATCACCCCAGTCCTGCAGATAGATAGGTTAGTGTCACCAGAACCAGCATATTACCCCAGCCCTGCAGATAGATAGGTTAGTGTCACCAGAATCAGCATATCACCCCAGCCCTGCAGATAGATAGGTTAGTGTCACCAAACCCAGCATATCACCCCAGCCCTGCAGATAGATAGGTTAGTGTCACCAGAACCAGCATATCACCCCAGCCCTGCAGATAGATAGGTTAGTGTCACCAGAACCAGCATATCACCCCAGCCCTGCAGATAGATAGGTTAGTGTCACCAGAACCAGCATATCACCTCAGCCCTGCAGATAGATAGGTTAGTGTCACCTGAAGCAAACAGTGTGAATCGATTCCTCTATTGCCAAAATATCTCCTTTTTAATATGCAAATGAGCTTTTTGGAGAAAAGAGGCAAAAGACAATATCTTCATTGCTCCAAATATCTGATTTGTATATATTAATGACTTGAGAACACAAAATTAGGGAACAAAGTCTCACCTCATTGTTTACACAGGCACATCCATACAGGTATTAGGTGCAATACTAGGCGTATATGTATGGCGCTATGCTTTGTGGTTTCCTTTCATGCTGTGCCCTTCATTCTGCTAATCTACGTGACGATGTGTTCACCTTTGATTGAATTGGGTAAATGAGTACAATTTCTCATGAAACCAATAGCTTACAAAATTGTGCTATTCTCAACACACCCAGTGGATGGTCATATATAGATACATATAGGAGATCACTTTGTGACACAATAGCACAAATAACAAAAGCTAATCATCTTGTGACACACAAATCTGGACATGCACAGCCAGGAGGAAAGGTAAGAAAGTACATGTCAGTAAGCCCCTTGGCTCAGGACTCCGCCAGTTGAACACTGTTGGCCTATTCCTAAAGTCCTGGAACTTAAAACTTTGCTTAAAATAAAATACAGATAAAAAATAAGTCATTATATGTTGCAAAGAGGAAACGTGCAAAGTCATGTGTAACAGATAAATGGATAAGGGAAAACTCTGGGCAAAATTCATGCACTGTGGGCCTGGGGAATGGGTGGGGGGTACAATGTATAACATGAGGATTCGAAATGTATCAAAGAAACAATGTTTGTATCATGCTCCACCCCTTCAGATCCAAATGATATAAATATGTAAATGTGTATTAAAAACTCCACCCTCAGCCCAAACCACTACTATAACCCCAACAATACATCCGCTATAGTCAAACATAACAAAAACTAAGTACATTTTGTATTGCTGTGACTGTGCCAACCCAAAGAATATAATAAAGTTTCATTTATACCACAAAGTGAACACCATAAAAATGAAACACTTAAAAATTTGTTCAACTGCACTTTTTATCTCGCTCCACCTCATTCTGATTTTTTTTTCCAGTTACCCAGTACATTGTAGAGAATAATAAATGGTACCAATACCAAGTACAACCACTCTGGGAACAGAAAAATAAAAAAAGTTATGGCTTTTGGAAGGAGAGAAAACAAAACAGCAAAAAACGAAAAATGGCTGTGCTGGGAAGGGGTTAAAAGCTTCACCATCAGTCCAAACCACAACTATGGCCCCGCCATGAAAAGCCCTCAACAATACATCATCTATATCAAATTAACCACAAAGTAAAAAGTCAGCCATGTTTTAATTTTATGAAATTACTAGTTAAAATTGAAAAATGGTGTAATGGCCAATAAATCTCCGCTCGGGCTCATAGATGAAGTCTCAGGCCGGGGATCCCTTCTGTGATGGAAAGGTTTGTCTCTGCGAAACAACCACATTATGGGTCAACAATTCCATATCACATGGATTATAGGAAAATAAAGAGAATAAAAAAATAATTTAATTAAAAAAAAAAATTGTCGTCAAACCTATATTTACTAAAAAACACTCAACCATGTCTGGTCATTACCAAGAAGAAATACGCTGGTAATGAAGGGGTTAAACTATCATCCTTGTATTTTTTAACTGTTGCGATTTCGTGTTTCACACTTCACCACACCCGTGTGCACAATGAAAAAATATATGCTATAAAGGTCTAAAGCCGAACAGCTTTGCAGATCGGTACTTTCATTCAAGAGGTGCTGTGAACAGTAATGAATGTCCAGCCTGTGCGAGCCGCGGGAGGCTTCCTTAATACAGTACATTGTCTCACTGAAACACAATCCCTGCGATAGTTTCCACAAGGCTCCATGTAGACAATAATTGAATTCTATTTCTGCTGATGGGCAGGCGAGACAAATAATCAACTCACTGAGTTTTATCCTGCAATAGTTGGGACTTGTCCTTTATTTTAAAGGCAATTTAACACACAAAAAGTGCATACAAGCCTCGACATAGATCTCTCTTAAAGGGATTGCCTGCTTTGAACAATCCCTTCCTGTTAGAATTTGTTCATCTGAACCTGTCAGGAAGTATTCAATTTCCCTGCAGTGCCTCCGCAGGAAAAATTAAGCATTACACAGTGTCCAATCAAATGAATAGACTGTCTATGTAATGCAGGACGGGATAGGTCCTCCAGAGTGAAACAAACTTTTTGTATCTGCCTCCTCTAAAGTCATGAAATGAGGTTCCTTAAAAGGGAACCTTCTCTAGAATCCCAACAGAGTAAATAAATATATTTTTTAGATCACACAATCCCTTTAAAGAATGGAAGGTTCTTAATATTGGAGCCTGTGTTTTGTTATTTGTAAATGGACATAAGTTTCTTTTGTTAAATTATAGATTATTGAATAGTTGACATTAGGACATATAGATAGCATAGAGAGGGTCCCTATGATACATAGGTGCTAAGTACTGAGTAGCTCCCATCCACGTATACATGGTCTGCCATCCATTTCAATGGCCAGATTGTAATACTACATTCCCCCTGTAGTGGCCACTGCTGGGGAAAAATTACAGTATGATCATTGTGAACCTTTGTATTGAATACAATGCAAATGATTTCATTAAACCTCTCACCACATGGAGGGAACTTACACAAATGGCGACTTCTGCTTTATTACATTTTAATCTCTTTAATTTTTGAATTTTCCAATAAATTAAATTTTTTGTTTCATATGAGACAATATCCATTAACTTATGATCTTCAGACCTCCACCAATTAAATTAGCGTCTTATTTTGGTCTGGTTTAATATAGGTTTATTATCATCCAACCATCCAGAAGATTATTCAGTAAGGCTACAACAAACTGAAGTGTTCCATTGTAGTGAATAAGCTCCTTCAAGCTCCCAACTATATAATCTTTGCAAGCCCTGTCCTTCTAGTGAACAGTATAATGAGTCTGGTCGACTGCCTAGCAACAGGCCTAAGAGGTGATCAATTTGGATCTCCATATTTGTGTGGAAACCATCATGGTCATCTTTAATATCACAGAGGTGAAGGCTTGAGCCTACGCTAAAGCCATTTGCAAGGGAAAAATGGCCACCGATACCGAGCGCTCATTTTGGCATATGGTGTGAAGGAGTGCACACAAGGAAATGTTTGTAGAGTCAAGATATTGTCATTCTACAAGTAAAATCCATTAACAGGGTTGTCCTATCAGATCAGTGTCTGAGCTATAACAGTGGACGGGCAGCACATGCAGGTTCTCCTATTGAAGTAATAGGAGTGGTGCACTGTATGGCAGTGGTTCTGGCAAAATACAACACCACTCCTATCCCTCTCCACTACTATAGCTTCCAGTATCCAGCTGATCTGTGCGGCACCCGGGTGTGGGAACCCCCAGATTACATACTATCCTGTATGAAAATCAATTTAGGACTGAACAACCCTTTAAGTGAAAACACTGGGGGCACAAGCTGGTGTGTGGCCGGTGCCACATCATGTGTCTTTGCCCTCTTCATTTGCGATAGACTAAGTATTAAAACAGAGGGGGGAAGTATATCACGCCTTGTAGTCCTGTTACTTGTCATAAAAGTCATTAAAAAGTTAAAAAAAATTTTTGCAAGTTGGTGATTTACACAAAAAAATTGCAAGTTTTTTCTATTTTATGCCGCCATTACCAGTTGTGCTGAAAGGTGTGGCATGAGCTGGGCCACTAACCCTGTCAGATTTATGATCAATAAGCTGGCAAAGATTTCAGCATTGGTTCACGGCCCCCTGGAGAATTCTCCAGATTTATAATGAGGACTGTGCCTCGCCATAAATGAGGAGCAACATGAGGTGGCCCGGGGATGATCAAGACTGACATACTAAACGTTGGGTCTTGATAAATCCCCCAGAGCTCATCTCTTTCTAATTCCGGTAATTTATTAGACTGTCTATGATCTGATGTGTAACATGAAACAATCACCATATGGGTCAGGGACCTTTGGGACCCAGGGGGAGTCTGTGACCTCTGCGCCACAATCTAACTGATCTAGAATATCCCCTACTATGTCATTCTATGGCAGAGTTTTTGGTTTTTCCATTGACTTTTGATAATCTTAACTTATTCCTTAGCTTTAGTGAAGTATATTTACTTATCCATAAAATAATAGAGTATTATTAGTATTATTAGTATATCGGTATTATACTGCTATCCACCATAATATTAGAATAGTAAATTATAATTTTAGATATATTTTATAGTGTGTGTTCTCCAGAGTTTCTGTAAGCGATTACTGATGTTATAATCCTACGCAAAATACATTACCACATTATTAAAATTATAAACACATTACTGAACAGTATAATGGCCACTTCTGAAGCAAACAACTTTTATGTTGGCAGCTGAAATATTCTATCAAATAATCATGAAGAGTATAAAAAAACAGCAATTTCTGGTTTATTTCTGTTGGTAATATGTAAATTAACTACTAAACAAACACCTGTTCTATTCTGACAATACGTTAGGATGTTTTCCACACATCCTTGCCATATATAACAGTATTATCACTCGTATCACTTGGTTAAACAGGTCACTGCTTGCTGCAATCTTAGCACACTGTTCTTCTGCTGTCATCTCCATTTCCAAGATGTCTTCATAGAGTGTTCTACTGTACTTTATGTTTTCTTTACTTAATGACCCAGTCACGTAAAGCCCAGTTTTCACTAATATTATATTTTGGTTGAATAGGTCACTGCCTGCTTCAAGTTCAATACATTGATTCCCAGCTGCTGTGGATGGATACTCAGTGTCCTATATTTATGACACTTCATGGCATCATTATTTCTCGATGCTGCCACCATCACATAAAGCCATGTTATCCCGTTATCAACCGGTTGAACAGGTCACAGGCTACTGCAAAATCAGTACCCTGCTCCTCTGTCGCTATCACCATTTCCATCATCTAATTGAATACAGACTGTTCTATACTTACATCACTTTATGATTTCTTTAGCTTATGATCCTGTCCCAAGAAGCAATTTTCAGATTATCTCTTGGTTAAATAGGTCACTGCCTTGTGCAAAATCAGCGCATTGACTTCCAGCTGCTGTTATCATTCCAGTGACTTGATATACAGTGTATTATACGTATGACACTTTATGATTTCATCATTTAATGATCCTGCCACAGTCCCCTTGCTATCATAACTTATGTACATCATCACTTGGTCAAACAGGTCACTGCCTCCTGCAAGTACAGCACACTGCTGCCAAGCTGATTCCCATGATCTGATTAGAAACAGTGCTGTACACTTACACTACTTTAAGATTTCTTTACCTGATGATCCTTTCACATATAGACCTGGTTTCACTAACATTATGTCTTGGTTGAATAGGTCACTGCCCACTGCAAAATAGACACATTCAATCCCAGTTGCTGTCATCATTCCTGTAAGTGGATACTCAGTGTTCTATACTTATGCACCTAATGATATCATTATTTCATGAACTTACCACTGTCACATAAAGGCTCATTGTTTATATGATCACATGGTTGATTAAGTCACTGCCTACTGCAAGATCCACACATTCTTACCCTGTTGTGGTGATCATTCTAATGGTCTGATACAGAGTTTTCTGTAAAGTCCTCCTCTTGTGAGTATTCCAAAGATATTATTTGTACCTAATTTGTAGCAATGGAGTATAATGCACAATTCAGTCTTTAGTGGACTTGACATATAAGAAGTGATTTGGTCACTGACCACCATGAAATCAGCACACATACATCTTCTGCATTTGTGTTATTTCTTTTTACCTACCATACATTATATGGGGGTTCCTCTTGAATGGATTGAAGCTCTAGAGTAGAATTGGCCATCTTTAGCTACAACTTGTCTACAAAATATATTAACGCTATGCCAAAAGAAAAAGTTGATTCCAATATTCTACGCCACCTATATCACTTGCATATTTTTTTTACAATAGGTATAATTTACAAACAAAGGACCATCCTTTAACCCAGTGGTCTCCAACCAGTGGCTTTCCAGCTACTCTGAAGCTACGACTCAAACATGTGTCAGCCTAGTAGTAGGGTTGACGTCAACATCGAAAACATCAAACACGGACAACACTATGATCATTACCTCTTTGACTTTGGCTCTGTTAGCAGATACTACAAAGTTGTACTTCAGTTATTAAATCTGAATCCTTGTGCCAGTTACAAAAGTCTTCAATTAATGGTCTGTTGTTGTGTTGAGGAGTCTACAGCCTAAGAACCTTCTCAGATCAGACTCCAAATCCAGAATGCAAACTACAAAATAAAACAAGACAAAAAGGCATAATCACATCGGGGTATTAGTAAATCAGACTCTTCTCTAGGCTTACGGATGTCATAGTCATTGTTTTCTACGGAGGGCTGGTAACGGAAAAAAAAGATCAGGGCAATGGGGATTAAGCAGCTGTAAAGAGGGCAGTCAGCTACAATGCAGAATACAATATCAGCCTTAATAATATCAGACATCAAAACAGCTAATCAGACACCAAGCAGATGGACCCGACAAAGGGAGAAACATCAGAGGGCTAAGTCAGTAGGTGGACTGCCAAGACGTAAGGCATAAATCAAAGGACTGGGAAAGATTTGAGATAAGTATTAGTAAGGAATCACTTCAAAACACTGAATTATACATCTGAGAACAAGGTTTCTGATCCCGGACAGGTGTCAGAGAAGAGCGAACACTGATGCCGCATTTCAGACCCAAGTCAACAACACCTCGACGGAGCGGCAGAAATGCCTTCATCAAAAGAAAAAGTCTAGAGTGATATAGGAAATTGTGACATCTGTCAGGAGTCTGCCAAGAAGCCTGTCAAATGTTTCGCAAATCTCAAGACTTCTACATCTGGCAACTATAGGATACTCACTAAAGCACTCTCTAAGGGGAACTCAAGTCAAAGGGGTATTCCTATGTTAGACAAGATATGCCATTAATTCCTGAAAGATGTAGGTCCCACCAATGGGAGCCTTACCTATTTCCAGAACAGAGTTCATCCATCTAGCCAGGTGAATTGGCCAATGATCACTGCATCTTGCAGAAGAGTGAAAGGAGATGAGGCCGGCATGGGCACCACTCTCTCCATTCACCTCTATGGCAGTCATGACTTGTCTAAATGGAAATGAATGAAGGGTGATGCACAAATTCGTCTCTACCTGGATAGATGGTCTGGGGACAATGGTAAATAGTAATTCACCATCTTGTTCTAGAGGATGGAAAATTACACAATGTCATAGAGATTTGTGGTAGTCACTTACTGGCAGCAGAATCTGTTGCTACGCAACAACCCATAATTCTTGTATGTCTTAGCAAGACTTCCTGTAAAAAAAACCATTCAACTAAAACTTACAATATCAATGATTTATCCAAATACATCCCCAAGTATAATTCCAAAGCCAAAAGGTCCATTATATAAAAGTAAACTATACAAAATAGTTACAAAACATTTCTTCTTCTACTAATAGTTTGTACTTAGTCTAATTTTCCATTAAGATTTATGAAGACTTGGAGTGCGTTCCCTATGGCGGTTGCGTCAGAAGAATTTATTGCTGCTTGGCTGTAAGTATATTAAAAGCTGAATAATAATTACTGTCATTACTAGTACATATCCACAAAACACTAACAAAACCATAAAGGTAATTTTCTAAATGATGTTGAATACTGCTGTAAAATGTGTTGGCTTTTCTATGTGAAGCACAATACAATAACAGCACTCAGCACCGCGATTATGGGGATTTCAAAGGTCTATATAATGTGTTTTGCAGCATGGAGGGAGACTGACAAATGTGTACACGGCTCAACAAAATCAAAGTTGAACTAAGGGAGAAAAAACAAATGACTTCAACTCCAGTTTCTTGGCTACATAATTGGAAAAAGTTGCCATCGTTCCATACAGTCTGTCGTCTGCTGCTACCTGGAGGGCTCGGCTGCCTAACCTGTTATTTGCTGTAGTGTCACATCACACACATTATGTTCTCTAGAACTGTATGGGGGAACACTATTCGATTTTGACTAGGTTAAAAAAGGGGGCACAATTTGGGTGAGGGGCTTAACAGTGAGGTTTATACCATTAACACATTAGGGGCTTAACACTTTATTTTATACCATTTCTTCCCTTTAATCATTGAAAAGAAGGAACAATCTAGAAAAGTTTGTGTTAAGTCTTGGTCCTAACCCAGTCTTTGTCCCCCTTGACTCTTCCTAGTCCATTTGTTCCCCCACACAGTATATGCCCTCTTAGTATCCTCCACAAAGTGTTATGCTCCCTTAGTGGCACCCACATAGTATAATTCCCTCTAGTGGTGCCCACTCAGTATATTGGACCCTACATAGTATAATACCCGCCTTAGTGGACCAACACATTATAATTCCCCTTTGTGTTTGCCTCCCAGTATAATGCCCCAGTTTTATCTAGTGTATGGTTTGGATACGCTGGTGATATACATTCAATAATTGCCCACAGATCCCAATGATCCCAATAGAATTTACAAAGTAAAATATATATTGGGCCAGCTCAACTGTACCCGGTGCTTTCTGTTGAGAAAAACCAAGGTTGGATATTGTGGGTGTTAACATGCCTGACTATTTGAGCTCCCAGAGGTAAGCAGAGGGGTCTTGCAGTCACTTTTCCTATGGCAGATGAACAGTTGCCCTATAGGTTTCTCCTGGTTACCAGTGGAGCTGGACCAATGGTAGGCAAAGTAGGCAGCTGCCTCGGGTGCCATTGAGGTGTCTGGGATGCATTTGTAGCTAAATTGGCTTGGATAGAGCTAAAAAGGATCTGCATGATCCAGAAGACCCTACTACAGATATCTGGTAAGGTGGTTAGCTGGTCCTGTATGGGGGTTGAGAGATACATGGTGTATATCTCTTATCTCTTATATATATAAAAATGAGTTTCTGTCTGTCTGTCTGTCTATCTGTCTGTTCTTTATGAGCGACCAAACGACTGGACCGATCCTCACCAAATTTGGCACACATGTACATCAGGTGTCCGGAAATATTATAGACTGGGTCTCAGCTCTCTTGGACGCACCGTTCCTGAGGTACAGTATTCCCAAAAAATGACCAGCATTAGTCTATACAAGCCTGCAAGTCTTTCACTAATATTCCAACTGCCATACACACGGTCACATGTCCCTTATCAGCCAATAAGAGCTCGCAGGCGCTTACTCTCCTCAGGCACACAGGTTTCCATGGCAACCAAGCTATGTATGACCTGTATTAGTCAATAGCAGTTCACAGGACCTTAAATATTCAGTCATATCACGTGTATCAGCCAATATAAGTTCACATTTAATTTACCAGGTTTCCATAACAACACAGCCATAAATAGACTGTACCTATACTGGACTCAGTGGCGTAACTAGGAATGGCTGGGCCCCAAGGCGAACATTTGACATGGGACCCCCCCCCCGGCAACCACCCCCCCCCCCAGAACAAACTGCATTCCTGCACACACTATTATGCCCCATAGTGGCCTGTGCACACACTATTAGGCCCCATAGTGGCCCTTGCACACAGTATTCTTCCCCATAGTGGCCCTTGCACACAGTATCATAGTGGCCCCTTCATATAGTATTATGCGCACTCCACACTACCTCTTCAATGTTGGACCAGATGTCACGTGAGCCAGGCATGAATCGCGATGCATAATGACGTCGGACTGGCCCACCGACGTCTGGGACGTCACCAAGGAGACCTGAAGCCTGCTGAAAAGACCCCAGAGTATAATGATAGCAGTGTTTGTGGGGTTCACGGCCCGCAGGCCTTACTTACCGATCCCCGCTCCTGCTCACAGCCGACTCTGCAGAAGGTGAAGCGCAGATGGCCGTGAGCAGGAGCGGGGATCAGTAAGTAAATAGGGCCCGTTACCTGCTGGTGTTACACCAGCAGGTAATGGCCTATTAAAAAATAAATAAACATCAGGGGCCCCTAATGTCCCGGGCCCTGTGGCAGCCGCTACCACTGCTACCACCGGTATTTACGCCACTGACTGGGCTGCCATAAAGATTTCAGCATTCTTATAAATTGAAACGTTTTTAAACTACTCATGCCCCCTGCAGCAAAACGCATGGCTGCTGCTTGAGCTAATGAAAACTCTCAACAGACCCAAGCCTGTCTCCAATCTGACAAGGTATGTCACACAGACAACAGCGAGCTGCTGAAACAACCCAGCAGACCCAAGCCCATCTCCAATCTGACAAAGCATTGTCAGCCACATACACACAGCTGCACTCCATGTTTCCATAACAACCCAGCCATTTTTCTTCACTGTTGTGGGTCAGCTAAAGTGGCAGGGGGCTGTGGATGACACTGTTACACAAGGTCACATACACACAGCTTTACTCCAGGTTTTCCATAACAACCGATCACAGGTCTTTCACTGATATCCAAACTGAGATACACATGATCACATGACGCTTATGGACCAATGGAAAATCGCAGGTTCTTCAGTCTTGACATACACACAGCTTTACACCAGGTTTCCATCACAACCAAGCTATTTATGACCTGTATGAGTCAATAGCAGTTCGCATGTCCTTAAGTATTCAGTCATATGACGTGCATCAGCCAATAGAAGTTCACATTTCATTTACCAGGTTTCCATAGCAACACAGCCATAAATAGACTGTACCTATACTGAACTGCCATACTGGATGTCAAGTGCAAAACTGGCCAATTCTTATGGAGTCACTACACAAACAAAAAATTAAATATACCCAGGCACAGCCAGGTCCTTCTGCTAGTATATTATAAATATGACAAAATTTGTTGTAAGGAGTTAATTAAATGAATCATTGTCTATCCAACAGAACTCAAGCTGAACCTTCGGGACTGAGAGGGGTATAAACCTCTGCCTTGGGCACCAAACATGTCCCACCTCTGAGCACCAACAGGTATTGAAATATCAATGTCTGGCTTCTGGCACTGTACGTAAAGCATTTGAACTGGAAAGTAACGGCCCCTTGGCAATTGCCACTCATGATCTCCCTATAATTTAACACAGCTCTGGATATTGAAGACTGCACGATCCATAATCCATGATCCATCACTCTATGGGCACATCTAGTGTAGTCCATGTATAGCAACAATAAATTATACAGTCTAATGCATTGCTCCTTAGTAAATTCTAGTCAGCGCTTGTACTTTCAGTAAACCAGACCTATCGGGCACCCATTATACTACAAAAAGTAATAACAGTAGGCATCTACTACAGTCAGTCTTCGGAAGTGACTGTTTAGAAGTACAGCCATGGGTATGTCATCGATCTACAGAAGACACATAATCTCTGTATCCAGCGGGACGCATCTATGCTTTCCTGATGTCATGTTGTCACTGACTGGTGACATTTGATGTGAGAAAGCTAAAAGGATTAGAAACCAGCGCTCAGAAATGGAGACAATATTGTCATCAGACTCACAGCCCCATGTACTATAACAGACATCCAATGCTCTGCGCTCACTATAGACATACATCTTACTCTTGATAAGGAAGATTTCCTTTGAAATTTCTTATTTCTTGGATGTGTTATCAGTCATTGCACTTGCATGAGCTCCTATGACAACACTTCATGCCCCAGTCTTATGGCAGATCATTATTATCTTTGGATATTGTGACATTGTCCACCATAGTAGCAGAGGTGTTCTGCTGCAGCAAGCTGCCTCTCAGCAGGCAACAGAACAGGTTACACCTTGCACATTTTCTCACATACTGTTCTGCTTAGCTATAGCCTTGGTGGAAGCAAAAGAGGAGAATAATAAAAATAATACACAAACACTTAGTATAAACTGAGATGGGAAGGCTGAAAATGCACCAGATTTATCACAGTGACTGATGCTGGAGGATAAATCTGCTGTATCTTTACACTGTCTAGTTTTTGTTTATTTAATCTTTTAGTCGAGTTACTTTGAGCCAGGATTTTACAACACAATTTTGGCACATTTTGGGCAAATCTAGGCACATTTAAGCCAACCACCCTTTTTTTGAGAATCCACACAGACCTAGCAAGTCGAAACTAGATGCACCAAGATGTGCCAAAGATGTGCCAAGATCCACCAATAAGTGCCAAAGAGGTCACACATTTACACCAGTGTCTAGTTATAACCACAAAAGTAAATCTAGGACATACAGTATATTAAAGAAATGTTTTCAATAGTAGACAGACTTATTCGAAGGTGTCACTGGGGACGTTGGTTGGGCAAGTTCTCAGATGCTGGAATGGAAGGGAAGAACCACTCTGTTTTGGCCTAGAAATTTGCATATAAGGTTAGTTCAGTGAACTAAATCTTTGCTCCATTCAGTCTCTAAGAGATTGCCAAAAATAGCCAAACATGGATTTTGAATGGAGGGATGGTGCAATTGTGCAAACACCATTCCTTTACAATGGAAGATGCTAGACCATCAGTCTCAAGATGGGGGTAGACTTTGGGGCAGTTGCACCTCCTAAGAGCTTTGGTAGCGGCACCATACTGTTACTACACCGCTGTTCTCAGCCCTAGACCCCACCCAGACTCCAGGATTAGTGAAATTTCCATTTTAAACATACATAAGTTTACTACATTGCTGCACACATGATCTCTTAGGGTATTTTCACATATCAGAATTTTTTCTAATTTCTGAAGCATGACCAAGTTCTGCACCTGCGCCTTGAATTCACTTCAATAGGAGTTATCAGACGGAATTGACCTGAAGATCAAGCATGACAATTATTAGCTCTAGGGGTATATATAGCTCTGTTCCCTGCACTGCTTCTCGACTTTGGACCAAGGAGTCTGCTGCGGTATCTTGGTTCCAGGCCAGGATCTGAAAGTGTTGAAGAAGAAACAAACTGGAAACCTCCCTAGAAACTGGAGTTACTAATTTCCAGCTTTAAAAAAAAAATGTCCCAGATTTTCCACCGGAAAAGACCACAGATCCACAAGATAAGTTATCATTCTGGGAAAACCCCTAAAACTTTTGCAGTTTTCTAAGTTACCCTTTTGTATCCCATTGTTTTTCTCATAGTTTTCCATTAGCAAAAGTGGCTCAACTTTTTGGACAACTAAGCAATATAAAAAAATCGATACATGGATATATGTAAATATCATACCAGTGCTAGCTATTGGAGTGTAAATACTAAACTGTATAAGAAGAGTTACATTGTCTAGTTTTTAACGCGCCCCTATGTGTATTATACTGAATGCCACAATAAAACATAATAATGTCACATTCTGATGGGTTTCTAGAATCCGTTTTCTGCTGAAAATATATAAATGGTCTCCAGAATGTCCATTTGTTGAAGAATGTGCAGTAAAATATTTTAATCTTTCAAAAAAGAAAGGACAAAGAATAACTTTCTGCAACAAAGACTTTTAATGGAATCCGGAGGAGAATTGTGCGCTTGTTCCTGCTCAGACACTTTATGAATATTTGCAGAATTCTCCGCTCTTATGAACGTGCTTATAAAAGGTATATTCTCTGTAGTTTACATCTCTTACCAGCTAAAAGCCGACAATATAAACACAATCTCTACGTAAGGACAAACGGAAATCTGAGGATTTTCCATTAAAGCGCAATTCGAGAGTTTATTGTTAGTCCTTGACTTGTCCTTGGGTCAAGTCCTTACAAATCAAATTCTTAAATTTTTTTATTTGCTTTTTTTTTCTATTTTTTTTGATAGTGGAAATAGGTAATGTATTCTATTACAGAACTACAGAGGTAGTCACACAGCTTTTCAAAGTAACTGAATGGCAGATTTTCCTAAGGCTTTATGCACATAGCAGTATTATCTGTAATATGGCGTCTATAGAGTGCTGTGGGCCTATTTTCCATGTTTCCCGGGCCGAATCTACTCCAGAGACCGACATTCTCTGCACCATAGTAATCTACGATGCTAGGAGTCCCTGCCCGCAGCTCTACTGTCCTGTACTATGTACAGTATATGACAGTAGATCTGTGGGCAGGAAGGAACTACTAGAATCATAGATCACTATGATGTAGGGAGTCTGGGTATCAGTCTGAGAAATGTGGCCAAGATATGATATGGATAGAGATGGGCAAATGATGAGGTTTGGCGCTCTGGTTCTTTTTAGGTCTAACTAGCTAGAATAGAACCAGAAATGCTATTATTATACTCTGGGGACTCCTTACCCACCTTGCAGCATCCAGTGGTCCTGAACAGGTCCGCTAAGACCTAACATTGCAGCGTCGAATCACCCCACTTGACTGCTGAGGCCCAAATATAGGCCTCAGTGGTGACCCTGGGGTATGTGACATCGGCCGGAGGCCAAAAGAGGCCTGAAGAGGATCCCAGGGGACCACCAGCCTGCCAGGAGAGGTGAGGCAAGGTGAGTATAAGTCTTTGTTATTTTCCCTCACCTCCCCTGAGCCCCCATTTATTATACTCTGCAGTCTGAGGAGACCCCAAAGTATAATATTGTTTTGTGGGTGACGAACTCAAAGATTTGTATTTGGGCAAACCCAAAACTTTTGGAAATTTCAGGACAAATCCAGTTCTAATTGAATCTGTTTGCTCATTCCTATATCCAGATGTTCGAACTATATTTGCCTTAAAGGGGATGCTCATGATGAGAGAAACATGGCTGCTTTCTTCCAAAATAAGTGCCACACCTGTCTATAGGTTGGGTGTGATATTAGAGTTCCCCTATTCACTATAAGTCTGAGGCTCCACGTTGCAGAAACGCAGCCAGGAGTGGATTGAGCAGAAGGGAGAAGTATAAGAACTTCCTAGCTATTACCCATTCCTTTAGTAGCCATTCTTGGCTTTGGCTCAAAAAAACGCAACAAAATCTGCAACAAAAACACCTGCGTTTCTGCAACTTGGGGCCTCAGCCTAAAGGATCCAAGCTGCCATACCAGATACCCTAAGAACAGGTGTGGGGCTGTTTCTGGTAGAATGCAGTCATTTTTTCCAATTCAGTACAAACCCTTTAAATAGAACCTGTCAGGTGCATTAAGGGACACTAAAACCACCAGCAGGCCCTTACGAACCAATGGTTTAGTTTCCCAAATATCCCCATACTATATCTGTGGTTGTCTGGTATTAAAAAATGTCTATACTGCTCCCAACGCATGTACAGCCCCGGAAACACCAAAGATGAGTTCGCTGAGTACATTGGACTAATTTCTCAGTGGGTTAAAGGCCCTTTTATAAAAACAGTCTGGACATGGACAGGCATAGTATAAGGATATTTGGGACATTAAACCACCATCCATAAGGGCAACATGGTGGTTTAGAGTCTCAAATGTCCCAAACATATCCAGACAGCCAGTAGATCCTCTCCAAAAGTACCCGCTACACACCATTCAAAGTAATAGGTAAAATGAACATAGTTGTTTTTTTTTCCAAAAACAGCATCACACCTGTCCACGGGTTTTGTCTGGTATTGCAGCCCAGCTCTATTGAAGTGGATAGGGTTACAGTGCAGTACCGCACCTAACCTGTGGACAAGTGAGGCGCCATTTTCTGGAAGAAAGCAGCCATGTTTTTTTCTAATCCTGTACTACCCCTTTAAGTCTTTCCATTCCCATTCCTCCACAGCTCACTGTATTTAATATTGCTCATTTCATTGGCTCACCTTTGGCTCCTGTAAAGGACATTAACATAGTACTTTATGTAAATCCAATTCATTGCAGCAGTCACTTTGCTACGACTCTGATTTCCATGCCGCATCGAAGCTTCAGAATTACTACTACACATTAAATGATGCAAATATTTTCCTAAGCGACGGAATCTCTTATTGATATGTGCATTTAGATGTCAGTGGCCTCTCCTGTATTTTATCTCTCCGGGGTATTAGCATTAGGACACATTATATACATTGATGCATCTGTTTTCTGCAGCCGCTTCCTGCGCTGATATCTTGTTGAGTTTCAGATAGAAAGCGAATTTTCCGGCAACTTACTCTGGACACAAATTTATCTGGTGTGTCAGATTGTAATTCTATGGCAAACTGAGTCTGTTTTATAATGTGGTTTTCGCAGCGCACTTGACTGAGCAGATCTACAGAATGCAACTGCAAAAAGTTCCCAGTAAGCCCAAATCAGTCTCAGGCTGGTTCTATGTAACTGTAATATGACAGCATTTTAGCATCCACATTAAGACCATGACACCCGGAAATTCTCTTATTCTACTGATCCAAGGTCACTATAAGATTCAGCTCAGGAGAACCTCGGGGGAGGAGACTAGTGTTATGGCGACACATGGACTTAGCCATATTATACCCTGTATATTATAACCTGCTGATTTTACATTGCAGAGCTGTGGTCTCTTCACTATTTACTAAGAGCAGCGCCGTACATTGTATAGTGGCTGTGCTTGGTATTGCAACTTAGCCCATTCATTTGAATGGGACTGAGCTGAGAACAGGCCATGTGACCGATGAACGTTATGTCACATGGCTAAACAGTTGATCCACAAGGGATCCCATTGACTATGGATAGGTCATCAATTAATAAAGCCTGGAAACCCCTTTAATAATAACACAGTTTTCAGTAAACTCCTCAGCTCCCCCTAGTGGTCACTGCAGCAATTTTAACAGTTCTATGGATGCAGTAGACTAGGAATTTCACTTAGACTATCTATGGAGTATGAAAATGTGAGTAATGTGAATGGTACCCAGAAACAAAAGAAGCCGAGGCAGACAAGAACTGAGATGAACATTAGCTGTCACTTCACTGCAGACTTATTCCTCAGCCTCCCATTGTATAACAGTATTTCATTCTTTCTGCCATACAATATGTTCCATATATGTCCCACTACATGAATAAATCGGAGTGCATTGAGTTAAAGTACAATATGTGCACAGAGCTCCAGCCTCATGAATACCGATCACTCATAAGAGTATGTAGAATGACAGGAGGAGTACTTACAAGGGAGTGCATGGCAGGGGAAATCATGGTCTTAAAGAGATGTGGTAAAGGCTGATGACAGACAGAAATAACAATTTTTCTGCACCACTTCTTCAAAGCACATATGTCAATTTAAAAAAGCATAACCTTTAAGGAAGAAACAGGAGATGTCTTCCTCTAGGAAATAGTGTGGAAAAAAACCTGACCGTGAACTCCAAAATTTACGACATAAAAGTTCAAGTTTACTATTCAACAGCAGAAAATTGTGCCTTGACAATGTGGATAACTAGTGGTGATATGCTGGGTCTGGTGACACTAACCTATCTATCTGCAGGGCTGGGGTGATATGCTGGTTCTGGTGACACTAACCTATCTATCTGCAGGGCTGGGGTGATATGCTGGTTCTGGTGACACTAACCTATCTATCTGCAGGGCTGGGGTGATATGCTGGATCTGGTGACACTAACCTATCTATCTGCAGGGCTGGGGTGATATGCTGGTTCTGGTGACACTAACCTATCTATCTGCAGGGATGGGGTGATATGCTGGGGTCTGATGACACTAACCTATCTATCTGCAGGGCTGGGATGATATGCTGGTTCTGGTGACACTAACCTATCTATCTGCAGGGCTGGGGTGATATGCTGGTTCTGGTGACACTAACCTATCTATCTGCAGGGCTGGGGTGATATGCTGGGTCTGGTGACACTAACCTATCTATCTGCAGGGCTGGGGTGATATGCTGGCTCTGGTGACACTAACCTATCTATCTGCAGGGCTTTGGCGATATGCTGGGTCTGGTGACACTAACCTATCTATCTGCAGGGCTGGGGTGATATGCTGATACTGGTGACACTAACCTATCTATCTGCAGGGCTGGGGTGATATGCTGGATCTGGTGACACTAACCTATCTGCAGGGCTGGGATGATATGCTGGGTCTGGTGACACTAACCTATCTATCTGCAGGGCTGGGGTGATATGCTGGCTCTGGTGACACTAACCTATCTATCTGCAGGGCTTTGGCGATATGCTGGGTCTGGTGACACTAACCTATCTATCTGCAGGGCTGGGGTGATATGCTGATACTGGTGACACTAACCTATCTATCTGCAGGGCTGGGGTGATATGCTGGATCTGGTGACACTAACCTATCTGCAGGGCTGGGGTGATATGCTGGGTCTGGTGACACTAACCTATCTATCTGCGGGGCTGGGGTGATATGCTGATACTGGTGACACTAACCTATCTATCTGCAGGGCTGGGGTGATATGCTGGCTCTGGTGACACTAACCTATCTATCTGCAGGGCTGGGTGATATGCTGGTTCTGGTGACCCTAACCTATCTATCTGCAGGGCTGGGGTGATATGCTGGGTCTGGTGACACTAACCTATCTATCTGCAGGGCTGGGGTGATATGCTGGTTCTGGTGACACTAACCTATCTATCTGCAGGGCTGGGGTGATATGCTGGTCTGGTGACACTAACCTATCTATCTGCAGGGCTGGGGTGATATGCTGGGTCTGGTGACAGTAACCTATCTATCTGCAGGGCTGGGGTGATCTGCTGGTTCTGGTGACACTAACCTATCTACCTGCAGGGCTGGGGTGATATGCTGGTTCTGGTGATACTAACCTATCTATCTGCAGGGCTGGGGTGATATGCTGGGTCTGGTGACACTAACCTATCTATCTGCGGGGCTGGGGTGATATGCTGATACTGGTGACACTAACCTATCTATCTGCAGGGCTGGGGTGATATGCTGGCTCTGGTGACACTAACCTATCTATCTGCAGGGCTGGGTGATATGCTGGTTCTGGTGACCCTAACCTATCTGCAGGGCTGGGGTGATATGCTGGGTCTGGTGACACTAACCTATCTATCTGCAGGGCTGGGGTGATATGCTGGTTCTGGTGACACTAACCTATCTATCTGCAGGGCTGGGGTGATATGCTGGGTCTGGTGACACTAACCTATCTATCTGCAGGGCTGGGATGATATGCTGGGTCTGGTGACACTAACCTATCTATCTGCAGGGCTGGGGTGATATGCTGATACTGGTGACACTAACCTATCTATCTGCAGGGCTGGGGTGATATGCTGGATCTGGTGACACTAACCTATCTGCAGGGCTGGGGTGATATGCTGGGTCTGGTGACACTAACCTATCTATCTGCGGGGCTGGGGTGATATGCTGATACTGGTGACACTAACCTATCTATCTGCAGGGCTGGGGTGATATGCTGGCTCTGGTGACACTAACCTATCTATCTGCAGGGCTGGGTGATATGCTGGTTCTGGTGACCCTAACCTATCTATCTGCAGGGCTGGGGTGATATGCTGGGTCTGGTGATACTAACCTATCTATCTGCAGGGCTGGGGTGATATGCTGGGTCTGGTGACACTAACCTATCTATCTGCAGGGCTGGGGTGATATGCTAGGTCTGGTGACACTAACCTATCTATCTGCAGGGCTGGGGTGATATGCTGGCTCTGGTGACACTAACCTATCTATCTGCAGGGCTTTGGCGATATGCTGGTTCTGGTGACACTAACCTATCTATCTGCAGGGCTGGGGTGATATGCTGGTTCTGGTGACACTAACCTATCTATCTGCAGGGCTGGGGTGATATGCTGGGTCTGGTGACACTAACCTATCTATCTGGAGGACTGGGGTGATATGCTGGTTCTGGTGACAATAACCTATCTATCTGCAGGGCTGGGTGATATGCTGGTTCTGGTGACACTAACCTATCTATCTGCAGGGCTGGGGTGATACGCTGGGTCTGGTAACACTAACCTATCTATCTGCAGGGCTGGGGTGATATGCTGGGTCTGGTGACACTAACCTATCTATCTGCAGGGCTGGGGTGATATGCTGGGTCTGGTGACACTAACCTATCTATCTGCAGGGCTGGGGTGATATGCTGGTTCTGGTGACACTAACCTATCTATCTGCAGGGCTGGGGTGATATGCTGGTTCTGGTGACACTAACCTATCTATCTGCAGGGCTGGGGTGATATGCTGGTTCTGGTGACACTAACCTATCTATCTGCAGGGCTGGGGTGATATGCTGGTTCTGGTGACACTAACCTATCTATCTGCAGGGCTGGGGTGATATGCTGGGTCTGGTGACAGACTCCCTTTAAGTAGTCACAGCTCCTTACTGACTCCTGATATTCTTGCCAGTGACAGTAGTGAGGGGCAGTATCTGATATCTTAGCATTAATATGGAAGCACTGTCTACTTTCTGTTAATTCTCCTATGGATACCTAAGAAAGAATCAATATATATTTTTCTATAGCTGTCTCAATTCTAGATGGACAAAATAAATAATCCTTCACTTCTGAAGCATACATGTTACGCACTGCAAAACATTAGGTTTCTGCATCAGTGCCCCCTTGATAGGCTGCCTAGCCCAGCAACCAAGTAGTACACCAACAATAATCCCCCAAGAGGCTCATCTGCAAAGAAGTTGGAAGAGGGTAACAGATCAGTATTGCGGACACATTGTGTCAGAGCTACTGGATAAAGTGCAATTTTCAGTATCTTTAAAACTTTGCAATTTCTGTTTGTAAAAATTTAGAAGGAAGGGTCTTCACTTTCCTTTGAAGAAATGGTGCCACTCTTGCTTATGAGCCGCGTCTGATATTGCAGCTCAGCCCCATTCCAGGGGGATAAGCTAAATACCAGACACAACCTATGAGGAGGAGGGAAAAAAGGCAGAGCTTTAGTACCAGGATCCCGCACCAAGAAGAAGTTGTTGGAATGGAAGGAAACTATCTCAGTGTGACTGTGATGGTGATCAATGGAAGTGATGACTATATTAGCGCAAAAGGCGAAGATTATTGGGGAAAACTGGACAACTGAGCAGAAGCTCTAGGACCCTGAAAGGAATGCAGGATGCCATCTGTATATGAATGGTGACAAGGAAACTTTGGGAGCTGCTTTTGGTCTGCCTGGGCCATCAGGAGTCTGTTGGCTGTATGCGTGTCCTCACATAACCAATGTTTCAATACCTTGGCTAGATCCAATGGTCTAGTTGGTAGATAAAGTCTTCCAGCACATCGTAGAGGCATGTCTGGCAGTCAACAATCTCTCACCGAGACGTACACTACCCAAAAGTAGCTCCTAAGAGCCTTTTATATTGGAAACACTTGTAAGACCCAGTGTTTAACCAGACTACACCTGTTATCATTTATATATCTGCAAGCCAAGATTTGCATCCAAACATTTCTATCTGGGCGCATTATATTTTTTTGTGAATGATATTGTATATACCTTATACAGTGCTGGCCAAAAGTATTGGCACCCCTGCAATTCTGTCAGATAATACTCAATTTCTTCCAGAAAATGATTGCAATCACAAATGCTTTGGTAATAATATCTTAATTTATTTTGCTTGCAATGAAAAAACACAAAAGAGAATGAAAAAAAAAGTCAAATCATTGATCGTTTTACACAAAACTCCAAAAATGGGCCGGACAAAAGTATTGGCACCCTCAGCCTAATACTTGGTAGCACAACCTTTAGACAAAATAACTGCGAACAACCGCTTCCGGTAACCATCAATGAGTTTCTTACAATGCTCTGCTGGAATTTCTCCAGGTCCCTGAGATGTGAAGGGCGCCTTCTCCAAACTGCCATTTTGAGATCTCTCCTTGGGTGTTCTATGGGATTCAGGTCTGGACTCATTGCTGGCCACTTTAGAAGTCTCCAGTGCTTTCTCTCAAACCATTTTCTAGTGCTTTTTGAAGTGTGTTTTGGGTCATTGTCCTGCTGGAAGACCCATGACCTCTGAGGGAGACCCAGCTTTCTCACACTGGGCCCTACATTATGCTGCAGACTTCATAATGCCATGCACACGGTCAAGCAGTCCAGTGCCAGAGGCAGCAAAGCAACCAAAAAACATCAGGGAACCTCCGCCATGTTTGACTGTAGGGACCGTGTTCTTTTCTTTGAAGGCCTCTTTTTTTTTTTCCTGTAAACTCTATGTTGATGCCTTTTCCCAAAAAGCTCTACTTTTGTCTCATCTGACCAGAGAACATTCTTCCAAAAAGTTTTTGGCTTTCTCAGGTAAGTTTTGGCAAACTCCAGCCTGGCTTTTTTATGTCTCTGGGTCAGAAGTGGGGTCTTCCTGGGTATCCTATCATAGAGTCCCTTTTCATTCAGACGCCGACGGATAGTACGGGTTGACACTGTTGTACCCTTGGACTGCAGGGCAGCTAGAACTTGTTTGGATGTTAGTCGAGGTTCTTTAGCCACCATCCGCACAATCTTTCGTTGAAATCTCTCGTCAATTTTTCTTTTCCGTCCACATCTAGGGAGGTTAGCCACAGTGCCATGGGCTTTACACTTCTTGATGACACTGCGCACGGTAGACACAGGAACATTCAGGTCTTTGGAGATGGACTTGTAGCCTTGAGATTGCTCATGCTTCCTCACAATTTTGCTTCTCAAGTCCTCAGACAGTTCTTTGGTCTTCTTTCTTTTCTCCATGCTCAATGTGGTACACACAAGGACACAGGACAGAGGTTGAGTCAACTTTAATCCATTTCAACTGGCTGCAAGTGTGATTTAGTTATTGCCACCACCTGTTATGTGCCACAGGGAAGTAACAGGTGCTGTTAATTACACAAATTAGAGAAGCATCACCTGATTTTTCAAAGGGTGCCAATACTTTTGTCCACCCCCTTTTTATGTTTGGTGCGGAATTATATCCAATTTGGCTTTTTGACAATTCTTTTTGTGGTTTTCCATTGAAGACAAATTAAATGAAGATATTATTACCAAAGCATTTGTGATTGCAATCATTTTCTGGAAGAAATTGAGTATTATTTGACAGAATTGCAGGGGTGCCAATACTTTTGGCCAGCACTGTATATATAGACTCACTTACTGTATACATAGTATATACAACTTCATGAACTGCTGAAAACGATGGTCTTGCAATAAAATAGGACCTTTGCGGAGTAAATTCTTTACTTGTACATTTATAGCTTTTGTCCTATATAATTTTGAAACTACCAGTTGTCGACAGTCTGAAAGTAGTTCAGGATTTGGCCATTTGGTTTCACAGATAAACACACATTTTTCACTGCGATTCTGTAGGATGGAGTGTGAAGAACACATGATTAAATCTCACTTTCTTCAACAGTGTACTTGCCTGCTCTTTTATTATCTCCAAATGTGTTTACTCAAATTCTTACTTTTCTTACCAAAAAATGTGCATTGACCTATTAGGGCAGACATTTGCGTGCCGCAGAATGGCGACTACAGGCAGTGACCACGAGGGTGTCATGGCAATAGACTTCACTGCTCTCTGAGATTAATAAAAGGAGTATAATACTTGTACTTCATCAGATGGGTGCAAATATTGTACTCTGCTCCTAAAGCAAGAATTAAAATTAATGGCCAACTATCTAACATTTTTCCAATTTCAAGAGGAACTAGACGGGGTGTCCTCTTTACCCCCCTCCTTTTCTCACTCATTATAGAGCCTTTAGCTATACGCTATGTGCATCACATGAATTTAGAGGTTTTATGTACAGAAGACATGAAGAAAAATTTCTCTTTATGCAGAGGATGATCTCTTTTACGTGTCACATACAGAAAAGACAGTTTCTAAAATCCCTGAGCTACACGGACTTCTCGGATCTGGGAATTCGGCTGCCTTCAGATACTAAATGTTGTTCATTTGGAGACAAAGTAACAGTTTTAGGTCCATTGGATGGTTTTAGATCCACTGGAAGGACCAGGAAGCAGGATACATGAACAAAAACAGCTTCAGGCTGAGGCCCCACATTGCGGAAATGCAGCTTTTTTTGTTGCAGATTTTGTTGCGGTTTTTTGAGCCAAAGCCAAGAATGGCTACAAAAGGAATGGGAAATCTATAAAAAGTACTTGTACCTCTACCTTTTGCTCAATACACTCCTGGCTTTGGCTCAAAAAACCGCTACAAAATCTGCAACAAAAAAAGCTGCGTTTCCGCAACGTGGGGCTTCAGCCTCAATCAGCTCTGATAACGGACCGTTAACCCCTTAGACGCCATGGTCAGATGCAAAAAGTTAGTTTTAATTTTTCATTTCGGCACTGAAATGACTCTCTCACCAGGAGATTGCAGGAGCCAATCCGTTGCTGTGGCAGCCAGGAGCCTTTGAATGCGCCCAAGCCTGCCATAGGAACTTTGCTATTGAGCTTTGCCTGTGGAAGGACTCAATAGCAATATAGTGATTTTACCATAGGCTGCAATACTGTAGTATTGCAATCTATAGTATAAGTGATAGAATGACTGCAGGTTCTGCAAAAGAAAATTGTTTTAAAAAAAAATGTACAAAAATTAAAAAAAATATATAAAAATTCAAACCATCCCCCTTTCCCTAGATCACATGTAAAATAAATAAATAAAAGCAAACATAAACACATTGGATATCTCCATGTCTGAAAATTCCTGTACTATTAAAATAAAAAGATATTTATCTGATACGGCAAACTCCATAATGGAAAAAAAAATCAAAATGTCCTTAACAACATTTTTTTGCTTCTTCATTTGCTACCAAAATGTAATAAAAAGTGATCAAAATGTCAGACATTTCCCAAAGTAATATCAATAAAAATGTAACTCTGCAAAAAAAGACACAGCTCGGTATATGAAAATTTTGAAAACTTACAGATGCATAGAAAGTTACACATTTTTTTTTAAGGTATTAAAACACAACAAAAACAATAAAACAATAATAATTTGGTATCACTGTGATCATACCCACTCATAGAATAAATGTAGCATGTCATTTCTACTGCACAATGGACTCTGTAAAAACAAAACCCATAAGAAAATGGTGCAACTCCATTTCTTTTCCAATTTCACCCCATTCTGATTTTTTTTTCCCAGTTTCTCAGTACATTGTATGGAATAATAAATGGTGCCATTGGGAAGTATAACATATCCTGCAAAAATCAAGTCCAAAACTATTGTATAAAGCAGAGGAGTCCCAATCATTAGGATACACTGTAACTGATGGTAACTATATGTGTGTCTATTATTATGTAGATGTTAAACATATAAAAGACTGATAGGGTTATAGGATGTTAAGGAAACGTTCTTCCAAAGCCTGGTTGTTACTTTTTTGCATTTTATAAAGCTTGGTTGGATATGTAAAATGCATGGATTTATGTCCACTTTGGCATAACCAGGTCATGAAGACATTGTACATAATTTTTGGATTTCCAAAGGGGTTGTGCAAATTTCCCATTTGTTACATAATAATGAATTAAAAGCAGATGTTGGTTTGTGGACAGATTTTTTTTCTGCTATTTACAACTGAGAGCGATATTTAATATTCTAAAAATAAATATAGAAGTGAAAAGATGGATCCACCGTATGATAAGTGTTGAGAATGAACAGGAATTATTTCTAGGCGCTATCAGTTGCTATTGAAGCAACACCTCGGGCCCAGCAGTCTAAATGCCAGAAGAAACGGAATGAATATCTAAGCAAACAGTCACAAGTATTCTGTCCCAATATTTATAGACAATTCTCGTTGATTTCTTCACATTATAAACATAAAATCACACAATTTAGGATTGTACATAGACTTGTATTATTCTCCGACCTCTCTTAAAAGGATTTGGATGACTGCCCAATGCCTTGGACCATAAGCTGACCGGTACCATGTTATCTGGCGGTGACCCTAAGATTACAAAGTTACTTAGTACAGTTGAACAAAGACTTATGCCCATCAAGTTCAAGCAGGTGATAAAAAAAGGTAAGACTGGAGGGACAAGTAAAGGAAGAGAACATTCTATACATTTCAGTAACCATCAATACTATTTTGCTGTGAAAAGGCATCTAATACTTTTTTTGAAGCTGTCAGCTGTTACAGCTGTGACCAGCTCCTGGGTAGGTTATTCCACAGATTCACAGTCCTTACAATTTAGATCCAGCTCCTGGGTAGGCTATTTCACATATTTACAGTCCTTACAGTGAAGAAGCCTTGTCACCTCTAATGATTAAACCTTTTTTTTGTCTCCAGACAGATAGAGCGCCCCTTTGTCTTCTGAGGGGGTTTTAAATGGAACAGCTTTTCCCCATATTTCTTGTATGGGCCATTAATATATTTATACAGGTTTATCATATCTTCCCTTAAATGCCTCTTCTCTAGGCTAAACAAATATAACTCCTTTAGTCTCTCCTCATAGCTGAGGTCCTCCTTGCCCCTTATCAGTGTTGTGGCCCTCTGCTGAACCTCTTCCATCTCTAAGACATCCTTTCTATGAACTGGTGCCCAGAATGGAACTGTATAATCCAGATGGGGCCGCACCAATGACTTATATAGTGGTAATATCACATCCCTGTCCCGTGAGTCCATACCTCTTATAATACATGACAATATCCTGCTGGCCTTAGAAGCAGCTGACTGACATTGTGCTGTTATATAACCAGCAATCACTGGATTGAGTTCTTTAACCCCTTCCCGACATCCACCGTAATAGTATGTCAGATGTCGGGTATTTAAATATGACGTATTATACAGCAAAGACCCCGCACTGATCATGGGCATTAAGGCCCCCAGCACCTGGGTCAAATCTGACTGAGGCGCCACATTCCAGGCGCCCACGTCTTTTTGCAGTCTGTCATACAAATACCAGTATTTTGCAATGCATTGTAATGCATTGCATTAGTGTTCAGACCCCCTGGGGTTCAAGACCCCCAATAGGTCTAATAAATACAGTCAATTAATTTTTTTTTTAAAAAAAACTTAAAAAAAAAATAAAAAAGAATTAAAAATTCAAATTCCACCCTCTTTCCCTAGAATACATATAAAAGTAGAAAATTACTGTGAAACACATACACATTAGGTATCTAATTGCCAAAACACCATTTTTTTTTTTTTTTGCTGTTTTGTCTTTGCTAAAAATTTCAATAAAAAATGATCAAAGCAATAGACATTCCCCAAAATGGTATAACTAAAAAGTACACTCGGCCCCGCAGAAAGAGACGTCCTATGCATCCATGCATGGAAATTAAAGAGGGGCGGAATAGGCCTTTTTTTTTGCAAGTTTGGTTCGTAGGGGTAACAAATGTAAATAAACCAAATTTGGTATCCCTGGAATCGGCCGAAACATAGAATACAGGTCATATGTCATTTTGGCTGCAAAGTGAATGCCGTAAAAATGAAGCCCGTAAGAAAGTCACACAAATGCGCTTTTTCTCCAATTCCACTCCGTTCTGAATTTTCTCCAGCTTCCCAGTACATTGTACAGAATAATAAATTAAAAGGTACCACTTTATAACTCTGTAATTCAATATATAAAGGCTCTGGTTTTAAGGAAAATGTGATATTTGATTAAAAAATTCTGACATACTGCCATGCATGGGGTCAACTATATATATATTTATATATATATATATATATATATATATATATATTATTTATTTATTTATTTAACTTCATTATCTTTTTTGCCTGCAGGTAAAAGTGGTTGTATTTATATAAAAATGTTACTTCAGTGAATTTATTAAAAAAAAAAAAAATAGTCCAGAACAGCAGTAACAAAGAACACTAAACATGCACAGAAAAATCCCAGCACTTCTTCCTATCCCCTTCATTTTAATAAAGAAATATTGCCCCAATTTCTCCTCACTGTTCAACGTCTGGCTGTAGGACAATTGGCTGCAGCAGGAGCCTCCCCCTTCTGACCTGTTTGCAGTAGGAAAAAAGATTGTTAAGCCCCACCCATTTGGCTAAAACTTGCCCAACAGTCAGTTTCCAGGCAAAGATGGAGAAGATCAGCATAAGATTAACCCTATGTTCTCTGCATGATTTATATAAGACTTAGAGTTGTGCAGAAAATGCTACAAATTGATAAAATTGATAATGGTACTCCATATCATGTGAACATGGGCTTATACTATGCACATTTTTTTCCAAACAAAATACTCCATTCACATTCACGTGTGTAAGGCGGTGAATTCTGTTCCATTTTAGACACATTCCACACAATGTGAATATGGCTTTAGAAAATGACTGTGTGAAAAATGTGCTAAAAAATCCTGACAATAGTATGTGGGCACCAGGATATTATGTATTGGGCTCTGTTCTCCATTCACATCCTCCATCACAAATTCCATGATATTAGAAAGGAAATACAGCGCAATATGTAGCATTCATTTTAACGTGACGGAAGTAGATTGAATCCATCACGCTTTTTTCGCGTTCATCATGTGAATTCCTAACACAGCTTTACATATATGATGGGGTCAAGCAGCAGCTTAAAGGGGCCACAATTTTATTATTGCTTATATTAGCTAATTATTCATTAAAATTCCTCTCCAAGACAAGTTTTCATCAGCTTATCATTGAGATGTAAGAATTCATCGCCATTCATCTATTTGCACGTTTTATGTTACCGAAGGCGTCGTTTATGTAGAACACCCATTACGTAGAAATAAAATAAAATGCTACACAATTTATTTGGCAATGTCTCTTTAAATCAGGGTGTTAAATCTGAAAAATAAAACCATCAGACCTTTTAATATACATAAAAGAGGACCTTTCAACAAGCCAAAGCTGCTGCGAACGCTGCAATAAATCACAATAATTCTTCCCTTGCATTGCCGTGGAGCCGATTACGGAGAAGAAAGAGCAATGCATAAATATATATGCTAAAGTCAAAGACGAATGAGGGGAGAAGAGAGGATAAAAATCAACCATCGCTGAGACAAAGCTGATATCATAACAGATATCAGCATGAGGGGGCGGATGTCAAAGGAATTGAATAAACACCAATCATTCCACCAAAGATGGCTGCTCGGTCTCTGTTTGGTATCAAATTGCTACTTTCGGTGTCATATTGAGTTATACACTGATTTATGGCTGATGGCGGAGGCTTGGTTTTTTTTTTCCCTTTTTCCACCCTACCTTTTTGTATTGCTGTAAATCCTATCTGAATTTATGAAACTGGCAATAAAAGATAGAGAGTAATCGTTTCATCATGGAAGCGTATCGAGAGAGAATATTACTGAAAGTTGGAGATAGCAGATATATTTGTTTACTTAGATCTCTAAAAGGGGTTGTCCAGTCGCAAAATTGTTTTTCCAAGCAGCTTACAATGCCATATAATAATCAATCATCCATCGCTCCTGAGCTGACGCTTACAGAGTCTCCCACCGGTCTGTGATCACCTGGCTCAACCCAACACGCGACTGCTGCAGCTGATCACCGGCTGCAGCAATGACATGTCGGCACCATTTAGGTCATGATTACAGCTAGTGATTTGCTGCAGCAGTTGCATGTCCTATCTACAAGGACAGATGGGCAAACCTCGTGAAATTCGATTAGTTTGGTGAATATTCAAGAGGATAGCCTGCCAGTTTTATTCTTTGACCAAGCTTGTTCAGTCTGAACCAAAAGCATTGGGACTGAATACTCTGGAGTCTAAAATAGTGATACTCACCTTCGCTCAGCTCTCCTGGGCTTCCTTATGGCATCTGGTGCACATTCCCCAATGTCTTCAGTGCTCTACAGGCGTCTTTTGTGACATCACAAGCCTCGGGGTCCATGACATCACAGAGGAAGACAGAAGAGACTTGAAAATGCTGGGGAACACGCGATGGATGCCCCAAGGGAGCACAGGAGAAGTGAGGCAAGGGGAGTATCACTGTTAATTTTTTTACCATAACTCCCCCAGGACCTCCATTTATTATACTCTTGGTCTGAAGTGACCTCAAAGACGAATAGTGACTCAGTGGCAAACCCCCAAAATTTGGCCGAATTGGAGATTTTTGGAAAATTTGCAATAAATCGTTAGCTTATCTCTATCAATATGTCAAGTTAACAAAGATTGGCAGAAGACCCAGGAAGCACCAGCTTAAAGTGGCAGGGGATTGGTAAAATGAGTAACACTTATTTTATTGCATTGCAAGCTTTTTCAAGAAAATCATGTGGCTGGACAACCCTTTCAAAGAGATCAAATTTTTTTTCAAGACATGTTTCCACGCTTGACCATGGGTTGTATTTGGTTTGCATCTCATTCCCTATAAAATGATTAGGTCTAGAAATGGGTGAACCTCACAAGATTCATTTCGTCAGGTTCAGCCATCTGGTTTGTTAATTTCAGCCAAACTTGTTCTACACAAACTGGGAGTGTTATTATCATATTCCAGGGTCTCCTTAGACCCCCAACTACAATAGGTGGAGGCCCAGGAGAATAACAAACATTTATACTCATCTTGCCTCACCCCGACTGGGCATTTTTGCACCCTCTTGTGGTCTCCTAGACTCTTGTTCAGGTCTCTTCCAGCCTCTGGCTAACGTCACATGTCCTGGGGTCATGGCTGAGACTTCACACGTTGGTTGCCCAAAAAAAGTAAGGTAAGGTGAGCTTGTTATTTTTCCTCACCTAGGTCACCACTTATTATACACAGTGGTCTAAGGAGACTCTAGAGTATAATAGTGCTTTGTGGGTGATGAACCTCAAAAGTTTGGGTTAGGGTTGAACCCAAAACTTTTGAAAACTGTGGGTGGAATCCACTTGTATCCAAATGGGTTTACTCAATACCAGACTTGTACATAGATATCAGTGTACAAGAATTGTGTAATGTACACCAGTGATGCTGCAGAATCAGAGACTTGTTTTTGGTTTTTCCATATTCTAAGACCATTATGTCCACAACAGCAGGATATGAGATCAATTTATCTTCTGGGAATATCTTTTAACAAAAATCACCAACCCCTTTAAAGCAGAATTAAAAACATGGCTTTATGTCCAACGAGTTTATCGGTAAAAACAACCATAAGTGCTCCTTCTGTAAGATTCCTTAAAGCCCTTTACAGTTCCATTAAAACTATCACGTTCCAATCCATTTTCCTCATCTCCTGTTGTCTCAAGTATTGACCCAAACTCAAGAATATATAATTTGAGAGAAAATACAGTACTTTGCCTTTTTCAATCAATCTAACTCAGTATTTCTTAAAATGTCACAGAAAGTTCTTCCATAATGGATTAAGGGAGGGGGGGGGGGCATACAGATGACCTGGGCATGGACAAAGTGTAGCCCTCTTACCCTAGAAAATGAAATCTCTCTCATACTTAAAGGGAGTCTATCATTCGCAAAAACACTTTTAAGCTAATGGCACGTTGGAATAGCCTTTAAAAAGCCCATTCTTCTCCTACCTTTTCTTGTTTTCTTCTCCCAGCCGATTCCAAGATAATTAGTTTCTTCATGTATGTAAATGAGCATCACGGAGCACCCGGGGCGTTCCATCTCTTCTACGAGCACCCATCGCGTCATCACTTATCACTGCCCCTTCGTCCATTGCGGTGACTCCCCTCTTGGTCTTCTTTCTTCTCAGTTCTCACCGGCAGCGAATTCTCGCGACTGCGCATGCGCAATCGGGTCGCCATTTTCCAGTGGTCTGTCACAAGAGCGTGGCAGAGCCGATTGCACATGCGGAGTCATGTGAATTTGCTATCGGTGAGAACTGAGAAGAAATAAGACCAATAGGGGAGTTACTCCAACGGATGAAGGGGTGGTGATAAGCGATAACGCTATAGGTGCTCGCAGAAGAGAAGGAACTCCCCGGGTGCTCCGTGGTGCTCATTTACATACATGAAGAAATGAATTATCTGGGCTGGGAGAAGAAAACAAGGAAAGGTAGGAGAAGAATGCCATTAGCTTAAAAGTGGTTTTGTGAATGACAGACTCCATTTAAAAATAATCCTTGTTTTTTGCAAAACAGATAGATTGTTATAACATCCCTGGTAGTCTTGAGTAGTGAAGGGGTTGATAGTGACATCTGTGGTAGTGAAGAGGAGACCGGGGAGACTGTGAGGCAGAGGGGGTGATAAAAGAATTTTTTTTTTCAAACCACCTAATGCCAGAGTGGATCCCCTGAAGCAGATGGGTCAATTCAGTTCCTACAATAACTTCTGTTGCTGCTGAACATTACAGTCTCATAATCCTGACATTCAAAGTCCCTATACATCCATATCATAAAGATGGAGGCAAACTGGTTGCTGCCATATGGTGCTTGCAATGCAAGCAAATTCTAGCAAATTCTTTGAGCAATTCTTTGAGCACCTGCAGTTCACATCACAACCACTGGATGGCCAATATAAACAACGCCTGACAAAGTATTACAAAATCATGTTTTTCAAAGCTGGTCATCTTGTGACACTCATCTCAATGGATTTTGAGCCAAGAGAAAAGGTAATGGAGGACACACCATTCCACCACATTCAATGGTTCAAGTAACATACAGCTTCTAGCCTGTGATCTTATAAAGTGTTGTCCAGCGAGGGCATCTCTTTCTTTAAGCTCCTGTGGTCACCTGACATTAATGTGGGAGCCATTGCGTCACTTTCCTTAGAAGACCACCAAACATTAGACTATGGCCATCGACACCAATGAGCATCCACTGTTTCTAATTGGCCGCAGTGGTCTCCAGTGACTAACCTATACTCATCATTACAGCTCTTGTATTTCAATGTGTTTATGACTTATACAACCTAAGTACAATTAAAATTTTCACATTGAGACTTAATTGCTCAGCTGATCCGCCACATCCTAAAAATACCTTGAAATCCATGCTCAGGCACAGGAACCTTCTTCCTTCCTTAGCACCATGAGCCCTTCTACGCTATAAGATTTATTCCTTCCAAATTTGGAAACAGAAGATTTGAACTTTCTTCCGTGTATAAGTTCAAGTATATTTGATTGACAGTCGGTGGATATAGCTCAGCGAGCAAAAATTATTAGGAAGCAAGTATTTGAAGAAGGTGAAACAGAAGTCTTTGCACCAGGAAAGTATCACAAAGGCTGAATTTATGTACCGTATACAGTATATGCCGAGGACTGAATGCTGTGCCAGCAACATAGTGACTAGTGAATTGTTCATATGACATCTGGAAGAGTTTCATGAAACCTTGTCCAAACTGCCTCGACTCATGTTATTAAGGCAGATAAGCAAAGATATGGCATGTCCTCCCTACATGATGATCTTCGGCCATATGTTGTACTCAATGGGGCAGATTTATCAATGTTTAAATAGGGATAGGAGGTATCAGATGCCTATTCCAGGTGGTATCAAACAGATGTAATATTGGGCATGGCCAAATGATATGTTTATGTTGTACTAGAAGAACAACCCGACTTCTATCTGGTCTATTTCATTTGTGTGTGCGGTTAAATATTTTGTTTGCTACTGATATGAAGCCAATATCTTATAACATGGCTGGGTTGGAATGGAAACCTGGTCTAAGGATACATGAACCCGTTTGCATCAAACGGTCCATGGGAAAACAGCAAAGATGGCACATGGATGATATCTGTGTGTCGTCTGTGCCTGCATGGACCCATTCATATCATGTAGTGAGCCCCAAATGGGACCTATCTTTAGTTTTTCCCATTATGGTCCCTTACATAGACATGATAATACACAGGCGTGTGTATGGAGCCATAGAAAATAATGGGTCAGTGTTCTATCTGTTAAAAACATGGCTAGCACAATGACAAAGCACATGTTCTTGTGCATGGAGCCTAAAACTTTATGTACGTCATTGAGGACCTTCAATATGCGGGAAAGCCCTTGATGTAGAAGCCAGTGGTGCCAAAGTTACTTTTATAAATATGTCGCTGGGTTGTTATGGAAACCCAGTGTAACACAACAATGGCTTGGATTTATGGAAACCTGGGCTTAAAACCACGTGTATGTCAATGAGGCTAAGAATGAAGGCTTCTATTGGCTAATATGATGTTGCGATATTGTGTTGAATTGGTTACATATGAAAAATTAGAGTCAATAAAGGTTATGATATTGAGCTCTACGTCCTCCTTTGTGGTCAGTGACATCAAGCCTATTGGTCACGTGGCTATGCTACAGCTTGGTCCATTCAACTGAATGGAGTTGAGCTGTAATACCAAGCAAAGAGGTCACAGCAACCAATATCATAGTCTCCCTTCATTCCTGTAACTATCACTTAAGCATGGATACATCTGTATGCCATTACTGTATATAATACTTGCACTGGCCATGGACGTCGTTGCAATATTTTTGTGAACATGGTGCATAATACTCCTCTGGGGGTCAACAGGGCAGAAATAGAGTATTTATAAACAGTAACATGGCCCCAAAGTCTATGGCTCCATTCCTCCCTGTGCCTTCAATTTTATACTGAGCCACATGGAAATTTTTTTTTTTTTTTTAGTATGATAAGCCATTGCGCGCCAATAATACCTCAGTATTGACCTAGAAGCACTGTATTTAGGAACAAAGTAATGGCACCATATACAGTCATGGCCAAAAGTTTTGAGAATGATACAAATATTAATTTTTACAAAGTCTACTGCTTCAGTTTTTCTAATGGCAATTTGCATATACTCCAGAATGTTATAAAGAGTGATCAGCTTAACAGCAATTACTTGCAAAGTCAATATTTGCCTAGAAAATGAACTTTATCCCCCAAAACACATTTCAACATCATTGCAGCCCTGCCTTAAAAGGACCACCTAACATCGTTTCAGTGATTGCTCCATTAACACAGGTGTGGGTGTTGATGAGGACAGGGCTGGAGATCAATCTGTCATGTTTAAGTAAGAATGACACCACTGGACACTTTAAAAGGAGGCTGGTGCTTGCCATCATTGTTTCTCTTCTGTTAACCATGGTTATCTCTAAAGAAACACGTGCAGTCATCATTGCACTGCACAAAAATGGCCTAACTGGGAAGAGTATTGCAGCTAGAAAGATTGCACCTCAGTCAACAATCTATCGCATCATCAAGAACTTCAAGGAGAGAGGTTCCATTGGTGCCAAAAAGGCTCCAGAGCGCCCAAGAAAGACCAGCAAGCGGCAGGACCGTCTCTTAAAAGTGTTTCAGCTGCGGGATCGGGCTACCAGCAGTGCAGAGCTTGCTGAGGAATGGCAGCAGGCAGGTGTGAGTGCATCTGCACGCACTGTGAGGCGGAGACTCTTGGAGCAAGGCCTGGTCTCAAGGAGGGCAGCAAAGAAGCCACTTCTCTCCAGAAAAAACATCAGGGACAGACTGATATTCTGCAAAAGGTACAGGGAGTGGACTGCTGAGGACTGGGGGAAAGTCATTTTCTCTGATGAATCCCCTTTTCGATTGTTTGGAACATCTGGAAAACAGCTTATTCGGAGAAGAAGAGGTGAGCGCTACCACCAGTCTTGTCTCATGCCAACTGTAAAGCATCCTGAAACCATTCATGTGTGGGGTTGCTTCTCAGCCAAGGGAGTCGGCTCTCTCACAGTCTTGCCTAAAAACACAGCCATGAATAAAGAATGGTACCAGAATGTCCTCCAAGAGCAACTTCTCCCAACCGTCCAAGAGCAGTTTGGCGCTCAACAATGCCTTTTCCAGCATGATGGAGCACCTTGCCATAAAGCAAAGGTGATAACTAAATGGCTCAGGGAACAAAACATAGAGATTTTGGGTCCATGGCCTGGAAACTCCCCAGATCTTAATCCCATTGAGAAATTGTGGTCAATCATCAAGAGACGGGTGGACAAACAAAAACCAGCAAATTCAGACAAAATTAAAGCATTGATTCTGCAAGAATGGACTGCTATCAGTCAGGATTTGGTCCAGAAGTTGATTGAGAGCATGCCAGGGAGAATTGCAGAGGTCCTGAAGAAGAAGGGTCAACACTGCAAATATTGACTTGCTGCATTAACTCATTCTAACTGTCAATATAAGCTTCTGTTACTCATAATATGAATGCAATTCTATTTCTGTATGTGATAAAAACATCTGACAAACACACATAAAAACCAGAGGGCAGCAGATCATGTGAAAATATAATATTTGTGTCATTCTCAAAACTTTTGGCCATGACTGTATACTCTCTATTTTTCCCTCCACCAACGGGACATAAATAGATTTTAATAATTGAGCTTCCTGCCCACACCCATCCATGTTACTGCCTTTGATAAAGCCCCATAGTCTACTATGAGTCCATACCATACCCCCTGTCTCTACAATTTTATTCTGGGGCACATGAAAAAAATTTTCCCCTACGGATTCTGCATGATATTCCATTAAGTGTGATAATGCTTTAGTATTCCCCTAGAAGCCTTGCTTTTTAGAACAAATACAGTGTCATATGTAAGTCCCATATGGTAGCATATGGAGTGCCTACAGCTCTATAATACAGTCCTTTAGGGATTTAATGTGTTGCAGCTCAGGCTCATATATGTCAGTTGTACACTGGCCATAGATATTAGATGAATGTCATCTAAACCTACTGAATATGGAGGGAACAACACAAAGCAAAAAGAGGGAGCCAACAACTGTAGAATACAATGGCACTGGCAACAATATTCCACCAATTGCAACAGAAATTAAACCAGCAAAAGCACTGATGCAAATATTCATAAAACTTAACATTTAATAACTAAACTTTAAAACTGTATCAAAAATATAAAACAAACATCCAAATACATATAGCCACTCAATGGAGTCCAACCATACAGCAAAAATGTATGAACTTACCACCATATAGCAAAAAACATAATGGCGGCTACACACTTAGAAAATGAAATTGAAACGATCTTACCAGTAACTGAAGGCAGGAGTATCCCAGTAGGTGATGGTGCAACCCAGGAGGATGAACTAGGTCCCTATTCATGCCCCTGAAATTTCCACTAACACCCAGAATAACTCCGGCCCTAACAAGGGCAGTACCAAGCTGTCCTTAAAATGACCCTATAAATCCCTAGTCCCTACGCGTTTCCTGGTACAGTAGCGCACCAATCATCAGGGGACTTACTAGACTACTCATAAGAACCAAAAATCTTGGTCAGATATATATAGAAAATAAGTAAATAAATAATAAATGCTGCCTACAGTGGTAGATCAAAAACACAAACAAAAACCCCACAATGGAGGAAAAAGTTGCTAAATGCTATGACTCCATGTAGTGACAATGGTAGTAAAAGCCAAGTGAATCAGGGCAACTTATATAGCGATATACTCTACTTATCAACAGGTGTACTTAGATTCACAAAGAAAATGCTTGTTTGAATATGGCGCCAAAAGACGGCGCACACTGATGACGTCATGCGTAGCGTCACGTCATCCCGTTGTGATACGAGCGCTAAATCTCATACTGCGCATGCGCGAAGCAAAACCCTCCGCGCATGCGCAATTCCACCCGAAAACCGGCCAAAAGTGCGCATGCGTGAATCTAAAAACTCCGCGCACGCGCACATCCCTCTAACTAAAGCGCCAGAGGATCAGAACTGACATGCATAGCGGGACAGAGTGCTAAATAGTCCCATACAATGCATAAATTGTCAAAATAAATAAAGTAATGTCTATTAGACATATCTAGACCATAATAAATAAATAATAAATAATAGGCTGGTTGCTAACAAACCATGTCAAAATATAACGGGAAGAAAACCTGGAAAGACCCAACCAGTCTCTACTCCAGGTACTATAGCTCCAGGACATTCCAGGTTAGATTGAGTCAATAAAGGAGTCGGCCAAGAGCGAAAAAGAGGTCTCAGAGGTTCCAAATATAATATGTTAGATAAATCAAAACTATATACATATATGTGCAAGGATAGCAAACACCCCTTTACTTATGCTCAAAAATGACAATGAAGTATGCAATCTATTTAAATCTGAGAGGCAAATTTGACTGTCAAAAAGTATCAAGAAATTCATATCACCAAAAGATCATCCGGGTGAATAGAGAGAGGGCCGGGGAACGTATGACATAAAAGAGGGGGAGATCAAATAAAGCAACAAAAATTAAGGCGTTCATTAAATCCACTTGGGATCTCAGTTTTTAATTTAAAGATCCATTTGGACTCACATTGCAATGTCATCCTATGCCAGTCACCACCTCTTGGATGGGGTTTTACCAAGTCAATTCCTGTGAAACGTATGCAGTTCACATCACCACCATGGCACGAGTTGACATGTCTCGCCACTGGGGTATCCCGTTCATGCCGTATATCCCCAACATGTTCACCAATTCTTTTTCTTAGCTTTCTGTTAGTTATTCCAACATATTCCAATTTGCATTGGCATTGGCGTTATTTATTTATTATGGTCTAGATATGTCTAATAGACATTACTTTATTTTGACAATTTATGCATTGTATGGGACTATTTAGCACTCTGTCCCGCTATGCCTGTCAGTTCTGATCCTCTGGCGCTTTAGTTAGAGGGATGTGCGCGTGCGCGGAGTTTTCGCTTCGCGCATGCGCACTTTTGGCCGGTTTTCGGGTGGAATTGCGCATGCGCGGAGGGTTTTGCTTCGCGCATGCGCAGTATGAGATTTAGCGCTCGTATCACAACGGGATGACGTGACGCTACGCATGACGTCATCAGTGTGCGCCGTCTTTCGGCGCCATATTCAAACAAGCATTTTCTTTGGTTATCTAAGTACACCTGTTGATAAGAAGAGTATATCGCTATATAAGTTGCCCTGATTCACTTGGCTTTTACTACCATTGTCACTACATGGAGTCATAGCATTTAGCAACTTTTTCCTCCATTGTGGGGTTTTTGTTTGTGTTTTTGATCTACCACTGTAGGCAGCATTTATTATTTATTTACTTATTTTCTATATATATCTGACCAAGATTTTTGGTTCTTATGAGTAGTCTAGTAAGTCCCCTGATGATTGGTGCGCTACTGTACCAGGAAACGCGTAGGGACTAGGGATTTATAGGGTCATTTTAAGGACAGCTTGGTACTGCCCTTGTTAGGGCTGGAGTTATTCTGGGTGTTAGTGGAAATTTCAGGGGCATGAATAGGGACCTAGTTCATCCTCCTGGGTTGCACCATCACCTACTGGGATACTCCTGCCTTCAGTTACTGGTAAGATCGTTTCAATTTCATTTTCTAAGTGTGTAGCCGCCATTATGTTTTTTGCTATATGGTGGTAAGTTCATACATTTTTGCTGTATGGTTGGACTCCATTGAGTGGCTATATGTATTTGGATGTTTGTTTTATATTTTTGATACGGTTTTAAAGTTTAGTTATTAAATGTTAAGTTTTATGAATATTTGCATCAGTGCTTTTGTTGAATATGGAGGGACCATCTAATGTGTTTGGGGGTGTAATGACTTTTTCAGTAACTACAAATGGGGGGAAAGAAGGATCAGGGGAGATAAGTCTCCAGAAGCATCTGGTAGCAGCTTACTCCCTTCTCCCCATTCAGAAGACATACATGCATAGCCGAGTGAGCTTGTGTAAGGATGATCTAGAATGTATAGCCAGTAGGCTAGCGACTAGAATTTTCCAAAAGTTTCAGGTTTGACCCTAAACCAAACTTTTGGTCTGGGGTCTGAAGAGATAATAAGTGGAGGCCAAGGGGAGGTGCAGAGCAGAAACATAATAAGTACTGATACTGTTTCTCACCTCTTGTGGTCCTCTTTGGTCGTCTTCCCACCTATTATGATCTCCTGGGTGACATCACGCACCCTGGAGGACTGCTGAGACCTGCTATTGGACCTCAGCGTTCACATGGGGTATGCCAAGTTGGGGCATGACATCAGCCTCAGCTTTCTCCTGGGGGGCATAATATCACCCCGGAGGACCACTGAAGAGGCCTCCAAGGGATGGGACAGATGCCGTGAGCAAGTAGGGATGAGGGAAGGTGAGTTTCAGTGATTATTATGTTTCTGCACCTTCCTTGACCTGAAACAGACGGTAGAACCTCGTAACATTCTTGCAACAAACCTTGCAAGGTTTGCCCATCTCTAGTACTCAGCCTTATATTGTACTATAGGCAGAAAATCCTTCTCTACCAGAGATGTTGTGTACGTGGTGTTGGGTAGACTACTGTGTGGTCAATTAGTTACATTATTAAGCGGATTAGATCGCCGCCTGCTAATGTGTGTTTACATAGCGCTGTGTCTATACAGCCCGACTTATGACACAGCTATAGTATTTATAGACTGCCTGCAACCCAGGGAGAGTTCAGGGAACATATACAAGCAGATTACCCCGCATTAACCCACGAGGGGCCTGAGATTAGCGCTCTCCTTGGCAATAGGATGATGTTTATGAGTCACAGCTGTGGAGCTGAAAATGAAATTAAATGTTTCTTGGTAAAAATAGTGCAAACAGTCTGTTACCTTACAAGCTACATATGGAAAGTAATGAAAGCGTCTGGATTTAATGATGTTTTCACTGTCTAATGAGGGAGGCAGATCGTGGTGTGCGCAATTCTATCAAGATCGTCCTCCAGACAGGGAGATAAAACATAATGAATGACACGTGAGCATTAAATTCATTTATGAGCTGGAAAAATATGCTTTACTATATGATGCATGGCCGGTTACTTGCCGGAATTGATTTTACCCTTCCAAACACCTTCTGATATCTATTATTTGTAAAATCGGAGGTTAGTTTGTGGAAGGTCTTTGTGCGCCCGAAGCCGGGAGATATTTTCGGAATTTAATTCGAGGATTTGTGACCATATGTACACAAAAGCGAGAGTAGACTGAAAATCCAGAGCTGATATCTACTGATATGTCATCCATGGATCGCACTGGTAAAGATCTCAGACTACCATGGGATACCCAAGATAGATGATTTGCTCTAATACTTTGGGTCTCACCACTATGACCCCCCACTAATCATGAGAATGGAGTCCTGTGTCCCCCATCAGTATTAAAGGGGTTTTTCCATCAAATATGGCCATTTTTAAATTTGAAGACAATTAAAATTTAAACATTTTTGTAAATATAAATATTTAAAAATGTTGCAGAGTTTTAAAGATTTTCTCTAATCATCTTAATGTTGTCTTGATTTTGCGGGTTGATATGACCATTGTCAAAAAGCCAGCCATGATTTCGGACTGATATTACATGATACAATACATGATACTACATGCTTGAGAAGATAACCCAACTACAAAAAGGGAGAGCATGGCTGGGATATCAGGAGGACACTACATGCATGAGAAGATAACCTGACCACAATAAGGACATCATGGCTGGTTATCAGGAGGACACTACATGTATGAGAAGATAACCCGACCACAATAAGGACATCATGGCTGGTTATCAGGAGGACACTACATGTATGAGAAGATAACCCGACCACAATAAGGACATCATGGCTGGTTATCAGGAGGACACTACATGTATGAGAAGATAACCCGACCACAATAAGGACATCATGGCTGGGATATCAGGAGGACACTACATGCATGAGAAGATAACCTGACCACAATAAGGACATCATGGCTGGTTATCAGGAGGGGACACTACATGTATGAGAAGATAACCTGACCACAATAAGGACATCATGGCTGGTTATCAGGAGAGACACTACATGTATGAGAAGATAACCTGACCACAATAAGGACATCATGGCTGGTTATCAGGAGGGACACTACATGTATGAGAAGATAACCCGACCACAATAAGGATGTAATGGCTGGTTATCAGGAGGACACTACATGTATGAGAAGATAACCTGACCACAATAAGGACATCATGGCTGGTTATCAGGAGGACACTACATGTATGAGAAGATAACCTAACCACAATAAGGACATCATGGCTGGTTATCAGGAGGACACTACATGTATGAAAAGATAACCTGACCACAATAAGGACATCATGGCTGGTTATCAGGAGGGGACACTACATGTATGAGTAGATAACCCGACCACAATAAGGACATCATGGCTGGTTATCAGGAGGACACTACATGTATGAGAAGATAATCTGACCACAATAAGGACATCAAGGCTGGTTATCAGGAGGGGACACTACATGTATGAGAAGATAACACGACCACAATAAGGACATCAAGGCTGGTTATCAGGAGGGGACACTACATGAATAAGAAGATAACCCAACCACAATAAGGACATCAAGGCTGGTTATCAGGAGGGGACACTATATGTCTGAGAAGATAACATGACCACAATAAGGACATCATGGCTGGCTATCAGGAGGGGACACTACATGTATGAGTAGATAACCTGACCACAATAAGGACATCATGGCTGGTTATCAGGAGGGACACTACATGTATGAGAAGATAACCCGACCACAATAAGGACATCATGGCTGGCTATCAGGAGGGAACACTACATGTATGAGAAGATAACCCGACCACAATAAGGACATCAAGGCTGGTTATTAGGAGGGGACACTACATGAATAAGAAGATAACCCGACCACAATAAGGACATCAAGGCTGGTTATCAGGAGGGGACACTACATGTATGAGAAGATAACCTGACCACAATAAGAACATCATGGTTAGTTATCAGGAGGGGACCCTACATGTATGAGAAGATAACATGACCACAATAAGGACATCATGGCTAGTTATCAGGAGGGGACACTACATGTATGAGAAGATAACCTGACCACAATAAGGACATCATGGCTGGTTATCAGGAGGGACACTACATGTATGAGAAGATAACCCGATCACAATAAGGACATCATGGCTGGCTATCAGGAGGGAACACTACATGTATGAGAAGATAACCTGACCACAATAAGGACATCATGGCTGGTTATCAGGAGGACACTACATGTAAAAGAAGATAACCTGACCACAATAAGGACATCATGGCTGGTTATCAGAAGGACAGTACATGTATGAGAAGATAACCCGACCACAATAAGGACATCATGGCTGGCTATCAGGAGGACACTACATGCATGAGAAGATAATCTGATCACAATAAGGACATCATGGCTAGTTATCAGGAGGGGACACTACATGTATGAGAAGATAACATGACCACAATAAGGACATCATGGCTGGCTATCCAGAGGGGACACTACATGTATGAGAAGATAACCCGACCACAATAAGGACATCAAGGCTGGTTATTAGGAGGGGACACTACATGAATAAGAAGATAACCCGACCACAATAAGGACATCATGGCTGGTTATCAGGAGGGGACACTATATGTATGAGAAGATAACATGACCACAATAAGGACATCATGGCTGGTTATCAGGAGGGACACTACATGTATGAGAAGATAACCAGACCACAATAAGGACATCATGGCTGGCTATCAGGAGGACACTACATGCATGAGAAGATAATCTGATCACAATAAGGACATCATGGCTAGTTATCAGGAGGGGACACTACATGTATGAGAAGATAACATGACCACAATAAGGACATCATGGCTGGCTATCAGGAGGGGACACTACATGTATGAGTAGATAACCTGACCACAATAAGGACATCATGGCTGGCTATCAGGAGGGGACACTACATGTATGAGACGATAACCTGACCACAATAAGGACATCATGGCTGGCTATCAGGAGGGGACACTACATGTATGAGAAGATAACCTGACCACGATAAGGACATCATGGCTGGTTATCAGGAGGGAACACTAAATGTATGAGAAGATAACCTGACCACAATAAGGACATCATGGCTGGTTATCAGGAGGACACTACATGTAAAAGAAGATAACCTGACCACAATAAGGACATCATGGCTGGTTATCAGAAGGACACTACATGTATGAGAAGATAACCTGACCACAATAAGGACATCATGGCTGGCTATCAGGAGGACACTACATGCATGAGAAGATAATCTGATCACAATAAGGACATCATGGCTAGTTATCAGGAGGGGACACTACATGTATGAGAAGATAACCTGACCACAATAAGAACATCATGGCTGGCTATCAGGAGGACACTACATGTATGAGAAGATAACCCGACCACAATAAGGACATCATGGCTGGTTATCAGGAGGATACTACATGTATGAGAAGATAACCCGACCACAATAAGGACAACATGGCTGTTTATCAGGAGAACACTACATGTATGAGAAGATAACCCGACCACAATAAAGACATCATGGCTGGTTATCAGGAGGACACTACATGTATGAGAAGATAACCTGACCACAATAAGGACATCATGGCTGGCTATCAGGAGGACACTACATGCATGAGAAGATAATCTGATCACAATAAGGACATCATGGCTGGCTATCAGGAGGGAACACTACATGTATGAGAAGATAACCTGACCACAATAAGGACATCATGGCTGGTTATCAGGAGGACACTACATGTAAAAGAAGATAACCCGACCACAATAAGGACATCATGGCTGGCTATCAGGAGGGAACACTACATGTATGAGAAGATAACCTGACCACAATAAGGACATCATGGCTGGTTATCAGGAGGACACTACATGTAAAAGAAGATAACCTGACCACAATAAGGACATCATGGCTGGTTATCAGAAGGACAGTACATGTATGAGAAGATAACCCGACCACAATAAGGACATCATGGCTGGCTATCAGGAGGACACTACATGCATGAGAAGATAATCTGATCACAATAAGGACATCATGGCTAGTTATCAGGAGGGGACACTACATGTATGAGAAGATAACATGACCACAATAAGGACATCATGGCTGGCTATCCAGAGGGGACACTACATGTATGAGAAGATTACCCGACCACAATAAGGACATCAAGGCTGGTTATTAGGAGGGGACACTACATGAATAAGAAGATAACCCGACCACAATAAGGACATCATGGCTGGTTATCAGGAGGGGACACTATATGTATGAGAAGATAACATGACCACAATAAGGACATCATGGCTGGTTATCAGGAGGGACACTACATGTATGAGAAGATAACCAGACCACAATAAGGACATCATGGCTGGCTATCAGGAGGACACTACATGCATGAGAAGATAATCTGATCACAATAAGGACATCATGGCTAGTTATCAGGAGGGGACACTACATGTATGAGAAGATAACCTGACCACAATAAGAACATCATGGCTGGCTATCAGGAGGACACTACATGTATGAGAAGATAACCCGACCACAATAAGGACATCATGGCTGGTTATCAGGAGGATACTACATGTATGAGAAGATAACCCGACCACAATAAGGACAACATGGCTGGTTATCAGGAGAACACTACATGTATGAGAAGATAACCCGACCACAATAAAGACATCATGGCTGGTTATCAGGAGGACACTACATGTATGAGAAGATAACCTGACCACAATAAGGACATCATGGCTGGCTATCAGGAGGACACTACATGCATGAGAAGATAATCTGATCACAATAAGGACATCATGGCTAGTTATCAGGAGGGGACACTACATGTATGAGAAGATAACCTGACCACAATAAGAACATCATGGCTGGCTATCAGGAGGACACTACATGTATGAGAAGATAACCCGACCACAATAAGGACATCATGGCTGGTTATCAGGAGGATACTACATGTATGAGAAGATAACCCGACCACAATAAGGACAACATGGCTGGTTATCAGGAGAACACTACATGTATGAGAAGATAACCCGACCACAATAAAGACATCATGGCTGGTTATCAGGAGGACACTACATGTATGAGAAGATAACCAGACCACAATAAGGACATCATGACTGGTTATCAGGAGGACACTACATGTATGAGAAGATAACCCGACCACAATAAGGACATCATGGCTGGTTATCAGGAGGACACTACATGTATGAGAAGATAACCCGACCACAATAAGGACATCATGGCTGGCTATCAGGATGGGACACTACATGTATGAGTAGATAACCTGACCACAATAAGGACATCATGGCTGGCTATCAGGAGGGGACACTACATGTATGAGACGATAACCTGACCACAATAAGGACATCATGGCTGGCTATCAGGAGGGGACACTACATGTATGAGAAGATAACCTGACCACGATAAGGACATCATGGCTGGTTATCAGGAGGGAACACTAAATGTATGAGAAGATAACCTGACCACAATAAGGACATCATGGCTGGTTATCAGGAGGACACTACATGTAAAAGAAGATAACCTGACCACAATAAGGACATCATGGCTGGTTATCAGAAGGACACTACATGTATGAGAAGATAACCTGACCACAATAAGGACATCATGGCTGGCTATCAGGAGGACACTACATGCATGAGAAGATAATCTGATCACAATAAGGACATCATGGCTAGTTATCAGGAGGGGACACTACATGTATGAGAAGATAACCTGACCACAATAAGAACATCATGGCTGGCTATCAGGAGGACACTACATGTATGAGAAGATAACCCGACCACAATAAGGACATCATGGCTGGTTATCAGGAGGATACTACATGTATGAGAAGATAACCCGACCACAATAAGGACAACATGGCTGGTTATCAGGAGAACACTACATGTATGAGAAGATAACCCGACCACAATAAAGACATCATGGCTGGTTATCAGGAGGACACTACATGTATGAGAAGATAACCTGACCACAATAAGGACATCATGGCTGGCTATCAGGAGGACACTACATGCATGAGAAGATAATCTGATCACAATAAGGACATCATGGCTAGTTATCAGGAGGGGACACTACATGTATGAGAAGATAACCTGACCACAATAAGAACATCATGGCTGGCTATCAGGAGGACACTACATGTATGAGAAGATAACCCGACCACAATAAGGACATCATGGCTGGTTATCAGGAGGATACTACATGTATGAGAAGATAACCCGACCACAATAAGGACAACATGGCTGGTTATCAGGAGAACACTACATGTATGAGAAGATAACCCGACCACAATAAAGACATCATGGCTGGTTATCAGGAGGACACTACATGTATGAGAAGATAACCCGACCACAATAAGGACATCATGACTGGTTATCAGGAGGACACTACATGTATGAGAAGATAACCCGACCACAATAAGGACATCATGGCTGGTTATCAGGAGGACACTACATGTATGAGAAGATAACCCGACCACAATAAGGACATCATGGCTGGTTATCAGGAGGACACTACATGTATGAGAAGATAACCCGACCACAATAAAGACATCATGGCTGGTTATCAGGAGGACACTACATGTATGAGAAGATAACACGACCACAATAAGGACATCATGGCTGGTTATCAGGAGGACACTACATGTATGAGAAGATAACCCGACCACAATAAGGACATCATGGCTGGTTATCAGGAGGACACTACATGTATGAGAAGATAACCCGACCACAATAAGGACATCATGGCTGGTTATCAGGAGGACACTACATGTATGAGAAGATAACCCGACCACAATAAGGACATCATGGCTAGATTTCTGACAGGTCCCAGAACATAGAAAGTTCCTGCATTAATGGTTATGTCCATTGGCAACTTATCAAGACAAAGGATGTCACCACTAAGATGGTCAGAGAAAATCTTTAAAACTTTAAATTTTATTTATATTTGTAAAAAATCTTTAACTTTTAATTATCTACACATTTATATATGGTCATATTCACAAGAAATCCGTATTAAAGAAGCTTCCAGGTGTTTAACATCGATGGCCTATCGTTAGTATATGAATGACCCCTTCTCAGCTCTATTGGCCATGCTTCCATAGCCTCATCATTGTCTACCATAATTTTTTCAGTGGCTGTTCCTGGTCACTCCTGTTCTCTTGAATGGGATTGAGCTTCAATACCAGGTAAGGTTTCTACAAGTAATATTGTCATAAAATATCATAGTGGCCATCTTTATTTGTTCTATTATCTAGTCCATGGAACAGGGGAGTAGCTATAAGGGGGGTCAGTGGTAGTAGTCATACCAGAGCCTTGGGCTCCTCTGCAACATAAGATGACATCAGTATTATAAATAGTATATGGTAGGTGAAGTCCCAGGAGCTACAAGTTATGGAAATACATTACAGTACACATGCCTGAGGAATCACTATCATTACTGGAATTATATGGCAGGAATGCAATAACGCACCATACCCAGGAGTGTCTCCTGCCAGGCCCCTTCAGCCTCCCATACTTTATGTAATGACATGGTACTCCTCATAGCTCAAGTCTTTTCTCACCTGCAAAGAACATTGGTTCATAATCCAATCAGTTTACCATGTGCGCTGATCTATTTTGCAATGCAGGGACGTTACAAGAGGGCAACCCTCTGAACGTATCATGTAACCGTATTAAGCTCTAATCCTCTCTAATGTTTGTTGTGATTTATACGAGAGAGCCCGATGTGTTTTATGACAAGCTAAATGGTAGTGACTGCTGGGAGGATTTATTTTGCTAAATTAGACAGGTATACAGGGCAGTCATGACATTTTCCTAACCTTCTCATCAAATTGTGCAATTGTTGATTCACCGGTGAAGCACAGAGAGAATATTAGGAATGCCTAATCCTCGCAGCTCCCTCCTCCTCCTATTGTACTAAATGTTCCATCTCATTGAGTCTGAACTATGTTTGCCACCGGCACATCCCGGACTTCTTTCTTTCAAATGAAGCCTTGAGAAGTCTCAATAGTGAAATATTTTGTGATATAACGGTATGTGGCCTTTTTATACACAATACAGCCCACACGTGTTCTGTTTTTCAGAATATTTTACAATATCGGTTAAGTAGCCATTTCAAGTGCCAGCTTATTTGTTCACCCAGTTTTGCAACTTTTTGTTTTAATGAGTCCACCTACAATTAAATTAAATCATCTTCAAAGAAGATTACGGGGATAACTGACTACTAGAGATCTCGGAAAAGAGAGATAGATGATCTTGGTCCCATAGAAGATGGTCACTGGTAACATGTCCTGGAAATGGTACCCCAATTGTCTCTGAATGAGTCCCGCGGGTAGAGATGAGCAAAGTGGTTTTTAATGAGACGATTGACCACTGAGGTCTGTGATTGGGCATCAATGGTCAATTGGGGTACGCAAATGTCTTGATGGTTTAACCCAATTGACATTGGGGAAATTTTGGAAGAGGTTGGAAGTGGCTACAAGAGTTGTTGAAAACCAGATGCTGGAAAAGAAGACCAGACAACCGATTGCCAGTGTTATATTTATTTTGTCCACACCTCCCTTGAAAAGACCCCAGAGTATAATAGTAGCACTTTGGTTTCAGAACGTACAAGTTCAGTCCGAACTAAAAATTGCGGCCGAACTTTGGGAATATTTAACAAAATGAACCTCATGAGGTTCGTCCATCATTACCCACAGGTTATCCCATTTGTATTTTCTACATCAAGCGTATGAAACACCTAAATTTCTCTTTGGGTATAGGGGCGGGTGGGAATTTTTTGCCCCCAGTGTCATTCACAGCCAGCAGTTTGCTTCATATGATGTGTTATACCCAGAGTTGGAACAATTCTGGCTACTACTATCAACTGTGTATATGCCGTTGATATCTTCCCATCTCCACTGGTGTATATCTTGGACTATTTGGAAGACTCGTTAACCAGTGAACCTGGTAAGATAGCTGTTGTTATACATGGCCTGAAAACATGTCGCCCATCATTGGCTGAATAATAAGGGTCCAACTCGCTGGGAGTTAGTAGATAAAGTCAATTGGTTACTGGGCATGGAAAAAAGTATATATTAAAACATGGCACTACTGGTAAGTTCCATAAGCTGTGGGTGCCCTAGATAGATTCCTTAAGGTTCTAGGAAGTTATTTAGATATAGACTGGGGCTGCCGTAATATTATAAGGAATCTCTTATTGGAGGGAGTTGACAACTGGGTGTGAATAACATCTTACCTAGACTGTAGGCTACAATATGCGATGGATGGGTCTCAATAAAATCATGTAAGTAAAATCAAGTAAAGCAACTTTGCATATAGCCTTGATTAGAAATCCCATACTGTCTCCATGGTTACAGACTACAAAGTCTATCCAGACTACAAGATTTCCATAGACTTGAATAGAACAATTGTTGCAGTACTTTCTACAACCACTATTAAAAGTACAGTAAGTAAACACTATAGCTCGTGCCAGCACAGGGAAAAATCTGATCTGCAGTAGCCCGTCAATTAGACCCCCGCCGATCTAAAATAGGATAGGACATACATTTTAAAATACTGGACCTCTTTTAAGGAAGCAGGGTGCCCAAATATCTCTGCAGTACAACTTACTGCATCCATAAGATTACTTGACGAATATTTAAGAAAATTTCAGTTTGGAGGTGACCAAGTAATGCACTAAATATTATTGTGTAGTTTGATAATAAATTATAATCACATTCTCTTTTCTCTGTATTATTTTTGAAAACAAAAAAGGTCACAGAATAATGACATTAAATAAATTGTAATGACACACATGCCTTAGAGGATATGAAGCCAGCAGTATGCTATCCTTCCCCACATATGAACAATGACTGACAGTGATGTAATTGTACTTCAGCAAGTTCATATCACAGAAGATAAAATGTCTACTGTAAATGGCGAATCCCTTACTAGCGAGGAACTTATACTTAACAAACCTGATTTGAGCTAAACTTTACAAAAAGTTTGAATTCAAACAAATCTAAATTTTTTGGCAGTTGCAGAATAAAATAAAATTGCAACCGTCACATGAAAACAAGGAGAAAGTGGAGAAGAGGGATCACATGACCTTTGGGATCACATGGGCTTTCCCATTATATCTTGCAGGCAACCTTTATGACATGGAAAAGCCAATCACAAGAGACTATAGGTCTGAGGTCACAGACGACTCATAAGTATTTTATAAAACCCAGAAAACAAGAGAATGTGTCCATTTTGTAGGGAGAGATTAGACAGATAAGAGCATCTCAGACAGTAAAAATGAGAGAGATAGGAAATACAGATACACAGATAATACAGTGTGGGGAAGTGCAGTGATAGCACTGGAGAAGACTTAGATTTATTTAATAGAGATAGGAGACTGGAATCATTCTATGTTTAGCTCAGATTTGGTAATAAGGATTCTAATTTCTTATTAAATAAATTCAATGCAACATTGTTGGACAGGCTGCAATTCACAATGCCACCACTGTGTGGCCACACCTAGATACATATGGCATAGACATTTCTTGACAGAGTATTGTAAAATCAGGTTTTTTTTCAGTAACTGATGTCTTGCCACGCACCTTGGGATATGGTGAGCCAAGAAGAAAGAAAAAAGGGATACATCTGTGTGTAGAATACAAGACCAAAGATAGGGTAACTAGTCTATATCATAACATGAAAGTTTACTTCAAGTTGAGTCCCTGAAAAGTTGAACTATCTGGGCATGTGTTTTTTTCAACCTAAGGTTGCATTGTCTATACGTTGGTACTTTATGGGTCTCTCCCTCCTTCACTCTCAATTGTGCGGAGCATTCCAGGTTGTAAGTCCTATAACGAAGAGATAATTGTATCAAATATATACTCTGTCCAGAAGATAAAGTAGAAATTCGTTATCCTTGTGGATCTCCCACTAAACTACATGAAAAATAAGTCTCTTTAACCCTTGGAGATCATTAGTTATCATTGGGAAAAACTAGTTGTGACCAATCAATATCCCTGCAGCAACATATAATACTTGTTTTTTCCTGGCTTACAGAGAGGGATTTATAGCAGTTATTATTGCAGTGACCACTACAAATAAATGGCCAACATGTAATACATGGTAGGCCTGGTTCACAAAAAGGGATTCAGAGCAGGGGATCACATGTTAAGTTGTACATTGTTAATACACCAAAATGCCCTAATACACCCTGCATAAAACAATATAATATATACAGTTCTACTGATAAAGGCAAACTGAGAAGGCCTTAAGAGTAAAAATCCTGATTCTTAGTTTCTCAAACATTTCTCAATTTCTCAAAATCTTAGTTTTTAGCAGAGGGAGCAACATTAGAAGAAATTATCAAAAATAGCCCCTAAAGAGTCCAATAGCCTCTGGATAGCAACAATGTCGTACCTAGGATGTAGGAACCAAGTCCCTGAAAAGTCTGTTTCCTGGCTGTAGCACATGTCTGACATGACCCTAGAGGTTTAGCACATTCTATTGTTAGGACTTCAGAAGACGCTAATTTATTTTCCTATTATTTAAGGTACTGAAATCCTTTCAAGGAATCGACTTTCTGAAACGCAGGTTTCCGTTTCTCAAAGAACCATTTTGCAAAAAAGCCTCTTTCCATTCTGGTTTCTCCATTCTAATTCTAAACTTCTAAACTTTAGAATTTTGTCGGAAGAAAAAAACATAAAGGTAAAAAAAAATGAAACGGTGTATATAAATAAATAAAGCGGAACAAAATTACTCTTTGAGAACAAATAACAAATCTGATCAGTGGAAACATTCTTCAGCTCTCCGCGGCTCCAACACCGTTCACGGGGAAAAAGGACAATTATACAAAGGAATTCAAAGGGCTCTTTGAAATAATAAAAGAATATGTCTTATTGCCGGAGAACGTGCAAACCCTGGCAATGACTGGCGTGCAATCACAAAACAGCACCATTACTTAGCAGATAATGCTGGCTCGGCTGAATGAGAGGATGAAAAAAAGAAAATGAATTACAGCTCTTTAATTAACTTCTAATTAAATTAAGAATGGGGCACAGTTAACTATCGTCTACTAATAATGCGAAAGGTGCCTGCGAATAACTAGAATAAACAACCATGTACAAGTAAACCTCGCCAACATCCACTGGGCATTACCATGGTTAATGAAGAGCCGCGTGTTCTAGATATTCCGCTTTACCACGCTCTTAGCGACTGGTAAACAAATATTAGTTGACCATCTGCGAATGGCAAATAAACAGGGCGATGGGATTAAATCAATTCCCTGGGTTTCGGATTCAAGGAATTTTGGACAATTGAATATAACATTTAGGGACAATTTTGCATCTAGGACAATTGATGCGCCATATACTGTATAGCATTTTGAACAGTTGTTGATAAAAAAAATTTGGGGAAATTTTGCATTTTGATCAATTGATGCACCCCATATAGCATTTTGGACTATCAACTATAAAGATTTTTGGGCAATTTTGCATTTTGATCAATCGATACACAACGTATAGCCTTCTGGACAACTGACTATAATGTTTTTGGATAATTTTGCATTTTGGACAATCACTTAAAAAGGTTGTCTTGTAAGGTGTTGAAGACTCCCTCCAAGTGTATTCCAAACAGAACATGTCAAGTCAAGGAAGGCTAATCTATATATATGGCACTGTGCCATTTGGTGTGTGCACTGCTCCACTGGGGGTGCTGGTAAGTTTCATGCCAGGGAACCACATCATGAGCCTCAATAGAAACTGAGACCTGCAGGAAGCAAAGGGAACCTGTTGGATATGCTGGGTGGCTGCACATAGAGCTCTGGATAGAACCACACAACCACAATGGCGCTACCACCCAATGTGGAATGTAAGTTTAGGAACAATTTTTTTCTTCTATTTTACTACCAGTAAGATATCAGAATATTTCTAGATGTTCAAGTACAATTGGTTAGTATATGTGATGGAAGAATTTCTACAGGTCTGATCTATTATTTGGGGAGGAAATATTGATGAAGATCCTGACTGTAGACACAGTTCTGGTTCTCTGATGTTCGACACGTTATTGATCCGGTTCTCTGATGTTAGACACGTGATTTATCCAGTTCCAATTAATTTTTTGTTTCCATCGCAGGTATTCATTGAGTATTCCTCGATGTATACCTTGTCTCTGTATAAGCATATGTTAGAATATGTTGGAAATTGACTCAAATTATAAAAATAAAATGTTTATCATGCAGTGCAGATTTTTGTGTCTCTCTCTGTAAGACAGCACAACTGACTACACTTTCCTATACTGTAAAAATATGATGTACACTCTTTTGGCATACTGTATGCTGGACACATAATGAGCTTATGAATACAATGAGATATGATCAGAACCTTCAGCTGAGTCATGAAAAAGTTGCATAAATTGTTGTTATAGACCCAGTAGTATAATGTTGTACTGTGCTAGCCATAGAAAGTAGTGGAAGAGTGAAGAAATCAGGCGATACCTTTTAGAGGCTAACTGAGTATATGTGATGGCGAGTGCTAGCTCTCTTCTTCAGACATGGTGTTATACAAGAAACTGAAAATTCACAAACTTTTTATACACAAAAGACATGGACCTTCAAGGATCTTAGAATCTTTAAAAATAGACCCATGACAAATTATAAACTCATGACAAGTAAAAATAGGAAACCAATAAAAGCAAAAATAAATTAAATTAATGTATTATACTTTTAGGTGTTACTTTTTGTTCATGTGAGGATCTGCTGGAATTTGATATAAAATTATAGAGAGAGATATTATTCCACCAAATCAGCCTATGGTTTCCCTAGCTGGAGCGCCACTATTGGGGACCATTCATGTAGAAAATGAGCACGGAGAGTGAAGTCAGTTAGGGTCGTGAAGATTTTTCCCTTAGACAGTGGGACACTCTCAGCCCAACAGAGTCCCTTTGTAGACTCCTGTGAGCCCCGACAATGACTCAACAATATGCTCCGAAGGTCTAACAGAAGAAACTCCATTTGGAGCCGACCATATATATTGTCGGTAGTTTTACAAAAAAATTATTTGCTCTTGTTAATGATGTGTCTTTTGACTACAATGCTAGCAACAAAGATTACAGCAGAATTACAAGTTCACTTGTTGTGTATACAGTAAATTGAGATGGGTCCGAGAAACCTCAGTCCAATTTGGAAACAGTATTAAAAAAGTATTGTAAAAAATTGAAAAAATATTCCATTGCTGGCCGGCTTAAAAATAATTCTTGGATATACGTTGGGCCAATTTAAGTCAATGTTCAATCAGTTTTTATACAAGCAGTATCAGGAAACAAGAGGGAGGGAAAAGTCTTACAGGACTTATTGGGCATAATAAACATATGTACCTGACAGGTTATAGGCGTGGAAGTGGTATGGATCGTACATGCATATATCAGCTAAAGAGAGAGAAGGATTGGAGGATCTCATTGTATGGCTGAGGAACAGAGAGAACCCCAAGACCCCAAAAGACTGAGACAGAGAAAAGGAAGGGGGAATATTTGTGGAGATGGGGGAACTAAGGCAAAGGGGGAGTATTTTAGAGGAATATTGGGGGTGGAGGGGTTATGGTGACAATACCAAGGTATCATTCTCTTTCAAAAAGGGACAAGGAGGCCCCTGAGTGCTTAAACATAATCTAGGGTTGCCAAAACTTGGAGGTTTTGTTGTTGGTTCCCTAACAATCTGCCATAAGCTCCCCAATTCTAGTTCTTCATACAATTCCGATAATGTGGAGAGTGTGTCGTGCACCAATGGTGTGGGATGGACCAGTGATAGGCTATGATCACTTTTGGAGCACATGACGAACATATTGTACATCTGGTCTATTGTAGACACAATCAAGCCACAGGAGCCCAAAAAAACATATTGCATAACTGGACCTCACTTAGAGCACCCTCCCTCACTCTGTTTTTGGGAAATAGAATTTTTTTTGTATTTAACACAAATAGACTTTAAATAAAGACTCACAGACTAATCGATTTTTTTCTAACATGGGGAAACTTTATTCAAACAACACCATTGGAGACAACAAGTGTGTCACATGACACCCTTAAATTCACGGCAGCAGTTGTTGCTTATGTGGCGATTGACATGTCTGGAGGAACCTGATCGAGATTTCTTGAGCTCTTGAGTGTGGATCACCAGGTTGGCACGGTGGCATGAGGAATGACACTTAATGTTGGGTTATGATGGGTAATTAAACATGGTTGTATACATTATATATACTGACCTGTGAGGTTTATAAATGTTTTCATTGTGGCTTCCTTTTTTGCAGTTGTCACACTTATTGGATGAAAAGATTGTTGATGTTAGACACTTGATGGAATTGTACATATTGTATCACTAGATGTGATCACAAATGGTTGTAACATAATATGTTATGTTTGATATTAATAAAAAAATATATAGTCCGTGATATTATGGAAATATTCTACCTTATTATGGCAAGTGATGGAAACTTTCTGTTGGATTCCATATGAAACCTCTCTGTATGAAGTTGGAGGTATCGTATGGCCCTATAGGCTTCTGTTACAACTGTGTGCTTGAGCTCTAATGTTTCCCTTTATTTGGGGGTAAGATGAGACATCTTACTCAATTCAAAGTCTAAAATATTTTTAATGTAAAGTAAAAAAAAACATAACAGGTAAAAAAAAGTGAGTACTATAGAGCAGTTATGTCAAATTTTTTTGTGTCATGGTTCAAAGACTAATATAGATTTAGAGTAAAAGTATAAAAATATAAATAATAATATAATATAAAATATATAATATAATATAATAAAAAATATAAAATTAAAAAAGGTTAGAATAAATAGTTCTATATGCTGTGTGCATTATATATATATATATATATATATATATATATATATATATATTTTATGGATCACAAACATTTGGATAGTACAATCCCATGTATAACCAGGTAGGAGATTTTACCCCACCGCTACTAGTTCTTGTAGATATTATAGGTACAATATAAGACAAATGTTCCCGTCCACCTCTTCTGTTCCCGTGCAGTGTTTTTACCACCTGTTAGTAGAGATTTATTGATGACCTTTTCCTATTAAGTAGACGCGCCTCTCTGATATTCGCTTAATTTACGTAATTTATCAACATCATAAATAATTGGTAGAGTATTGTTCTGTGACCAAGCACGGCTACAAAGAGTCAGCTATAACTCTTTTATGATGGGATATATCATATTATAAAATTGTAGTCCAGCGGTTGTAAATATCGCAGTATGTTCTCGTAAAGTAAAGCCATTGGGAAATATTATTTATAGGCTTTTTATATGAAGGTGACTGCAATACAACTTTTACTTTTGACCCTCCTGTAAGACAAGACTGAAGGTACAGCTGTCCCACCTTTATGCATCCCAAATGGATAGAGCAAGCACGGGTGTATTTTGTAGGGATAAAATGTGGTATCTGATGCCCACTTGACTGTGGCAATTTAAAGGGTTAATAGCTGGGATTGCAGGTTCCTCCAATCCTGGCCATAGAACTTTTCTATAATGATGATTTATCCCAGGATAGGCCATCAGTATCCGATCGGAGGGGCTTTCACACATGGACCCCACACTGATCAGCCATTCCAGCTGCCTCCATGTGCTAGAGGGCATTGCTATTGTGGATGGGGCTGGAAGCAGCTCTGTTCCTATTCAAGTAATGGTCGCAGAACTGCAGTACCCCAGCACCAACGCTATGTAAGTTAAAAGAGGGGCTCCTCCATTCATGACCCCCTATTACTCAGGGCATAGAGCAGCTATGAAGAGCATCTCTCTCTCTGGAGGACGCAGTATCTATATAAATTAAACAGACAGTCCCTAGATTATAATGGGAATCATGTAATACATCATTTCTCCTGTGGGGGTGCTGCAGGAAATTGATAGTTTGTTGCTAGAGTCTTCCCCACATTACATATGTCCTTCCTCAGGACCACATAGAATCAGTTTATCACCAGTGAAGTCTTCCAACAAATATGGATTGTTCAACGTAGAAAATCTATTTAAGACATCACTCTAGGCAAAAACTGAAAATTCATGAAATCCTCTACTTTTTTTCTCAAGGATTCAGTTGACTATGACGACATGACAACATAGTGACAATGTCATAAGCTGCAGGAAATAGTCCACTTGCCGACCGCTACAGAGTTCAAATGACTTCCATATGGCTCCTCAATTGTCATGCTGCCATGGTTGTCATAGGCTTCAGCTGAGGCCTAGGTGAGGACCGCAGGGCATCTCTGGAGTTATATCATTCAGATACATGACATTTTGAGGGCAAGCAGAGCTCTATATTGGTCTGAAACAAATTTTCAGGTTTCAACTGGAGTTAAGCTGGTCGCGTACATTAGCTGTCAGTCGAATACTTAGCCAAAAACTATTCTCCCCGACCCATACACATACATGCTCAGCTCAATAGAGCATATTTCCTCAAAGGGAAGTGATGAGTAAGTGGTGACAGACATCTCTGTTGGAGACTTACTGAAAAAAGGGATTGGGCATTTTGAAACACAACAGCCAACGTAATCTCTCCCCAGATATCTGCCATGACTTTGTCGCAATGTCTGCTAAAAATTGGCAGAGGAAAAAGAACTTTTCCACCATTGGTTTCAATTTAATTTAATTTAATTTAATTTAAAAATTGTAATTATAGTCAATGGGGTCCACCAGGCCCTGTATGTAACCATTGTTTTAGCGGTCCACCTCAGCATTGTTTGGGTCCCCCAACAGACCTGAACAATGGAGATGCAATGCTAGTGTGCTTTACTTTTCAAAGGGGTTACTTGGGGAGTAATGAAGTTTCCAAGTACATTCCCTTTATTACTAATACACACCCGCTCCACTGGAGCCCCATTTATTTCCTATGCAGAGGGTAGTGGTGGAAGCCTACCCTGCTGCCGCTCTGACTCTCGATCACAAGACCGCTTCCACTCTCCTCAATGGGCCACTGGCCTGGGAGTCAGTGACATCATTGGTAATGTTTCAAAGACCACTAGCCAAGGCACCGACATTAACAACTCATTGATAAATGACTAGAATCATATCTGCTTTCTGAAGGAAACCAAAAATCAATTTATACAACAATCAATAGTAATAAAAAAGTCCAGTATACATAAAGTGTAAAATATAGTGGGGGAAGTTAAGACTGGCGAAGACTTGTTAAGAACTTCCTTTTAATAATTTTGGAAAACCTCTGAAGGGTCCACAAGCCAAAATTGAAATCTGCGCCAGTCAGAGTTCTGGTATAGCTCTCAACAGTTTTCTGGCATGAGTTTTCGTAAATCTGATAGGCCAAGGCTTTGCTTTCCCAGTACTCCCAACATTCCCACTCCACTTGTCTTAAAAAATTGTGTAAACCTGCTGTTATGGCATATCTTAGGCACAAATCAGGGCCACGCACCTAAGATGCACCACTGCTTCACCAGTTTTTTGGCAAAGCAGCCTTAGTAAATTCCCTACATTGTTCTATAGAATATCAAAAGAGGTTCTATTGTACTGTCTCCGAAACAGGAAATCACATGTAACTATATGACATTTTTCATGCTGACCCTATTGTTTGCACAATTGTTGGGTGTAGGAACTGGCCATAGAGGGTTGACATCATCAATATACTTTCTCTTGTCATTAGTTCTTCCATCTTTGGATATCCTGCTCTACTGATATACTCAAGAAAGGACGGGTCCACCAAAGTACCAGAATATCCAACAATGGGTCCATGCTCTGACACCAACGATTCGGAAGAAGACAACCCCATTTTGAGGTGACTTTGGGGCCAAAAACTTATCACTAGGATCTACTTTTTATGGAACGATTCACAATGTTTTAATTATATATTATTGGTGATGTACAATGCTAATAATAAAAATTAAGATGCAATTACAAGCAGAATCTTCTTCTCTAGTGGACCCAAAGAAACCCAGTCCTGTAGCTTTTGAACATCCCAGCCATTTGTGATCATCTCGACAGTGCACCATGGGAAGTCCCATTATTTAAGGACACATCATTTGCTTCATTGATTCTTTTCGAAAGCCACTTTGCATGCGGTCCCATGGTAGAGAATTGCTGAAGCTGTCACTTTTTAAAAATAAATTGTAATAATAACGCTAAATTAATTGTCTGATTTACTGTCTTCACAGGAGAAAATGTAAATTGACACCTAAGGGACAAACACTCTCCAAAATGGCAAGAACAGATTTGAAGAGCCAGATTGCGAAACCCGGCACTCAGCACTTTACTCACCTGATGAGAAGAAATGGCTTAATGACTTTATCTCCCCATAAATGTACACTTATACCTGTCCCTGATTGACCGACCGCTGTTACCACCGCTTAATATGGAAAACGCCATTACCGATCCCGGGCAGCGAGTGACTTTCATGCTTACAGAGTCATGTTTGCAAAATATATCAGTCTTAAATCTTCATCCAATTCATTCCTGAATTCTCAATGATTCATTTGATTTGATATTTGCTGCTCGTAGGACTGTGACAATTTCAGAGCCTCTTCAGAGTGAAATTGTCTGATGCTATCCTCGTGTTGTGCTTATGGGAATGCTAATGCTCCGCAGCCGAGCTGTGTCTTTTCAGCTTCATCAATGGATGCACTAGAGAGAATATTAGATTTTTTTTATACAATGAAAAAACTGTTCATTATGATTAAGGCATTGACCTTGGACGTGGGTTACTTGTAAAAATGTGAAGCCATGACAATGGGAACTTATTTTCAGTCTTTTTGCTGGTTGTGGGCCAAAAAAAAAAATAGAAGAGAAAAGGAGCAGAAGTATAACATAAAATACAGCAAAAATAACTTTTTCAAGCAAACATTGGTAAAAGCAGCCTTAGGGTAAGACAGGATGTGCGTTGTTTAGACCATTCTTCAGTTCCATCATAGAGGAATGGACTGAACAGGAAAGATGGATCTACCGAAAGATGGACACCAATGGATCCTGAGGGACTGCACTATAATGGGGACTATTGGGTATCCATTATGTCCATTTTGCTAGACAAAAACACTTTTGTTCATGATTTTAGATGGACTCTGTGGCAGAGGCTCCTAAAAGAAAGTCGCCCTAGCAGTGCCTAGTCACTCTAAAACATCTAGCCCATATCCTAGGTTCAGAAGGAGGTAGCCCACTGTGCCAAAACTTGCAGATGGGAAGGATAATGTGCCCACTAAAGCTGACTTGCCAACTCTCCCGAAAGGTTCAGGAGTCGAATCTCTTGTGCCTGGCGGAATGCTGGTGCATGCTCTGGCCTCCCAGCAGGGGCGTAGACTCTGAGGGAGCCCCAAATTTCCCTTTGCTACAGATAATATACAACCATTCTAAATGTATGTAAGGGCTCCATTTCTGCTCTGGGACCCAGGAGCTTCAAGTTACACCTCTGCTTCCCTGTCATATGATTCATAACTGGGCACTTCATATGCTGGTCATGGCACACACCCAAATGATCAGGGCTTTATGGGGCACGGTCATACACAAAATGTTTGCAGTATGTTCTGTGCAACAGGTTTTCTGGATCTGTACCAACAAAATTTGGAAGATATGCACTACAGAATTTTATCATATGCCCAGAACAATCGATCTGAAGGATCCAGTAGAGGATTCCACCATGTGGAGCTGACATTGGATCTAGTCACAAATAACTTTTTAGATCTTACTGATGTTTTCTGTGTGTACAATGATGTAGTTAAAAATGGGGATCACATGTTCGGTACAGATGCACGATGGGCCTTCAAAATTTTTCTCATGGTGGAACCAGTTCAATGTTGTATCACATCCTTCACATCTTATCACATTATCACGTCTCTGATAAGATCCAGAGAAGGAGAGTCTTATATAGATCGTCCTTCTCTCTGGAGGACCCAGCACATCTCTTCCTTACACAAGTGGCCAATTCATTTCAATGAGAACTGTGCTTTGCAAAAAATTGGAGATGATTACATGAGATAGAAGAATTTTCCTCTGGCAAGATATATTACAAAGTTACATATATTCACCTGAACTATTCATTTGCATAGAAATAATGTTAAACAACACTTACACTTTAAGCACTTTTTGCACCTAATGGTTGGTAATAAGATCTCATTATACTACATCACTATAATATGACTTTAATAAAAATAAATTATTAATATTAGTAACGTCTGCAAAACACTGATTTGATTCCAGAATATTATGCCCATGACATGTAACCAGCTAGCAAATCACATCGAAAACTCTCATCTCAGCTTCCCAGTCTCCAGGGCCTATTATAAAAACAAATAGGGCAGCGATGGAGGATTTTTTACACTTTAATTTTTAACAACAGAACAGAAGATGTGAAGTCGGAGCGGTTCTCTTGGTGATTTCTTGGCTATGTGGAGCAGTAACAGGCCAGCAGAGACTATAAAAGCTATATCAAGTATAATTTCATTAGGTTTGAGGTTTCTTAAGCTAGACCATAAAAACTCTGAACCTGCTGAGAATCACTTCTTCCTGGAACATTCGCCACTTCTATTGATTTTAACCCACTTTTGACATAGAAAGAAAACTAGAGTATTGAAGATATTATGTCCCTTAAACTATGAGTATTTTACAAAAATACCCCCGAGGATTCACATCTACTAGTTTTAAGATGACCACATAAAGATGGTAAAAGATGGAAGACGTAGAATAAGACAAAAGATGGAAGACGCAGAATAAGACAAAGACTTTACCTTCTAGGCCTTGATCACTAGTCCATAAAGTTTATCATTTTTCAGGCCTGTCATAGGAATAGAAAAGGAAAACGTTGTGTGATGGACCCAAACAGTGCCGATGGACTCTACTGACTTATAATGGGGTCTGTTGAGTTACACCATGGTGTCTGCCATTTTGACAGTAAGGATAGTGCTTCATGCTGCTCTATTCTTATGGGTAACAATGGTGCCAAGTGGATTCTATTGACATAATGGGATCTGTTGAGTTCCATCATAGTGTCTGTCATTTTGACAAGAAGAATAGCGCTGCATGTTCCACTATTATTATGGACACCGACTCCCAATGGATTCTATGACATATAATGGGGTCTGTTGAGTTCCACCATGGTGTCTGTCATTTTGACAGTAAGGATAGTTCTACATGATCCACTATCATCATGAATACCGACTCCCAATGTATTCTATTGAATTTTTAATGGGGTCTGTTGGCTTCTGCCATTCTGTAAGTCATTTGACAGGAAGAATAGTGCCGCATACTTCACTAATCTTAAAGTCAAATATGACAGAATCTCCAATTGTTGCATCCTAAGCCATGTTTCTTTCTAGCGACCCATGTCCCTCTCCACTATGCTGAATGAGGTTGCACCCAATGGATTATATTGATTTGTAATGTAGTCTGTTGGCTTCTGCCATGGTGTCAGTCAGTTTGACAGTAAGAATAGTGCACATGCTGCTCTATTTTTATGGACACCAATGGCACCCAATGGAGTGTATTGACTTATAATGTGGTCTGTTAGGTTCTATCATGGCGTCTGACACTTTGACAGGAAGAATAGCTGCATGCAGAGCTATTCTTACAATGAAATAAAACAGAATCTCCAGGTTGTCACATCCTAGGCCATGTTCCTTTCTAGCAAGCCAAGGCCCTTCCCACTATGCTGAACGAGGTGGAAAAAAGTGTCTGAAACATACAATAAATGTGGTGCAAAGATCCAATGCAACTAAAATGAATTAAATTGATTCAACACTTTGTACTATTCTCTGATAAAGCTTATATGCAGATTTATTTATTACCTGACTACAAATAATCTCTGTGTAGTCAGATCTTGTAATCTTGCATCACTCCGCCTCCTCACAACCTACATTCAAGATCTGGAAGGCAATATAACCTTCCTACACTTTGTAGTAGAAAACGGTCATGCGATCATCAAGCCAGGGGATCATAAAATGTGCATTGGGTCCCAGTCCAAAGTTTGCTTTAGGGCTAACAAAATTCTAACTGAGAACTGTCCTATTTTACAAGCCCATAACCGAAGTGATTGCCTCTATGGTACATGATGATGAATGCCATTAAGGAATTGTCTAGTTTAAAAGATCCATTTTCAAGTTATATAAGTTATATATTAGGAAATCCCAACATATAGAGGGGTGGGTACATATTCAGGACCCTCATCTATTATCCCATAGCTATCTATTAGCATTGACAGCAGTTATAAAGAGTGTCCATTGCTCTGGGGGTTAATCTTCTGCTGATCTGATCCATTTTAAGCTGTGGACTGGCTGAAGATTGTGGGATTTAGCTAACCAATGCAAGACTTTACAATATTTATGTTCATCTGTAGGCAGAGAGTGTGTGGGGGAGGCTTATAGTGTCTTATAGTGAAAGCTACTGCTGCAGCCAGTTGTCCAATTGTCTTATAGCCAAAGCTTCTACTGCTGCCAGTTGTCTTATAGCCAGAGCTTCTGATGCAGCCAGTTGTCTTATAGCCAGAGCTCCTGCTACAGCCAGTTGTCTTATAGCCAAAGCTCCTACTGCTACCAGTTGTCTTAGAGCTAGACACAGGACAGTGAGAAGCCGGAGGAAATGGCTGATTTCTTCTAACACAAAGAGATTTACTCACTTTTTCCCCCCAGTTTTAATTAAAAGATGAGACAAAAAGGGTCATAAAAAGGGAAGAAATTAAGGAAGGAATTTTAAAATCTTTTTTGTGAATTTTCTACATTTAGCGTCTAACATGTGGCTGTGGTTTTTCACTACCACTCCTAATATGCTATGGCTTTGCTGAACTGCCTGTGAGATGCAGATCTTTTTCAAGCAGGCGTTCTAATTCAGTCCACTCTCCAGCGAGCCGCGATCAGTAGACGTGATATTCTGAAATTAAAGTATATATCTAAGAGCTTGAAAGATTCTATTACCAGAACTTAATTCCAGATACCTGCAAATATATCTATGGCATTTTACCCAACAGGAAACTCATTGGCCTTATCAGCGAATGTGAAGATGTCTTGTATAAATCTTCCATGATGCATACCCGGTTGCCTCGATGCCTTTCAGGAGTATTTATCGGATGATTATGTACTTTAAGATTTAAGGAGTGGGGCTATCTTTAGGAAACTGAGTTTTCAGATGCATTTTTATGATTTACTTTATAAATGCGATTGAGTCTGCAGAGGAAGGAACACAATTGGATGTATATTTTATAATACATATCGCCACAAAACAGGAGGTGGAATACCAATGGGCTATTATTAGCGGGCATGCTGGCTGTAAAGATAGAGGAGCCGGGCACTCGCTGTGCTGACCCCAAAGCAGAGTTGTCCTTGTCTAGCTCAACATGAACAGTTCTGCTGCATTGCAAAGGAAAAACATGGGGGATTTGTGGATAATACTAAAAATACTATTCCGGGATTATATATCTTGACATGAGATTTGTGCTTATCGGGGATGACCAGGCAGAGTTCAGCCTGTGGAGATATTATCAGAATATTATTCTCTTTGTTCTAGGCTTTCCTAAAGACAGTCTAATCTTTTGTATGCAAGGTTTTGGATAATGTCTGATCTTAGGTGATGGTGTTTATGGGATATGTAGATACATCCAGGATCATAAGGGTGGGATTGGCATCTCCGATAGGTGGTCATACTCATAAAGCTGGTTGTAAGGGAATTGCTAGAGGTGCGATTCCCCAGTAGCTGCTGGTGAAACTTGGGGGGAGGGGCACGACAAGACAGTGAGCCCTAAAACTGGACCCCCTCACTGGCCCTGCTTACTTGTCTGAACTGTCCTAGGCGATAGCCAGCAACTGGTCATCAATCCTTTCTTGATATAAGTGACAACACAGAACACAGACAGGACAAACAACAACAAAAGGGAGGTCAGCTAGCCAAGGGGTTGGTAACAGTCGAGCAATACAGTACAGAATCAAAATCCAAGAGAATAGTCAAAGGTAAGCCAGAGGTCAGGAATAAGAATACAGGTAACAAAACAGCAAGGAGTAATAGCCAGTACGCACGAGGCAATAGCAAGCGCCAATGTGAATGTGAGCAAACAATAAATAGTAAGGAATAAGCCGCCCCAGGCTTGATAGGACGATAGGCTGTCAATCACACAGGTAAGGCTAAAATTAACCATTAGTGGTTAGTGGTAAAGGAGATGGGTGTGGTGAAAAATCAATTAAGGAGGTGAAGGAATAGGACAGTGTTCAGACAATACAAAAAAACCCAAAGGAAAGAATCACAGCCGGAGCCGCCTCCTGCGCCACAGCATGCGGCCGGATGGCGCAGAACTTTGAACGGGTGCGGACGTAACACTGGTTACACTTATGAGACTCTGGCCGAGTGGTCACTCATCTGACAGCTATCTCGCTCAGCTCTTCTATTCACATGCATGGGTTTGGGTGAGAAAGATACTGCGAGGCATGTGACCAAAAAGGGCTGAAATCCAATTGCCCCATCTTTATTTCTTCGTAATCTGTCAAAAATGGTAGTCAACATAATGTAATGTGTGTGGGTGGTTTAAGGGGATATTCCAGGGAAATTGGAAAACCCTCTGGTGGCTGTGAAAGGTGTTAAAAAAAAAAAAAAAAAAAAAAAGGCATACGTACCTACCCACAATGCTCTGTTCTGGCAGTGCAGCCCCTATTTCCTACACTGCTAATTGAACCAGAAGTGGTGAGGAACCCATGGTGACCGCTACGGCAAACTACTGGCCTCAGCAGGCCAGTTATATTTTAGCAGAGATATCACTGTTCATGTGCATGTGACCAATGAGGCCATAGAAAAAAAAAAAAAAACTCATCTGTCCCCAGGGCTCCGGTGTCCCCCGATGCTTATTCCGGTGGAAGTCCTCGCCTCACATGATCGCTGATCAGCGGAGAAGGTAAGGAACCAGGACGTCACTCACATACGTCACCTGTGACCTCCCATGTCCTTTTCTTAGGACACTGAGGTCGTTCATTGGTCTCAGCAGTCAGGTCCTGCGGGGACTTCCACCACAATAAGACCATGGGAGAAGCAGGACCAGACCACAATGGGAGACATCGGAATATCGGGGACAGGTAAGTATATATATATATTTTTTATTACGCCTTCCGTGGCCACCTTGCGCAAAACTTTGTATCTGGACAACCCCTTTAAGGCAGATAGAAGAGATTAAGGCTGGCAAATTCAGACTACACAAGGTTTATGGTTGGCCATACGCAGTGGGACAGATTTATTAAAACAGTCTATAAGAAAAAATTTTCCTAGTTGCCCATAGATTTCTGACTTGAATCTATATATAATATTTGGCAGTAAGAACCTTCCCCTTAACACAACTTCCATTTAGTAGAAAACAGGCTCTAAAGTTCTCCCTAGCTGATCTCTAACAAATACATTTCTAAGGAGAATCCACTGGGGGAAGTATTAGGACTGCAGTTTTGTACACCAGTCTCAATCGATTTTTGTAGCCAGAAATAATATCTATGGCAGTCAGGCGCACATTTCAGACATCTCAATCCAATTTTTGTTGGGTCGAGGCATCCCTGACCCAGCCTGGTCTTTTGGTTCCTTAAAATTGTTCTGCACTTTGACTGCAAAATTTTGCAGGCTTCAGAGCTGAAATCTAGCATTCCTTGTATTTGCACAGTACTGTATTTTTTCCTCCAGAACTTTCTCTTGTGGAGCGGATTCTGCTCCTTGTGTCTACAATACTATTCAGAATATTATAGGCTATCTTTAGTTATGATTCACTCCTAGGTAACAGAACATTTCTCAGGTCTACATTTCCTAAAATGTTACCTGCAAACTGTCTGCTCTAAGAAATAACATAAGTTTTCATTGTTGGTGACTTTTCAGTAATGGTAAAGCTCTGCAATTTCTTTTATTGCTACATAAAGAACCTTTTTGAAGAACTTATAAACTTTATTGTGACATTTCCTGAAGTGTAAAGTACTTTGTATCATGTTTATCGAGATTAAAGGTCTTGTACTCCAGACGGAAGAATAAAGTTGGCCATCAATGGCTGCCCGCTAACCTCTTTTTCAGCTGACAGCTATTCCTTTTGACTTTCGCATACACATGTATGCTCACTGTGTTCTCAATAGGTAAGCTGCTGCCATATTCCTCTGGTGGTTGTTCATATCCCTTGATAACAAAGGATTAGGCAAACATGCCCCATCCTTTTACATCTGACACCATTTGGCAAGAGTCAGGTCACCTTTGCACCCTCTAGTTAGTTTGCCAGGCATGCATAACTGTTTATTTCAGTGGATATTAAACTATGGTGTACCATTGACTACCCCTGTGGCATGGATAGGGGTGTAGACTGGTTGCTGACTGGCAGGGGACACCAACAAACCACTTCTTTGGGGTGAAGGAAAGCCTGGTATTACTCTAGTTCACCCCCTATCTCACAGACTCCCTTACCATCATTTTAATACACGTTAGATGCTGCAGAACATCACAATACACATGTCAGATGTTGCAAATGGTCATACAAAATACATTAGATAGTAGTATAATGTTGTACCGTGTTAGCCATTGAAAGTAGTGGAAGAGTGAAGAAATCAGGCGATACCTTTTAGAGGCTAACTGAGTATATTTATAAGTAAGCTTTCAGGAGTACTCGCTCCCTTCATCAGACATGGTGTGATACAAGAACTGAAAATTAACAGATTTTTATACACATGGTTTTCAAAGCATTTTAGAGTCCTTAAAAAAATTTGCAATCTAAGTAGAGAAGTTATTTACAACAGGTCAAAAAAACAGTCTGGAAACTTGTGGTGCGTGACGGAGGGATCAGTAATTCTTGCTGTTATCTGTTTGCTATCAGGAGGTGATTTGTGTCCCTCACAGGTCATACATAGTTTGATTTGAAGCTGGCATGAATATTGAGTTCAGTTCATGGTTCAAACATAGTGTGACATGAAGCTGGCATGAATGTTAAGTCCAAATTGCAGAGTTTGAAATTTTTGCATAAATTTGTACTCCCATTCTTTCCTTTTCTCCTGTGTCTTAAAATGTCCCATTAAAACCACAACCCGCAAATCTTCAATAGAGTGGTTTTCTCCGGAGAAATGTGCAGCCACTGGGAGATCGGTTCTGCTGTTATTAATGGTGGATCTGTGTGAGTTCATTCGTTGACTGAGTCTCTGCCCTGTTTCCCCCACATAGAGGCCTGTGGTGGGACATTGCACACACATTATGAGGTACACCACATTGGAAGACCTGCAGGAGAATGTCCCCCTAATTCTGTGCACCTGTTGTGACTGTGGGATAGGTACACTGTCAGCGGTGTGGATGTGCTTGCAGGTCATGCACCTTTTATGTAGGCAAGGTGAGGTGCCATTTTCAGTTGGGGCCTTCAGGGCACTCCGGACGATAATGCGCCTCAGGTTTGGTGGTTGTCGAAAGGAGAGGAGAGGGGGGACTGGAAATATGTCCTTGAGTCTGTTGTCCCTATGTAGTACAGGTTGGAGCTCCTTGGCAATCCTTCGTAGGATCTCCAGCTGTGGGTTGTAGGTGACAACTAGGGGCACTCAGGCTTCTTTCTGAGTCTCTTTATATGTGAGCAGACTGTCTCTGTTAATGGCTGCTGCTTTGTTTAATTGGTTGTCTGTCACTTTTGGTTTGTATCCCAATCTGAGAAATTTCATCCTCAGATCCAGGAGGTGCTTGTCCAGGTCTGTTTTGTCGGAGCAAATACGATTGTATGGTATAGCCTGGCTGTAGATTATAGATTGTCTTGTGTGCTTGGGGTGGAAGCTGTCGTTTCTCAGGTAGGCCGGTCTGTCTGTGGGTTTGTGGTATATCGATGTGAGTAGCCGGTGGTCTTTAATGTATATTGTGGTATCCAGAAAGTGAATTTCACTCCCTGAATAGCTAAGTTTAAGGTTGATGGTCGGGTGAAAGTCAATGAAGTCATTATGGAATTGAAGTAGGGCCTCCTCACCTGCAGTCCAGATGACAAGGATATCATCGATATAACGAAGGTAAATCATAGGTTTGGTGGCGCATGTTGATAAATATGTTCCTTCCATTTCTGCCATAAAGAGATTTGCATATTGGGGTGCACATCTGGTCCCCATTGAAGTTCCCATTCGCTGTAGATATAGATCCTCTCCAAAGGTAAAATGGTTGTGGCTAAGGATGAATTGTATGAGCTGCGTTACTGGTTCTGTTGGGAGGTTTTGTTTTGCCAGGTGTACCCGACATGCTGCAACTCCATCCTTGTGGGGAATGTTGGTATACAGGGATTCCACATCCATGGTGGCCAAAATGGTCCCCTCAGGTAGAGGGCCCAGGGTATTCAGTTTGTTAAGAAGGTCAGTGGTGTCCTGGATATAGCTTGGAGTATCCCTGACAAGGGGTTTTAGGAGATTTTCCACCCAACCTGAGATGTTTTCTGTCAGTGTCCCAATGCCAGAAATGATAGGCCTCCCAGGGTTGCCGTCTTTGTGTATCTTTGGGAGCATATAGAAGCAGCCCGGCCTGGGATCTTGTGGGATAAGTCCTTTTACCTGATTCTGGATCTGGACTGGAAACTCCTTGATCATACTCTTTAGTATAATACAATTAGTATAATACATTAGATGCAGCAGAACATCTTAATACACATCTTAGATGCTCATAGTAATAATTTGAAGACATTTACCCAAAACTTGTACAGCTATTAGCCACCATAGGTGGATGTAGCAGATGCAATGTGTGGTCTTACCCTTTGGTAATGCAGAACATCCTAATTTATGCCTCAGCAGAAAAAGATCATAATACACACTCAGCTGCTGCAGAACCTCATAATACTCATCCACTGAAAGCCACAGAACATACACCTCAGCTGGGACACAATATAATACACACTCAGATGCTGCAGAACCTCATAATACTCATCCACTGAAAGCCACAGAACATACACCTCAGCTGGGACACAATATAATACACACTCAGATGCTGCAGAACCTCATAATACTCATCCACTGAAAGCCACAGAACATACACCTCAACTGGGACACAATATAATACACACTCAGATGCTGCAGAACAGCATAATACATGCCTCAATAGCAAAAAATTATAATACACTCTTCAGCTTCTGCAGAACCTGATGATCTCAGCTACTGCAGAACTTCATAATACACATCCAATGCAGACCACAGATCACACACCTCAGCTGCTGCAGAACATCATAATACACATCTCAGCTGCTGCAGGACATCATAGTACACATCTCACCTGCTGCAGAACATCATAATACACACCTCAGCTGCTGCAGAACATCATAATACACATCTCAGCTGCTGCAGAACATCATAATACACACCTCAGCTGCTGCAGAACATCATAATACACACCTCAGCTGCTGCAGAACATCATAATACACACATCAGCTGCTGCAGAACATCATAATACACACCTCAGCTGCTGCAGAACATCACAATACACACCTCAGCTGCTGCAGAACATCATAATACACATCTCAGCTGCTGCAGAACATCATAATACACATCTCAGCTGCTGCAGAACATCATAATACACACCTCAGCTGCTACAGAAGATCATAATACACACCTCAGCTGCTGCAGAACATCATAATACACACCTCAGCTGCTGCAGAACATCATAATACACATCTCACCTGCTGCAGAACATCATAATACACATCTCAGCTGCTGCAGAACATCATCATACACTCATCAGCTGCTGCATATGAGGTGTTTATTATAAGGATACATTTACATTCTACTATAAAGTACTAAAATCATAAAACACTATCAGAAGTCGCCCTTATTTTTGATATGGCCACATGGTAAGATTTACAGCAGAGGGCATTATCTCCTGTACGTTTCTCCTGTCACTGCTCTCCCCCTGCTACATTGTTGCACCAGTTGATAGCGTTCCCCAGCTCAGAGCATACAATGGATGTTAAACATATGTTTATGGCACTGACTGCACATCACAGCTACAGACTATAATTGGCCATCAGCATGTTCCATGTTTTAATGTGCCATTCACATACGCATGGTGACAATTCCAGAAGGAGAACACTCCATCACACAGTAATTGTCCACAGACAAAGTTTAATGAACTTATTATAAGCCAAACTTATTGACTCCAGATTGGTAAATCCCAATTGCACCAATTACACCAGTCTGCGTGGGCATGACATTTGCTATAAGTCATCTGATTTTTTGCTGTGCAATTAAGACTACATCTCCGTTTCCATTACTCGGAGCTTGATCGTTCTGCACATAGTCATACGAAGAGGGCCAATAGCAACAAACTGATGGCAGACCGAGAGGTCTATCCAAGAATGCGAATGTGGAAAGGTTTATTGGATGTCAATGCCAGCGGGTAATGGATTCCCTGGTGTACCAGCAAATTATTTTTGCATTTACACATAAATATGGGTTATTAGGAAGGGGTGTTTAGAAGAGGGGGCTAGAAAGCCATCATTATGTGCAAAAGAGATGAGCACAATGCTAGGATTGGTATAATGCAGAATAAAACTCAACTTAGCTTATGTTTAAAGGGATCTACAGAACGTTAATACTGATGACCTATCCATGGGGAAGGACATCAGTCTCAGATCATTGAGGGTCCAACTCCTGAAACCCCATCTATCAGCTAATTTTATGGAGACACAGCGCTGTATATTGTGTAGTGGTCACAAATGGTACTGCAACTCGCTCTCATTCACTTGAATTGGATTGAACTGCAGTAACTAGGCATGGCCACTAGACAATGTATGGTGCTGTGCCTGGATCTGTAGCTCTGCAGTCCATTCAATCACCTGATCAGTGGGGGTGCTGGGAGTCCGACCCCCACCAATCTGTTAATGATGACCTATACATAAATATTAACATTCTGTAATACCCCTTTAAAGCAATTCTGTGCTGATTAACCCATTATACCTTTATCAGTTTGAGCAAATCATCTTCATGGACATAGAGATGAAACAAAGAATTCTCGCTATCGGCATCCACCACAAGGGGGACCTAAAGAGTTTGCTGCATGCATTTTAATTATTGTGTGCACAGTGTGCAGTGAGCTCTTCTGCTTCCTCTAGTGGTAGCTGTAACCAGAATTTTATCTTTCACTGTAGGTCTAAGCGGGAGATTTGGAGCTCTGTATTAGGATAAAACAGCATTTTGGTATTCTTTAAATTGGAATTAAAAAATGTTATATATATTTCAATTATCTGCTTGTAATAGCGACCCCAAGCGCTCAAAATGCATAGGTCTGTGCGTATCATTCTAGTGAGGCTCTGTTAGTTTTGCACACCCAACAGTACACAGTACAACTCCTGTTGTATGCTCAGTAAAAGAAGCAGGTTAGGCTGGACATAGGCTCTCCTGCTGCTTCTCAGAGAAAGCCCAGCATGGGCAGCAGCATTTATGGTAGACGTCTTCATGCAGACTTCAAGTAGTTAGGGAGGAAGCCACTAGATAAGCTCCTCACCACTCCATACTGCTTTCCTCCTTATGAGGAACAGAGATAAGAAGGATCACTCAGGATGGAGCAGCATGGAGTGGAGTGATACTTACCTAATGGATTTCCCTTCACTGCTTGAAGTCTATATCAGACATCTATATAATGATCTACGTGATGGTCCCTGTATAGCAGTATTATTAGTATTGACTGAACATGATATGGTTATTTTAGCGCTAGGCACTGACTTTTACTATACTCTATTTACCTTTTACTATATTATATTTACCTTTTACTATACTATATTTCAGATGTTTTTGACTTTGACTTTTTGACATTATTTTCCTTCGGTTTTTCTCAACAAGAAAATTCATGACCTATTCACAAGATAGAAGCTAAATGTGTGATCTATAGGATCCTCCTGCTGAGACCCCCCGATCACTAGTCATGTCACTGTTATAAAGAAAAAGGGGTCTTCCAACCATAGACATTTACAGTCAATCCATTGGATATACTGTAAATTATTGATAGGTGAGGGTTCACCTCCAGGACCTATGGGGAGAATGGAGTATAAATAAAGAGATGACAGATCTATGGGAGATATAGAATATAATCCCTATATAGTACAGATTGGTGAGAGAAGTCTACATGTCTGACCAATTACCCATAAGCCTCTGCTTGGGTGCAGAATGGTAGCAAGGTGGAGCTCTGCTCTCCCCTAGGTAGGTCCCCCATCTGTTAGATATTTATGGTATATCATATGGTTATACTATAAATTAACATGATGTGGCAACCCCTGCATTAAAACACGTGGGACTGGCTCACATAATATTTGCTTCCACAGTCCCATGTAGAAGATCTTAAAGTGAAATTAGTTATTTTAGCTGTGCAAGATAGTCATCAAAGTAGAATAAAAATCTGCTATTGTTGATGCTGTCACCTAGGTCTAGCACCTGTACCCATATCTAGTTCTTGTACCAATGTCTAGTACTGCACTGTACCCGTGTCTGGTACTGTACTGTACCCATGTTTAGCACCTGTATCCGTAGCTAGTTCTTGTACCTATGATTAGTACTTGTACCCATGTCTAGTTCCTGTACCCCTATCTATTTACTGCTTTGTTTCTGCAAAACACTGTAAGGGTAATACTAAAGTGCACCATCCAGGACCTTAGACTGTGAGGATGATGTCACCATGGGTCTTTGTAAACTGCACCAACTGCTGCTGATGGTATATGGTGTATGTAGTGTATAGCTGCACAGTGTTTTCTTCCACAGTCCTGGATTCACCCCTAGTTCTGCCACTGACACTGTCTAGACTAAACTCCACTGCGCCTCTTCCTACTCTACTTCCTGGCTCCATTTTCACACCCAAATATTGCACATAATAGATTACCCATTACAATTATCATTAGGATGATGGAGGCCTCATCTTCTCTCCTTCTAGAGCTTCTCTGCCAGTACATTTTGTGCAGCGTATCCATCAATGTGCCATCATTCTCTTGCAGGCCAAGGATTTACTAGACATTACAAGAAGTTATGAAATAGACAAGTCTGTGTAGAAATATTTCCTGAATGGTTTCTGGTATCTTATGGCACATTTGAATATTAAAAAATACATTTATTGGATTTTCCGCTATCTTTTTTGGGAAGACGATGTAAAGCATGTGATATGCTTTTATAATTGGCAATGGTGCAGTGCGGGGGGGTTTGATGTATGTGTCCACAATCACACAAATAATTTGCTACAATATTTGGTTCCAGAATTTTTACAGAACTATAATTTATGGCAGTTTTTGACCACACCCGCTCTCACTAAACCTTGACCACGTCCCACACACTTTTCAGAAAAGCAGTGAGGGCAGTGGAACAAGACAAAAAGTTTAGGTTTTTGTGCAAAAAGTGAAAAATTGAAAATGAGTCTTATGGTTGTTATTTACTATGGTCAATAGGGCTGTCATTGACTGTCAATAATTCAGGGAATACTATGAATGTGGGCACTAAGGATGTAATTTCATGGCATGTTTGTCTACCATCTACTCTAAGTAGTACGGCTGTTATATACTGTACTTTAGATAACTGATATTGACTATTAATACAAAGTAACACTATGGACACTAGTTATACTAGTTTATGGCATAAACTGTGCTCAAAAAAGTTGCAAATTCGAGTGCAAAAAATTGCTTTTTTCTTAGTTCTCACTAAGTACCAAGTATTTGGTGATAGTTTTCAGAAAGTGGACAAGGTCTGTTTAAGAAAAACTTAAGAAAAAATCAAAAATTGTGGCCCGATTCTGCATCTTCTGTGAGATTTAGTCCAAAAATGCAAATATAAACTATTATGAAAAAAGTAGCAGAAGTAAGTTTGTCCATAAACCATCACATCACTCTGCTATGCCAGTGAGGTCATTCCTACCCCAGGACAACTCAACAGACAGTTTTTCTTCAGGGGCCAAAGCAGGTAAAGGAGAGGACCCACTTTAAGTATTCACCCCATAGGGGGCAATCTTTACTTTATTCCTATTTTTCCTTGGCAAGCTGTTTTATAAAGTCCATATAAAAAAAAATACAGCATTCTAAAACCGCCACAGCTCATATCTTAAATAAGACGTTTTATGAACTGGCACAGCTGAGAAGAAAATGATTTGTAAACTATTCAATTTCACTAAGTGTCTCAAAAAATGCTGTGAATGTTAAAGATGTTTGGAGGAGACGTCGATTTCGAGCCGTCTGACACATGAATTAATTATGAAGAGCAAAATGATCATTTAGCTCTAGCAAATAATTAGATAAACACATTGCTGGACCAAAAACATCTATGGTTTATCTATCGGAAGGTAGAATTTTCTATCCTAATGTTCTCAGCCATCTACACCAGTGGACGTGGGAGCGCGCTGTCTGGAAAGGTGCTTCAAACGCAGATAAATCATGTTTGGCAAGAGTCAAAGAAATCAAAGAGACCTTGTATCTCCCAGCTCAGAGTTATCAAAGAGCAGCCGCAGCTCCTTTCACAGAACCAGTTTACTTGGTTATAGGTGTTTCTAAAATCTGCAAGCAATCATTGACATGCCAGGAGCACGCCAGTCTAATTGTAAGTATTAGGATGGAGTGCTATGCAAATAGTTTAACACAAGTGGTGTGAAATAGAGTAGCCTACCATCTGTAAAGATGCATAAATTGCAGCCATACATGTGTATAACATCTTAAAGCAACGTGGCTGAATTTTTTTGGCTATGCCAAAAAGTCATGGAAATAGATTCAAAATATGCTATTGCTGTCACTTATGTCTAGTACTTGCAACCATGTCTAGCACCGATACTCATATTGCATTCCTGAACCCATGTCCAGCACCTGTACAAATATCTAGTTCTTGTACCCATGTTTAGTACATGTTTCCATGTGTATTTCTTGTACCCATGTCTAGTATCTGCACCCATGTATATATCCTGTATCCGCAAAACATTCCAGAGGTAATTCTAATTCTTCCGGGACCTTAGACTGTGAAGATTATGTCACCAAAAGTGTTGGAAATTGCACCAACTGCTGCTGATAGGGAAATTAATGGGGCATGGTGACCAGACTGTGGGGGAATATGTGAGAGAGGAGGGCTATAGGAAGCAGATTATGTGAGAGGTAGAGGAGGAACATGGAGGCATTGGAGGAGAGAGGTAGAGGAGAACGGGGGGCAGGACTCTCAAGTCACATGATAGTTCTCATAGTATCTGCAGGCAGCAGAGAGACCTTCCGTTTGCACAGAAACCCATGCTAGAAAAAAAATGGTCACACTGTGATTGAAGAGAATTATATTAGAAAAAAATACAGGATCAGGAAAGATACAGCAAGCAGACAACTATTACTACAGAGGAACGTGTAATAGACATTTATTAGAAAGGATGCTCTGGAATTGTTATTTTAAAGGGTATTCAAAAATGTACTCATATGGACATGTCAGAAGAGTGGACAGGATTTTTAAAAACCATATACTGTATATATATATATATATATATATATATACTGTATATAATGTAAATATAGCCCCAATGTATGAAGCCGTACTGATGTAGCATGCTCAGTCTATACAGACGACCATGTATTTAGATACTTTTTGATGTGCATATGTTATTTACTTATTTTATTATTATTTATTTTATTATTCTTACTTATATAGCGCCATCGTATTCCGCAGCGCTTTACAGACATTGACAGTCACTGTCCCATATAGGGCTCACAATCTATATAAATATGTTGCACAATGACTTACACTGTATAGAGTATACTAAGTTACTATGCAATGTATATTTGTACTTTTACGGCTTTTCAATAGATTTGAAAATGAATATACACTGACACATATACCGCCCAAATATACCCCAAATGTCATGCTTATAGCACATGATCAGCCCTTTCTGGACTACGGACTCATTCAGCATATATGGCAAACCTACGCAACAAACATGGTGTGAACAGCGGCTGTTATTTCTACAAGGCCTCCACCTCTCTAACACCGCTCTTATATAATTCTCTCATTAAATTGCTCCATATGAAAGCTAGGGGTCATGGATTAATGTGATCGCGTCGCCTTGTCTTTGTCAATCATATAGAGTGACAGTCGGCCGGGGATGTATAGCGGCCGTGGGTCATAGTGATCACCACTGAAACCATTACATAAATGACAGTAATTCACTTTGACCATGTATGACACCGAATCCTGAGCAGCATCGATGGAAATGAAGGATCAGGTAAAGCTCTGAACATTCAGGACTCTGTTATACATATACCAGGGAGGGGGACGTTATCTTAAATTTCTAGGATTTATTTTTGTTTAACCCTTTCCCGCTGCAGTTATTTTTCATTTTTTTTTATTTTTATTTCCTGCCGTCCAAAAGCCATGACTGTTTTATTTTTCCGTTCACAGAGCTGTATGAAGGCTTATTGGCTTATTTTTTGCAGGACAGATTGTACATCACAGTGGACCCAACTGATATTCTGTACGATGTATTGGGAAGCTTCAAAAAACTTAAGAATAGGGTGGAATTACAAAAAAAAAAAAATTAGTATCTTTTTCCTATTGGTTTTATTTTAACTGTGCGGCTAAAATGACGTCAGCTGTACAACTGTATTGCAGTCTATTGGAAAATCCCTACATAACTCTACAGGCTGGCCACAGATAAGTCTCTATAGTTATACAAGCAGCTTGAGAAAGGTCCATTGTATTTGGGACCGAAACGCTGCAATGGAATAAATCTTCACCTTTTTGATTTTTCTACATTGGAGTGCTGTCCATTTTTGCACTATTTAACTAAAGATCATATGCCGGATGTGTTGGAAGTTGCACCCATAGACCTAGTAAGGTTTTTTTTTCTGGTGCTGCTCTATATTTGGATTTAGATAGATAGATAGATAGATAGATAGATAGATAATATGTACTTAAATGTTAGATTAATAGCCCAAAAATAGCTGTTCCACCAGCCAAGGATGTTGCTGCACACCCCAGGTTCTGACACCCAGGAACAAAAATCCAAAAACAACAGGTGATTTATTGACATTTCAGCTCACAATCAGGAGCCTGTTTCAAGTTTGATTGATTATTTTAGATAGAAAGTTACAATTTTTGTTCCTGCAAATAACCTAAAATAAAAAATAAAGCAATTTGACAAACTGTCTTCCTAAAAAAAACAACTTCCTTTTGTGTCTTCAGCTGCTATGTAGATCTATGTATCTCCATGGTGACAGACAACAAACAAATCCTGCTGCAGTCACACTCCCTTCTATTTGATCCCTACATCCTATTAATATACTAAGTACATATTAGGAAGAATTAGGGGACTAATGGAAGGGAGTATGACTGCAGAATCAGATCCCACAGGGTATTTTTGTTGTCTGTTACCATGGAGATATATAGATCTGCATAGAAGCTGAATACATAAAACGGTAGGACATTTTGAATGCAGATTACATGCAATGTTGCATATTTCATTGGAGGCAATAACAAATGGTTGTGAAGGTGCACAGAGCAGAGTATACTGTACAGTGTCAGCAAAATGTATAAAGAAAACATAATAATATGCAGTAACAAGGAATTATATAATATCATATCCTTGGTAACATCTAATTCCTAAACCATGGGAAGTTATTGAGCTTCAAAACCACTTGAAATTTCAGTTTTTTTAAGTTGCTCCTTTTAATGTCTAGTTTGCAGGACCGACCCGCAAAAATATCAGTGTAGATAAATCTGTATACCTGCCTGTATTAACATGCTGACCTATGCAGTGCTAAACATAGTTCCTAGAAGACAGATTAAAGAGTAATTCATAAGGATATAAGTGATAAAAGTCTCACTTTACTGCTGTGCAGAAGGTGACACAATTTATTCTCCTCCTATCAGTGTAAATGAATAGGAAACACTTGTAAGTAGCATCAATGTTAAAAATAGCTTGTCACTTTCAGCTACACACTAATGTGATATATATATATATATATATATATATATATTTGCGTATATGTAACCAAGTAAATAGTTAGAAAATAGCTTGCCAGTAACACCTCATATACAAAGCTGAAATAATGTAGCTTTACCAATGTAGAAACAAGATCTCTCTCTATGTATGTTTATCTGTTCTAGAAACAGTGTCCATATGTTGTGTTAGATTTTGCACCCAGTTAAATACTATAGACACCAATTTTCTGTGAATGCTATGGAAGTCTTTGTGCATAGAAAAGCAATAAACACATAGTTCACAGGTTCCTATAGTAAAAACAAGTTACAGTTATCTGTTCAGCCACCCCGAGAGCTGGTTACAACCTCTTCTACAGTACATTGTACTGTGAGCTACTGTAGATTATATTCCCCATACACTGTTCTGTGAACTACTGTAGATTATATTCCCCATACACTGTACTGTGAGCTACTGTAGATTATATTCCCCATACACTGTACTGTGAGCTACTGTAGATGATCTTCCCCACACTGTACTATGATCTCCTGTAGATGATCTTCCCTACACTTTACTATGATCTCCTGTAGATGATCTCCCTACATTGTGCTTTAAGCTGTTGTACATGATCTTCCCCCTACACTGTGATGTGAACTGCTTCAGACAATTCCCCCTCCCCACATTGTATTGTGACCTTCTATATACCATCTTTCCCAAATACTATGCTGTGAGCTGCTGTATATGATCTCCCCTTACACAATGCTTTGGTTTCTAAATATACCATTGTTACCCTACATTGTGCTGTGAGCTGCTGTATATGACCTTTTCCCTATTATGTGAGCTGCTATAGATAATCTTCCCCTTACACTGTGCTGTGAGCTGTTATAAACCATCTTCTCTCCACACTGTCCTGTGAGCTTCTGCTATATACCATCTCTACCCTGTGAGCTACTGTAGATGATCTTACCCCTACACTGTGCTGTGAGCTAGCTTCTATATCTCATCTTTCCCCAATACTATGGTGTGAGCAGCTGTAGATGATCGCCCTACACTGCATTGTGAGCATATATATACCATCTTTACTCTACCTTGTGCTGTGAGCTTCTGTATATGCTCATTTTCATACACTGTTACACTGTGGTGTTAGCTTCTATATACCATCTTTTCCCAATACTATGGTGTGAGCAATTGTAGTTGATCTTCCCTACACTGTACTGTGAAATACTATATATGTTATTTCCCCTACACCATACTGTGGTCTGCTGTAGGTGATCTTCCCCCTACACTGTGCTGTGAGCTTTTGTATATGCTCTTTTTCGTATACTGTACTGTTACTGCTATAGATGATCTTCTCCCTACACTGTACTGTTACTGCTATAGATGATCTTCTCCCTACACTGTACTGAGAGCTGCTGTAGATGATCTTCCCCCTACACTGTACTGTTACTGCTATAGATGATCTTCTCCCTACACTGTACTGTTACTGCTATAGATGATCTTATCCCTACACTGTACTGTTACTGCTATAGATGATCTCGGGGCCTCCTCCCTACACTGTACTGTTACTGCTATAGATGATCTTCTCCCTACACTGTATGTGCTATAGGCACGCTGTTACTGCTATAGATGATCTTCCTCCTACACTGTACTGTTACTGCTGTAGATGATCTTCCCCCTACACTGTACTGTTATGGCTGTAGATGATCTTCCTCCTACACTGTACTGTTACTGCTATAGATCATCTTCTCCCTACACTGTACTGTTACTGCTGTAGATGATCTTCCTCCTACACTGTACTGTTACTGCTATAGACCACCTCCCCTTACACTGTGCTGTAAACTGACTAAGCCAGGATCATGAGCAGAATCAATATTAGAAACATATTCACAAGAGGAGCAGATAGGGGTTGCATTAACAGGTCTGGGACCTTCTCTGCTGGATTTTGCACACAAAGGAGCTGCTTGCAGTGCATGGAAATATGTTCAAGCTACAGATAAATGGTCACAACTTTTATTAGAAAACAACTTTAGATATGTTTATTTTAATAAAATACACACAGGGGTCAAACTTGTGTCCATGACCTTAAAATGGAAGAAGCCAAGTTATGGTACCATATATAGCCTGTGAAGAACAAGAGCACTATTTCTGAATAATACATCGATCTTTTTTTCTTATGTTATACAACTCTTTGAGGATGATAGGGAACACAACTAAAAAGACATCATTTGTGCAAAGAGATGTCTGCTGAATTTGGTAAAGTAGCCGGACTGAAAGGCATCTTGTACTCAGAACAGTCATTATCACATCTCTTCTTGTACCACAGTGAAGGAAAATCTGGATCTCTCAGTCCTTAGTCCAAAAAATAAACTATTTTTGTTTTTCCCTTTTGAGATATCATGAATGAACATTGAATAGGAATGAATATAAATGTATGATATGGAAGCCTATATATTATAAACCAAGGTGATGTGGAGTTTGGTGCTATAGCTTTCTCTCTAAGAGAATACAAAAATTCTGAGATATGGAAGCCAACATAAATCCAGTGTCATATCAGGAACCACTTACGTAATGAAGGTAAAAGGTAGCGATAGTTTTTGATTTAGGTAATTGGAGTCCATCGAAGGTACCCTATGAACTCATGGCATCATCAGACTAGGTTACTATCATACTAGCTCATGCCCTGGTGTACTCATTGCATCTAGGCATACCATGAGTAGCCATTTATTTGAGCCTAGCTTCTACTCTGTCTTCAAAATATTCCCAGAAAGGCCAACCCTTCACACAGAAGGGAAATGGAATATACATCTTCTAGTCTGTACAAAATTTTACGTCATGACCCAAAGTGATAATCCCAAACCCAAGACATTTAGCAGAGCTTTTTGTTATTTTAGTTTTGCATGCAGATGCCCATTGCATCCAGATACATATGATTCTACTGAATGCATTGAACTCCTCTGTAAACAAATGGTTAACCAAAACTCAACTAAAGGATGTTCTCGGGATGAAACTAATACAAGACAGCTAAGAAGAGAACAGATGTTTGTGCTCTCCCCAGGTCCTTGCTGTTACACAAAATGGTGATGAGATTAAACTAATTCCTTGCCATGTAGAGACATCTGAACATTTGGCTGGGGGCTGGGAGCAGGTTGCTCCTGGTTTGGAATTTTACCTTAGGGTCTTCAAGAAAACTTTAAGAACATTCATTGGCCAGGCATAAAACACTGGTGATCACTCATATCAAGCGAGGCTAAGTGAAAGGTGCTTAGTGAGACATTAATATCCTCGTAAAAGCTCTGGTGCATCATGTTACTGGCAAAAATGTCCCGTATCCGATTATATGGCGGAAGCAGCCAAAGAACAAGTTTGGAAATATGATGAGAAGTAGCACAGAAGATACTTTCTAGGGAGAATGAGGTAGGAATGAAACAGTGACTGCATGTTAGAGGAAAACACGATGAGCTGCAACAAAGCGGAACACACAGTATTGTAAAAATTTCAGGCAGATGTGGAAAAAAAAATGGTGTAAAGTGAGAAGGCTTTCAGAAATAGAAGGGTTAATGGTTTATTTTTGTCAATTAACTAAAGTGAATGAAGAAAAGAGAAATGTAAATCTCATCGATATTTGGTGTGACCTTTGCCCTTTGCCTTCCATCAGTTCTTCTCGGTACTTGCAGACAGTTTTTGGCAGAACTGGGCAGGGAGGTTGTTCCCGCCGCCATCTTGGAGAACTAAGCCCAGATCTTCTGTGGATGTTGCTTGCTCCAATCCATCTGTCTCTTCATGTCATCCAAGACAGACTATATCTGTGGGGGCCATATTATCACTTCTAGGACTCCTCTTCCAAAGGGTAAAGGTCACACCAAATATTGATGGAATTTATATTTTTCTTTTGTTTTTTTACTTAATTTTAATTGACAAAAATAAACTATTAACCCTTCTATTTTTGAAAGCATTCTTACTTTGCAGCATTTTTCCACACCTAAAACTCCTAAAACTGCCTAAAACTTTTACAAAGTACTGTACATATAACCCCACATGTGTTCATCTGTAAGTATATAATTATAATTATACCAACACTTTATGTAACCTTTCAGGGCATCTCTCACTTTCATCAGAAGCCAGAAGTACAATGATAGGTAACAACACCTTTATGGAGACACAGAACCCACAATTGACAATAGGGGGTGAGTAGAGATCAGCTCCTCTTCCCTCCTTCCTCTCCTTGCACATGACAAAGAGCATGCTCACAACATTCTCCCATAGAAGTTAATAAGTTGTTTTCCAACTTCATTATACTTCAGTTTCAGTGTTTCCTATTAAGCAAATTTCTGGAACTGTTTTGCAACAGCTCATGCAAGATGGCATGGAATAAAAAAAAAAAAAAAATTGCCATGGGAAACGTAAAGCAAGTTAGAATAAAAATTAGGAGAAAGATTGTCTACTACAGATCACAATACAATGTGAAGGAAAGTCACCAACATCAGATGACAGCACAATGTGAGGGAAGATCATCCACAGCAGATGACAGCACAGTGTGAGGGAAGATCATCTACAGCAGATGACAGCACAGTGTGAGGGAAGATCATCTACAGCAGATGACAGCACAGTGTCGATGAGATCATATACTACATATCACAGTATAGTGTGAGGAAGATCATCCACAGCAGATCCCAACACAATGTGAGGGAAGATCATCTACAGCAGATGACAGCACAGTGTGAGGGAAGATCATCTACAGCAGATGACAGCACAGTGTCGATGAGGTCATATACTACATATCACAGTATAGTGTGAGGAAGATCATCCACAGCAGATCCCAACACAATGTGAGGGAAGATCATCTACTTCAGATCACAGCACAGTTTAAGGGAAGATCATCAACAGCAGATTATAGCTCAGCATAGGGGGAAGTTCATATACAGCAGATCACAGCACAATTGTGAGGAAGGATCATCTCCTACATATCACAGCACAATAAGGAAAGATTATCTACAACAGACCACAGCACAGTGTCAGGGAAGATTATCATGTTTTCAAAAATTTTGGATGACAGAAAATCAACATAAAAAAATGTGACAAGTAAAGTGTCAAGAATGACTCAATCAATCAATCTAATTCACCTTTTGGCTACTCAAGGATTGATTCACGATCCACTTGCCATTAGTATGCATTAGACAAATTGATTTCCTAAACTCGTAATTTCTACTAGTCAAGGCAAAAATCTGATGAGTCAATTTTTTTGTATTTGGATGAGAAATAGAGCAAAACAATAATTTGAAGTTTCCTTCTCTTGGACTCCTTTTCTAGAGACATAGAGATGTCCTAGTATGTCAAGGTTTATAAATATATTTTATGACTTTACATGGAGCCGTCACTTGCACTACTAATTGTAGACTTTTTAGATGTACAAATCAAAAACTCATGTATACACAGTGACATCGTGGAGCCAAAGGTATTACATGCACCAGAAGCTGGGGTGTCTGTGAGGGACTGAATTCTTCTCTTCCAGCAATTACTACACCCAATGTTGGCTCAGCAGACGACACCATGTGCAAAAAAAACTTCTACTTATTTATTACTGTACGTAATTGAGACAAAGGTTCTTTTTGGGTCACTGTTATTACAGTCCAGTGTCAACTTTCTGAATATTTTATGAGAATGCAGAGGAATAATTAAAGCCTGTTTCATTCTTTATCTCCCTGTAGCAGCGAGTTTTCCCATGAGGGTTGTAAATCAGGCCGTGTGATGATTATCTGAGCCATTCAGCTCAGACAGGATTTTTCAACTACTTCGAGATGACTTCTAAAGTTCCACATTACCCCCGCAGTAACACACACTCTTATCATTGCAGTGGGAGCTACGAATATGAGGCCACGCTTATGTTTTAGCAGTGAAACTAACAGCAGAACAACACAATTGTCTTGTTAAATATACCCGGCCATGCTGAATTAAGTATGTATTGATAGGATTATGCATATTTGTAAGCCTTGTGCTCTTACATGGTCCAGTCTGACTTTTCTCGGCTTGTTGAAATGTAAATTAAGCGCCACTGTAATGTGTTGTGTCATTTCATTAGATTTAGATTTTTTAGAAAAGCCTCTAGGCAGAGACTATGCCTTAAAACACGGAGCCGTGAAATGTGTTGTAACCAGCTATGAGATTGTGCCGTAATAAAAGACTGTACCATTGGTGGCCCTTCCACCCCGGATCTTAGTTCTAACATACATGCTGTCCTTCTGGCATTTACTACCTCCCTTGCTCATAAATTTTATTAAATGTCCAGGTGGAAAAATTGGATAGGTTCGGAGCTTCCTCTGGTCTCTGGTCCATCAGTTCATCTCCCGATGTACCCAATATTGTGAAAACCAATAACAAATTGTAATGCCTCGGTATCATACCCCAGAGCTCCTACACAAGTTAAATATGGCCATTCCAGATGGTTGCTGGCAAGGTAACTCTTCATGCAGTACGCTATACCATATTTTTTGGACATGCGCTCTCATAGACCCTTCTTGGAGATAAATCAGGCAACTCCTTCAATTTTCCTGCAGATCCGGAGCTATACCTTCTTAATGTACCCCCAAGGGGTCTAAAGAGGGCAAATGTCAGGCTGCCCCTCCACATCATGCAAGAAGACTGGTTCTACCTTCCTAGACTGGTTTATACACTAGGATTAAGGATATGCGGTCTATGGACCACCTTACGGCCCTGCTTCCTAATTCTGTAGATAAATTCCTGACTGTATAGACTGCCTGGGACCAATACTGCATTACTGGTGGTCCTTAACTTTAGGCTGACTACTTTGATGTATGTGTGATATCTAGATTTGTGTTGCTGTTTGACTTTGTTTCCCTATACCTTCTGTTAACCCCCCATTTTTGGTTTATGCATCCCCTTTGTTTAGTAGAGATGGGTGAACCTCTCAACATTGGTTTCAGGTTCGAGTGATTTGGGTCCCATATTAGTTTTGGTTTAGATTAGTCGAACAAGTTCGGATAGAATTGAACTCTTCAGACCCCGGAGTATAATAGGTGGAGGCTCAAAGGAGGTGTAAAAAAATAAAAAAACATTTATACTCACCTTCCCTCACCACCTTTGGGGCTCTTTGTGGCGTTCAATGATTTCTCTCTGCCTCCTCAGTGATGTCATGGTGCTCTGCGTGCCCATGTGATACACTATGGCTAAATCATAGGCCTCAGCAGTGACCCCGGGCACATGACATCACCAGGAGAGCACTGGACGCTGCAAGGAGGCCCAAAAGAGGTGAGCGAAGGTGAGTGTAAATGTTTTTTTGTTTTTTTTCACCTCCTCTGGGCCTCCGACTATTATATTCGTGAGTATGCAGTGACCCCAGAGTACATCATTTACATGTCACAGTGGCCTTTTTAGTTTGTCCAAGACAAATCTCCATTTTTGTTAAAAAACTAACAATTTGGAATATTCGGGTTAACCCCGGCACACAAAGAAGCGGTTCGCCCATCTCTATTGAAAAACTATTGTAACTATTAATAAAAATATAGTTGGGAAAAAAGAGCGCTATACTGGCCAAGTTCTGGCACATGGACTCCCTACAGGTCTGTGTTACTGACTCCCTACTCGGTCCAGCTATTAGGAACTCTTTATGAAATTGCATCATGGGTTGTGTCCATCATTGTACTTGCCAAAAAGTTGGGCCAGATATGGTGAGTAACACAAGATCTATAAACTATAATGAGGTTAGAATAATGACTTTGTCCCTAAAATGTAACAATGCCAATTAGGATGTGGATGTGGGTGCGCAGAATGCAAACTGCCATGTTTACGCTGTCCACTGCCAGGACTACTTCAAAAGTAGAAAAACAAATAAAAAGCCTCCTTTGCTGCACGCTGTCTGTCATGCTGTTTCCTCATTGCTGCAGCTTTTGGCTTCATATCTTGGCACATGTTAAAAAGAACATAATTGTTGTTCAGCTTAATCCCAATAATTGTGTGCATTATGCAAATGGGGTGATCAGTGGGAGTAATGTGACTGGGAAAAAATACGCTGGTTTTGTATTGTGGAGGTTTTGTCAGCAATGGTTTTTAGACCTTCTGTCATCTTAGTAAATGGAGGACAATACAAAGAGACAAAGATGTCATATTAGGCTCCATATCAGAAGACAATGATCACCACAGGCTAGTCCCATGGAAGAGGACAAGATATGGTAAGCCATTTTTTATAAATTAGATTCTATGCCAAGAAATTTTAAAGCGGTTGTTCAGTTTATGGCTCAGAATTTTATCAAAAAATGTAAAAAGTCCTACACACTTCACCGATGTACTGTCCACCATCACACGATGCTTACTTTTCCTTCTGCACATGCAGGAAATTCCGCTCAGTATTTCGGTCACCGCCGTAACCAATGATTATCCGAGATGTCACTTCCTGCGTATCAAGAGGAACCAGAGACCACCAGGGGACATAAGCGATGTCAGAACAAGACCAGCAATGGGTCAATGTGTAGGTCTCGTCTGTCCTCCTGTGTGATGTCACCAACCCCATGGGACCACTGAGGTCTGTGATTGAACCTTAGCAGTCCCTGGGTCCGTGACATCACCCAGGAGGCCAGAAGATGACTGGAAATGACCACAAGGGGGCCCAGGATAGGTGAGGGATAGGTGTGAGTTCTAGTGTTTATTATGTTTGCACACCTCCCCTCGACCTCCAATTATTATACTCTATAAAAGTGATTTATGGGTGGTGAACCTGAAAATTTGGGAAAATTCATATTGAATCCAACTTGTTGCGAGCTCTAGTGACTAGCCAAATGGCTCAGTGGTTACAACTGTTCCCATGCAGCACTTAAGTTTTGGGACTAAATCCAACCAGGTTAAAATCCATCAGTCTTCAGGACTTGTAAATCTTTCCCTTGTTCCAAATAATAAACTCATTGGACATGTCCTATAAAATGAGTCCATTCTATTCTATGTTGCTTTTAGTTATGAGAATTGGTAATGCCGCCATTTATATAGTGCACAAAGGTCATCGCCAAGAGGGTGAGACCACTGGTGTTGAGAGGGATACCCTGATATATCAGTTACATGCATGTATTTTCTCTGCCACATGCACAGACATTGCCTGCTCCTGATACTCAATGTTAAGCATTCTTTTAAGTGAAATGTTTGCACATTCAACCCAGGGCTGTGAGACATTACGAAAAGAGAGAGTCTTCCCGAGCAGAGGAGAAATGTGACACTAGCATTAAATAGACATACACCTGAACCGTACAAGTTGCCAATTACTGATGATTGCAGGAAATTCTCGGAGACTTGCTTCCTGCACACATTTACTGGATGACCGAGACACATTTTTATAATGCATGTATCAATCCTCCATCTAATGATAGTCTATGACTTGCTGATGTCATCGCAATGAAGGTTTTCACAATTTCACATTTTCTGGATTGCTGAGTCTGAGGAACCCTGAGCTCCATACACATAACACCCACAATATTTCACATGTACACAATCCACATTTTGTGACCATCACTTATCATCCCAGTCTGCAAATTGACCATTATTGCAAAGACTGATTCTTCAGTGTCTCTCGGGATGTTACAGTATGATGAATGCCTGAATTAAGGTACTTTGACAGTTCTCTTTTGCTCGATCAGGCTAATTGCACTCTCATGAGCAGCAGAAGATGGGACCTACTTGAACCTGTCTTAGGTAATGTGAACTCCCGCAACTGTTGCAGATCACATATTCGATATTTAACATATTTAATTATCACAAAGCCCATGATGGACTGCCTGAAATATCTCATTGTCTTTGACTTGTATCAATGCTCCCGAGGTTCTGTAGCTAAGACGGATTTAACAATGTTTAATATAGTCCATGTCTCTTCTTCCAAATTTCTTCTCCAATTTGGTCAATCTCAATTTGTTGCAAAGGTCTTTTGACAAAAAAATGATCACAAAGTGTCCCTCGACTGCGATACCTAATAATCAGCTGCAGTGTCTTGGGAAACAGTTCTTAATTTCCCTGCAGCAATGCCACAGGGGAAATGAAGCATTACACAGCTCCAATTCAAACCAATTTGTAGTGCAGGATTGGACAGGTCCTCCAGAACAAGATATGCTTTATACTGTTCCTCTCTACTCTGTACAATAGATGAGGACCCCCCTCTATTAATGCAGATTTATCTATTAAAGTATATGATAATGGGTTTTCTAAACTGGGAAACTGGGGTCTATTAGATCAGTGGTTCTCAATCTGCAGTATGTGTACCCCAGGGGGAATATCATGCAGTCTCAGGGGCTACACACCATGGCTTAGAACCACTGTTCCGGGAGTGGAAGATTTAGTAAGTGTTCAGATTCTAAGGCTCCTGGAGCTAGTGCCACTTAAACCACCCATCAGCTTCAAATACTGAGGAACAGTGGTGCCAAACATAGGCAGATGTCAGAAGATGTTGGGTCAAGGTTAAGGGGTGTTCTCCTCTACAGCAGCAGGTAGACATCTATGTTCTGATCTATGATCTAATAGTGAAGATCTTTTCAGAAGCTAAATGACCCTCAGAACTTTTAGTGTGTATCTTCCACAGGTTCCCATAAACACAAGAATATGCATAGAGCGCTTGAGGATGATGGAAAGATCCGTCACATGCCGGACACCATGGTTATTTCACGAGGGGGTACCTGGCTTGAAAAGGTTGAGAAATACCATACTAGATGAAGTCATTGATATAAAAGTTCTCATGACTCTTAGTTCAGCATAAAAATAGCATTCTTAGGAGATGTTTCCAAGGAGATACTAAGTTGCATTCCCTTTCTTAATCTGAGTTTTCCACCATCCCTTCTAGATACAAGTAGACAACCATCAATTCACTGTACAGAATGAACTTTATAGAACAGATGTACAGATGTTGCTGTAAGTAAGCCCACTTCTTACACCTATATCAACGAAACCTAATATAAACCTACACCCCAAAAGGAATCTATCCCACCAACTCTACAACCCTACACTCATTTCCCTGTTGGTCTTAAAAGGACAAAATGATGCTTCGATAGGTTCCTAATATTTTTTTAATGATTCTTTGCCCTCATTCATACCATTATGTGAATTTTGACTTGTATGGAAAATAGAACTGATAGTTCTGATATCCTGATGTTCTGGTCGAGTAACAGACTCTCTAGAAGCATACATACATAGTGCTTCTAGAGAGTCTATTACTCGACCAGAACAGTATGTAATAGATCATGCTGCAATTTTTTTCACTTGTTTACCATCATGGTGGTATGTATAGCCTTATTTCCACTGTTTCCATTGCTTCAAATGGGGCAACACAAAATACTAGACAGGTTGTCCCTCTGTTACTGCAACAGGTATCGATACTGTTGACTCAATTGGCATTTTATGTTCCAGTGTCTCCAGCCCTGACTTTAGAGTAACCTACCTATAGAGGGGGTGCAGAGGGTGCGGTCACACACAAGACGCAGGAGCCCCATAACATGTCTCTTCCAATATGAGGAGACTGGTACTACATTAAAGTATTTTTTGCAATGGCGCCCATGAGATTTATGTTGCACCTCTGCCTACCTATATGTAGTCTCCCTTGTAAAGATTTCTGCATCACTGCTCTGTTCCCTAAAATATAAACCTGTGCAGGATTCATCCAAAAGTCTGTGAAATCTTTTTATGTCTGGAAATGCAAATACCTCTTGCCTGATAGATCTTGTATCAAGCTGTTGCTGAGGAGACCGTTATGTATATGTTATTCTGCATCTGGTCATCCTATGGCTGAAACGTGTCAATGTGACCTAAAAAAAAATTACTCTCCATGGAAATTATCACAGGATTATAGGTATTGTCAAGGGAAGAACTATCTATGGATCACAAAGGTCAACTCTACTTAAGAAACACATTTTATACAGCGAATATTAGTTCAGTAAGTATTCATATAGTGCTCAGTCTCTGATTCCTGAAATAACATATTTTAAGAGCTTTCTGTATAAAACTTTTCTCCATTATTTGGTAATTAGCATTATTTATTATTATTTGGCCATATGATTGCTTACTATAGGCAGACATTTCCTATTTTATGAAGCTCAGTTTTCAGCTTTGCTGTGTAGACAAGGTCAGATCAGCGGAGTCACTTCATTGTTAAGGCAGGATAGCTGCATATAAACAGAATGTTTTTTTCAGGCCACCATCTCAGTGTGCAGAGTCATATAGACGACTATACTAGCTTGGCTTTAATCCCAAATCATGTCACTAGGTTTCAGGCAGAGGCGTAACTTGATGCTCCTGGTCACAAATGTAAAATCTGTAAATGGGTCCCTACCTAACTTGTGCTATTTAGAATAGTGGTAGATTTTATGTGGCGGAGGGTTCTTTGGGGACCTTCAGGGTCCAGGGTCCGGTAGTGACTGTTTCCTCTGCACCCCCTATAGTTATGGCCCTGTTTTCAGGAATACCAGGTTTTGAACTATAGAGAGCTATCTTCTTGGATAGAAGACTGATACCTAAGGCACTGATAAATTACTAATAGGGTATCGTAAGCTACCCATGTACATTGGATACTTTATCCGAGATGGCTACTTTTGACCTCTTGTACCTGCCCTCTTTGTTTATGTTTTTCCCATGAAACTTCATAACTTCTTCTACTACTTCCTCATACTTCCTGCTGCCTGAACGAAAGGAACCAAAAACAAGTCAGTGAAGCTTGCAGAGGAAGTCTCTTGTGCAGAAGATCACATTCATATATGCATTATAGCTGCTTGTGATAATCAAATCTCATATTTATTTGCATTTTCAGGTTCGCTCCTAAGTTTTGGTTTGTACCAGACCTGTTTGCTCTAATCCAAAAGTGCTATCATTATACTTTGGAGTTTCTTCAGACCCCAGAGTATAAAAAGTGGAAGACTGCGGAGGTTCCGAGAAAATAAAAACCACTGATATTCACCTCTCCTCACTTGTTCTGGGCATCCTTCTTTCCCGGCATCTAGTCATCACCCATGGGCTCTTGTGGCTTCTTCTGGGTCTTCTCCAATGTCACATGCCCCAGGGTCATGAGTGGAGTGCGAACATCATGTCACTTTGATCTAGCATCATGACATCAGCGTGCCCCACAAGATCCCTGAGGCAAGATCGCTATCACCATGTATCAACAGAGAAAATGCAGGAAGAGGCCACAAGAACCCAGATACCGGGAAAGAAGACCAGAGATCCAGACGTGGTGAGTATGAGTGTATTCTGTTATTTTCTCTGCACTTCCCATGGGCATTTGAGGTCCAACATTACGAAAAGCTGCCTTTTTGGTGCATTTTTTTTTAGGATAATACAATGAAACACAGATCCTTCACAGGTTTGTAATACTAATATATGTGTAGGCTGCAATTATGGTGGAATGAAGTGGAGGGTATAATGGACGTGGGCTATTAAGTGGCTGGATAAGAAAATAAGTAATTATAGGTCAATGGATATGATATGTGATTATTAAGGACAAGTGGAAAGCATCAACATGAATAATCCACCAATGTCATGAAGGGAGCCAACCAGCCATCCTCGTGTGGACTTACCGTGAACCGTTACGTTGTATTAATTACAATGCTTAGACAATACATTGACAAGAAGGTAATTACTTTTGTAATCTCTCGTATTCTATACCTTGTAGTTAATTATTCTAGTGGCGACTTTACATAGTCCAATGACACATTTCATCATAAGTATATTCCAGCGCGAAATTAGCGGCTCGTGCTGTGATTGCAGGAACCTGCGGCGTCTCCATTTCACTCAAGAATCAGTCAGTATCGGCGTGATGTTCAGTAACTTGTTACATGATGACTTCCTCCGCCATTGTGAGAGAAATGATTCACTCTTGTCATCTCCGAGTGGACGGAGGCCTGTGCCTGAAATAATTGGGTACTTTGTCATAGGTCTAAATAAAAGTCCTTCACCCATCGTAGCATTAACTCTCTTCTTATTGTCCTACAGGGTGTGAGAGAATTTCCTGGTGAGTGATTGCAGACACATAAAATAACTCCCGCTTGTGCAGAGAATGATGAGAGCTAGAGGCAGTCAGAGTTAATAGAACAGGGATCTCCATGGACAGGTCATGGAAAAAAAAAATAAAAAATTACAAACCCCCCCCCCCCAAAAAGATGAACACAAAACCCGTCAATTCCTCAGAAATTGGTGACTAGGGTAGTTTAACCCATTCAGTGCTGGAGAGGCCTACAACGCCTTACAAAATAATGCATTGATGTCCACTCCAGCAGTGAAGGAGTTAATGGTCTGCTTCGGAGAGACTTCCGTCCGTTCTGCTTTGTTGCTAACCTGGCTGAATTTTTATAGGAAGTAGTTGGGTCTGAACTCTTGCAGAGATGTCCCATGCTCGCGGTGTCTTCGAGAAACTTTTGGCTGGAGTTGTCGAAAAGATCTTGGTCGGTAAGTTGAACATCGATGTTGGAGACCTAGGAGGGCTACCTGTTATGGACTGGATGATTTATATGTCGATGAAACACAAGGAAAAAGGATGAAACTGAATGAAAGTAAATGTGGCAATAACCTGTTAGTTACTAGAAATTCTTGGTTTGTTGCTTTTACCCAGTGATCAAGGTTAACCTAAAATAGACTTTAATGTGTATTCATCAACATCATCGTCATCTTCATCATTGGGGCAGAGCTAGTGTTACATTTGGCAGCTGTAAAGGGTGGTCTTTTTGGGGTGGTATATTTTGTGTATTTTTTCATTCATTTAGAAGAGACCATTTGCTTTGCAGTTTGTTGCTCCCTGTTACCAGCCACTACACTTTGTAATGATTGACTGGGCGTGCAGTATACTCTCTGCCCCCGTGATCATTACTTTCATATTTTCATTCTTGGAACCTCCTAAAACATTTAGATATGTTTTGAGCAGTTCATGGATCTAGGTTTAGAGCCCCTTTAAAGGGATTGTCCAGCTATATAGTGGACGGAGCTGGAAGCAGGCAGCTCCATCCATTGTGTAGTAGTGGTGACAACTAATCACAGCTCAGCCCGCCATCAACCCAGCATGGTCAATCCACAATGCAGCAACCCAGTATGGCCAATCCACAATGCAGCAACCCAGTATGGCCACTGTACAATAGATGGAGCCATCGGCTTACAGTCCTGCCCACTGGATACCATAGTTTCACCAACCTGACATTTATTACCTACTCTAATGATAGGTCACCAAAATCAAGTTGGAGCCACTAACAATAAAGCTATATACCCATATATTAAAAATTTTTGTAATCCTATTTACAACTGAACTAAGCAATCTTCAAGAATTTTTCTATTTGTGTCCAATGTCCTTATTGACACATCCACATTTTCCATATGTATGGCGTCTCCAGTTTTCATGCACGCCATACGTACTCATTCCATTCAATGTATCGATTCAGATGTCAGTGTTATTTTGTTTCTTTTTATTCACAGATACATCACATCAATGAAAGCCTATGGGACCTTGAAAAAAAAACTTATGACATCCGTGTCATACGTTTTCCTGGACCCAGAGACACAAAGTATAGAAAATTAAACAAAAAAAAACTGATCTGCTTTTTGCACAAGTAAAAAGTGGATCAACCAGCCAACTATCTGTAAATGAGAAGGGCGGGGCGCTGTCCACAAAAGGATGCCTTTATCTGTAGGGCAAACATTTGCAAAAATGTATTAAGCCCCGCCTCAATGGATAAGCCCCACCCTCAGATATGTCCCAGTCAAAATGGAAGTGATGTAGAGGAAGTTAACCCTGCAAGATTTCTACAAGGCTGTTTGTCTTAGAATCATGCAGGAAATCCTGTAGACTTGTAAGTTTATCTAATCTTTACTTTATTCCACATTTCTGGGTTAATTGTTCCTTTAAGGGGTTACACCACAAAAAATATTTATCCTCTCTCCATAAGATAGAGAATAAATGACTGATCGGTGGGGTCTGACCGCTGATACCCCCGATCCCAGGAATGGGGGGTTCTGTTCTTCGGCTATCTCTAGCACTCTTGTATCCCCGGATCATGGGATTCTCAGCAGTCAAACACCCACCAATAGCCAAATTATATAGTACATATAGTATAACCCCTTTACCAAGATGCCTGATCGGTGCCCATATATAGGATATAGGAGAGATATTACATATTTTGCTTCCACAATGCAGTGGTCTTATCTATGGTTAGTTCTGAGGTTGCTGAAATCTGTTTGCTTTGCCCGCTGACACCGGTTCAGGCAGAACTCATTGTTCTGAATAGCTCTCAGGAGAAGGCACGCCACTAGGATGCCCCTGGCACGTCCTGGTCGGCTCAGGCCAGAGACAAGCAGTCAGGGTGCCAGTGTAAAATACACTACTTGTCAGCTGGCACATTCCAGGGATTGCAGACAATGCCCAGCCGCTGCATATGAATAGGCAAGGACCTCGCAGTCAGGTACAGCTTCTTGCCTTTTGCTTAAGCTGAGATCATTTCTCATATGAGGAATACAGAGATAAATATAGAGCTGTTTGTTACACATCAAGATCTGGCAGATTGTACCCGGGCCAGATCCAAGTGATAATAGAAGCAGCAGATGATTAGACGATCGCAGCTCTCACCCATCTGGATTGTTTGCAGATAGAGGATGATCTTATTATACTGGTGCAATAATGTAGTACAGCAACATGCAACTTACTATATTTTGTGCCCATTATTTGCAGGAAATACTGGTATTTGTAGTGCTACATAAATAAATCACATGTTGCACCAATTGCACAAACTTACATTAAAGGGGTTACCCAGGATTAGAAAACATGGCTGCTTTTTTCTTCTCAGGAAGTGACATCATTCCCGTTGGTCACATGACCAGGTGGCAGGTCAGTCCCATTCATTGCTATGTGTCCTGATGTCACTTCCTGAGAAGAAAAAAGCGGCCATGTTTTCTAATCCTGGATAACCCCTTTAAAGAGGATTTGTTACCTCTTCTCACACATCTGTTTTATTAAATATATGTATTCCTATAAAGTAACAATTATGAACCATTTTCCTTTTAGTTTTACACTTAACTTTTCTTCTGTTTTTCCTCCTAAAAATTTATGAATAAATCGTCAACTGGGCATTACCATTCCCCTTGTCACTTCCAAAAAGGGGGCATGACTGGCACATTTCATGCCCATGTCACACAAAAAGGGGGCATGACAATGTCTTAAAATGGCATGACCACGCCCATAGGGGTCGAAGCCTTATTCAAAAATTTTCATGGTGCCCTGCACAAACCATTCACTCGGCAAATCACTTTAGATTGTTGATAAGTATAGCTATAGTCAAGGTAAAAATAGGGATGAGCAACCACTCAATTCCTGCATTTTAATCAACCAAGTACTTGTGAGACAGGTGTAACAATAGATATGGTCACATGGTCATACTTCAGCTCAGTCCCATTCAAAAGTATGGGGCTGAGCTGCAGCATAGCTATGAGGCAACAGGACATGATGTCACTTCCTGAGAGGAGAAAGTAGGGCTCTTTGTGAAAGAAAGCAACCATGTTTTATAATCCAAGATAACCCCTTTAAGGTAACAACAAAGAACAGTGGAGACCAAACACTGGCAAATACAGTTCTAGTCCATGACCTTGTAAGTGGGTACCATCTCCTTAAGGAGGCACTCACTTTGCTTTCTATGTAATATGAATGTTATAGAAGCTTACAAGAATATACTTAGGATCATCAAATACAATGACTTGAGTTTGACTTCCACTACTGCGCCCACCATTGCTAGGTCATTGTGCACACTATGTTTTGTCTCCAGGTTGCCAGATACTGGCTGGTTTGAGGTCTGGGAGGCTCTGCGCTCTTTCTCTTCCCCTCTCTTATAGTTTAAAAGGTGGAACTGAGACAGAGCCATGGAATATTTTCACACCTGGCTGAAACCAGGTCAGGCAGCTAATATGTTTTCCAAGCTCAGCGGCTGCTTGTTGGAGACATAGAAACACTGCTCGACTATGGAAACGCTGCAGGCACAAAGCAGAAACCCCAACAAGAGTCATGTATGTACAGTGTGATACCATGCAAAAAGGACAAGAACAAGAGTGGAGAGGTCTACACAACAAAAAGACCAAAGACTGGAGAAAGATTATTCCATGGGCTAAATCTACAAGTTCTTCTATTTGTCCTTATCTTGTATTCAGCCACATCCTATAAAATCAAATATTTCTCCATTTTCCTTAGGATCCTGGATCCTCATGCAAATCTTTAGTGAGGCTTTCCTTGGGTTTTAAGCTATATACTGCATGATACAACTATCCTACTATGAGGCAGAGGGGTTTTAGGGCATCTCAAGGCATTGGGGTGCAGGTGTTATTGCAGACACTACACAACGTACAGTTATTTTTTGGACTTTTACTTTTTTGTACCCACCATTCAGGTGAGCACTGCTACATCTGTACAGATATTTTTGGAAATTGATTTGCCATTAATGTCAATTTCATGGGTGATTCCAATGGGAAAAACATATTTGACCCTCAAGTCTAGGGGAACACACATGAGAACAAAAAAAGGTAATAAATCTATAAATGGGTTTAAAGGGATTGTCCAGAATTTCAAAAAATTTTGCAAAGAATGTCATCACTGCAGCAAAAAAAAGGGCTAGTTTGGAGTTTCGGAGTGGTGGCTCTCAAGGGGAGGCAATGAACAGGTCAGAATTGTAATTTTTTTGTCTTTTTCTATAATATCAACTTTCCAGCTCTTTTTCAAATCCCTTACAGCCCCTTCACGCTGAAATACTAGCAGGAGGTTATGGAATATTCTGGTAAAAAAAACTTTGCAATATTTAGTGGGATATGACTGCCATAGTGGTTCCTAATATGGTAGTGCAAAGTGTGTTACAGTACATGTATCCAATGCCAGGTTGGATACTTCAGTGGTTCCAGGCTCTGAAAATAAAATTACGTCAAAGGTCCAGTAGCAAACAATCCCATTTGGAGATGACTTTGATCCCAGTCACTTGCCATAAGGCTGCATTTGGAACCTCTGGTTGGCCAAAGCGAACCCAATCCAACACTTAACCCTGAAAGTGCTCCTAGTCGGTGGTAGCTTAATACTGCATAATATATGAGACCCCCCTTCTCATAGCACTTAAACCCCTAATGCAAATTTGACCTACTACATACAACTGCAGTTGATAACATTCTGCACACACATTGGCTTAAATATTTCAAAGTCCCTTAAAGAAATATATTCTAAGAAATAAAAAACAAATTAAGAATTTTGAATTTTGCATGATATGTAGACCATGTAGAGTTTAAGTGAAGCTTTTTGCAGAAAAAAAAATATTCTTCTAAAATAATTACATCAATCTTTTATGTGACCCTTAAGTGGAAACTGACAATTTCTGAGAGTAATTTTTAATCTACTCAAAAATAATATAAAAAATTTACGGATAGAATTCATATTTTACTCACTTCTTAGGTGCTATATGGTGAACTGGTTAAGGATGAGGGAAATGTATATAATTTTTGACATAGTATTTATAAAGTACAATTTCACATCTATGTCTCTATGTATGGAAAGAAAAACAGTTTGGAAATACGGTAAGTATAAGTTTTTGTATTTTCTTGCGGCTATTTCATGTCCTTAAAGGAAAAATTCTGCAAAAAACAATCTTATGAAGACCGTCATGAACACCATGGAAACCACCAACCACCAAAATAAACTGGCTGTAGTGCTCTGTAGAGTTTAAACCCTTTCAGATTTAATTTACTAGAAGTATCTAGGGCCTCATGGTAAGACCATTGATGTGAATGTTGAGTCGGAGGTTTCCTTTGATGGAAATTTTTGAAGACATTTCAGTGCCCTCAAATTTTTGGAGGTGGAGGGCTTACCCAACATCACTTAGCTAATTTTCATCACGTCTCAAGGATATGTCAGGTTATTATTGCCCCTAGAGTTAGAAATGTTCACCTTGAAGTCAAATTCTGAAGGTCTTACCCAAGCAAAATCCAACAACTCTTCAACTTGGTGTTTTGACCACCAATGTCCTCTTTCCACTTGACTATGCTAGTCGTGAGGACTATAGTGTGGCTTAGCATTTTGTATGGAATTTAATGGGGTACTCCAATTCCATCCACAGTCCTAGCCCAGCCTAATGTTCCTAACTTTCTATAAAGCTATAAATCCTTGAATTTTCCTAATAAGCTGTAATGACTCAAATTTAGTTGGAAATGATTGCTATGTTGGATCTGGTTCACATAAGTAAGACTCTTGTACTCAGTTCCTCAGGCTTCTTATATAAAAGTTGGATGGCCCTTATCCACTTACACAGTATAATATAAAAACAAAAGTATATATTACAATGTGCAGTACCTCTTTTCAGTTCTCTTGAGACTGAACTTGCAGATCTCTAGTACTTTTTAGAGTGGATACAGCACAGGAGTCTTTTTAGAAGGATTTCTCTGGGAGGAGAATGACATGAAAACCAAGTGTTTTGTAAGTGCTTTTGTTATCAAGGATCAGAGATGAGGAAGTTGTAAATCCCACTAAACAGTCGGCAAGTTTCAGCCAGAAATATCTTTCAAGAAGGAAGACAGCTAAAGCCTTCTTGGCAGTGAAGGAAAGTCTGGGGAAAGCTAAAAACAACTCAACGACTTCTAGACATTTCATTTCATAACACTTTAGACAGTAGGTTTTACATAGAATGGCAACCAAGGGGACAAACAAAATAAAATTCAATATTGTATAATGTGAGGTTAGAGAATTTGAAATCCCTTATTAATCTTTACTAAAATGGGTTATTAACACAAAAACTGGCACCTTAAAGGGGAACTTTCACCAACTCCAACTTTTTGCAGCCTTCAATAGGTGTCAATCTACTGATTCTGGCAAACTTGGCACTTTTTCCCTAGCCCTCACCATTCCTGAGCAATCATTTATGTTATTTGCAGCATAGTTATGCCCTCTGCTGTTAGGTGGGTGGTCCCTGTCTGTCTGTTCTAGTCAAGAACCGCCCACCCAGCAGTAGATAGTATGACTGTGCTTAAAGTAACAGAAGTGATTACTTGGGAATGGTGAGGGCTAGAGAAAAATTCCAACTGCGCCAGAATCAGTGGATCGGCACCTATTGAAAGATGCAATGAGTTGGAGTTGGTGGTGGCAGTGAAAAGACTTCTTTAAATAATTCTGACAATGGGAATAACTTTTCCGTTTGAATTTACTCTTTCATAGTGTGCGACAACCATGTAAATAGGGACCAGACAGTGACTGGAGCAGCTCTTGCTGCCCCTCTCCCAGCAGGAAGTCTCAGCAACAATGAGCAGTTGGATAGAAGCAAACCAAGCAGCTGCTTGGAAATAAAGTTGTCATCACTGTCTACACCAAAGAAGGTTTTTCAGTGAAGCTTCTAAGGAAAGAATTTGTAGTTTTCATGACCAAGGCTTCCATTTTTTAAGTACACAAAAAGTTACTGCTTACTGTATGCCGGTAGTAAATGTATTCATTTTCCATTTCTAGCACAGGTTAGTGTGAGCTATTGACTTCAAGGCTGTGAATCTCAGATATAATTGGACCTTTGACACAATTGCTTACATTTTTCTACCATCAGTCATGCTTCAATAAAAAGTATCTGGAAAAGTTATCCAATGGTTATGAGATTGGGTTATTTCTCTTTCATTTTTATCAGTTTTATTTTAGTGAAACTGTTTTTGAAAAAAATCACATCAAATGCATCTTCCACATGACAATTTTGCAGCTGTTTTGATCTGCCCATATTAGCCTAGATTTACTATCATGGTTATAAGTAGACAATGGCGTAAATTTGGCACATCTTTGGCTCAATGTGACACATCGCGTTGCATCTAATTTGGGTAAAAAATTTTGACTTGCTAAACATGTGGCTGTGTATTCTCTGGCTTAAATATGCCATGATGTGCCAAAAATGTACCAAAATTGTGGCAAAAGATTCTGCTCGAAATAAGTCAAAACTAAGACGTGGTATAAACATAGACTAGATAGTCGAAAAATACCAGTCACTGTGATAAATTTGGTGAATTCTCCGATTGCCTGCGTTTGCACTGCCTTGTCCTTCAATCCTAATTTATAAATGGCAGAAAAGTCAATGAGTCCATATTAAATCCATTAAAAGGATGATGATCGACTTTTTGCTGCATCAAGTTGGTGACAAGATGGTTGGCATATTACTAAATTAGCCCAATTATCTCTTCTATTTCTTAGGTAATGTTCAGATTGTACCCGCTACTTAACACCCATTCTAAAGGATAAAACTTCTAAAGCAGATTTTATGACCAATATAGTGATGTAAAAAGTTTTAGGCAGGTGTGAAAAGAATGCTTTCAGGAATAGAAGTGTTAATAGCTTATTTTTGTCAATTAATAAAATCAAGTGAATGAATTTGATGTACAAATATATAAATGGACAGTCCGGAGAACTTTCCAATGATTTATTTATACCAAAGACTGTCACAAGGGGGCATCCTCTATGTCTGGAGAAAAAAAGGGTTTACCATAGTCATAGTCGGGGCATCTTTACAGCAGGGGGGTGAGACTATGGAACACACTGCCATAGGATGCGGTGATGGCTGATAACGTGTACAAGATCAAGAGATCTAAGAATATCATAGACTATAGGAACTAGACATTTTTGAGATAGAATGATCTAATTACCATATTTGGAGTTGGGATTTTTTTCCTCTGATTGGGCAATTGGCATCAGTCTCGTGGGGTTTTTTGTCTTCCTCTGGATCAACTTGGTAGGTTTATAGGTTGGACTTGATGGACTTGTGTCTTTACCCGACCTTATTTACTATGTTACTATGAAGAAAAGAGAAATATAAATTCCATTAATATTTGGTGTGACCTTTGCCCTTTGGAGGAGGAGTCCTGGAAGTGATGATCCGGCCCCCACAGATATAGCCCTGATCTCATCATCATCCAGTCTGTCTGGGATGACATGAAGAGACAGACGGATTGGAGCAAGCAACATCCACAGAAGATCTGGGCTTAGTTCTCCAAGATGGTGGCAGGAACAACCTCCCTGCCCAGTTCTGCCAAATACTGTCTGCAAGTACCGAGAAGAACTGATGGAGGGCAAAGGGCAAAGGTCACACCAAATATTGATGGGATTTACATTTCTATTTTCTTCATTCGCTTGATTTTGTTAATTTAAAAAGAATAAACTATTAACCCTTCTATTTCTGAAACTATTCTTATTGTACAGCAATTTTTCCGCACCTGCCTAAAACTTTTGCACGGGATTGTATGTGCAGAAATTAAACATTAGCGGGTACTCATACATTATGAGAGTTATAGATGTAAGTATCCAGCATGTTCTTGTAACAATTACTGTGATATCAACCTGTGTATATGATAACTATGTAAGTAATATACAACCATAGTAATAGACACCAGCTAATGAATCATGCCATATTATTCTATGCTTGTCAATCTCGGCTAACCCCAAGGGTAGAAGGTAGTTGTAGTTTGAAGACAAAACCTTCCTGTCTATAACCGAGGCAATAAAATTGTTTTAGAAAAAAAAAGTTTATTCCCTGTTGTCTCTTAGCTGTCATATCTATGGAAGGGAAATGGTTTGACAAGATCTAATACAGCATCTTTAGAAATAATTCAGGAAGTCATATCTCACTCATCTCCCTCTATGAATAATTAAGGCTAGGGTTGGCTTTTGTGCATTCACTTTAAAGCATTACTTACTTGCCAGCTTCTAAAATGTAACTAATGTAGACTCAGGCCCAGATTATTTGCTGGCCAAGCTGCTGCCACTCTGGCTAGTATAGGCTTTAAATTGATGAATAAGTATTGGACACAGCTAAGGGGTAAAAGGGGGACTCCATTTTATAAACTCTTTAAGAGGGAGGGTAGTACAGGTGCATCTCAATAAATTAGAATATCTGTGAAACGTTTATTTCTTTCAGTAATTCCATTAATAAAGTGACCTCCTATATTTTCTAGATTCTTTACACACAGAGTCTTCTATTTCATGTGTTTTATTTCTGTAAATGTTGATTATGGATTACAGGGAATGAAAACCCAAATCTAAGAAAATGAGAATATTGTAAGTTCAGTTCAGTCTTGTAAATTCAGTGTCACCTGCCAAGGTTTTCCTCAGTCTGGTTCAGTAGGACACACAATCATGGAAGACGCTGATTATGGATTGTATTACTGAATTACTGAAATGAAGGAACGTTTCACAGATATTCTCATTTATTCAGATGCTCCTGTACATGCCACAAACAGCGGTAACTGTAGTTTTGAGATATGATGGTTACACGACTGTTTATTATAATGAGGCACATTGTGAGTGATGTCATCAGATATAAAGAAGAGGAGGCCTAATATCACAAGAAGGGGCACGTGGGTGGGAAAGTAACTTGGGTGTAGCCTATGGGGCCAACAACTAAAGTCTCTCCTTTGGCTACCATGCGGAGAAAGGATAAAGCAATATAGCAGGCACAGGAAAGAAAGGAGGTAAGGATGAAAAGAAGAAAACAAAGAAAAAAAGAAGGGATGAAGAGTAGGAAATAGGGAAGGTAAAAATGTAGGGAAAAATAGAAGTAAAGAAGGAGGAAAGATGAAGCAAAGAAGGGAAAAAGAAAGGAAGGAAGATAGGAAGTAGACAAGGCAGAACAGTAGATGAGAAGGAAGGAGGGGAAGAAGGAAGAACGAAGGATAAAGAAAGAAAAGGAGGAATGAAGGAGAGCAAAAAAATGGTGGAAGGGAGGTATAAAGAGCAAGAAAGTATGAAAAAAGGTAGAGTAAGCAAGGCAGAAGGAAGTAAAGAAAAAAGAAGGAATGTAGGAAAAGAAATAAAGAAGGATTAGGGAAGAAAGAGGCAAAGAAGGGAAAAGAAAGGAGGAAGAAAGAAAGGAAAAAGACAAGGCAGGGCAGAAGATGGAAGGGGTGGAGAAGAAGGAAGAAAGACGGAATTCTGTATTGGAAGGAATAAAAGGAAAGAAAAAATAAAGAATGGAAGGGAGTTATATGGAGGAAGAAAGAAGGAAAAAAAGGTGAAGAATAAAGGTGTAAGGAGGGAAGAAATTAAGGAAGGAAGAAAGGATGGAAGGGAGGAAAAGTTATATATGGGAAAAAAGTTGGAGAAAGAAAGAAAGAAAAAAGAAAGGAGGAAGAAAAGTAAAAAAATGGTGGGGAAAAGGCTGGGAAGAATGAAGGAAAGAGGAAAGGAGGAAGGATGGATATAAGGAAGGAAAGATGAAACCAAGGAGGGATGGAAAAAAGTATGAAAGCAACGAATGAAGATAGGTCTCGAAAACACCCGTCAGTAATACAGACAAGCCCTGCGATGCTGCTCTATAAGAACGTTCATACATTGTATACGGCAATTATAATCATCTCGCAGCATTTCTGCTTCTCCCTTCATGATGGCTCTCGTTTATTTGCCAATTAAATAGTGATTTTGGATAGTGCAGTTAGTCGCTATTGTCAGTTCTCTGGCACTGGGAATAATCTTTTCAGAGGCTGTTGTTGCTGTCTGGCCATATTTCTTTATCCGAATTGACACGTAATGCATACTACTCTTTTCAGCCTTTCTATAATAAAGAAGCTTTTTATCTTTTTACATTTTACTCTAAATGCACTCTTAAGTTTAATGGAAATCAAAGTCTAATTACTGACAATACAGTACAGACGAGCCATCTGCTCATGGAATAAATGTGGATGTGTTAAGTTGTGTTGTCTTACACACTCTTAAATACTGGAGACTTGGGTCTCTTGATGATCTCGGTGTCTGCGCTTCGGCACCGATTCCACAGTAAATACCGGGATGTTATTGTGAGCGGATATCACTTTTATGGGATTGTAATGAGGTTATTGGATTTAAATATCTCTTCCACCAGGTTTCACATTGAAAAAAAACAAACCTTTCACGAGATGCATTAAGCATTTTATGATAACCCGGTAAAAGATCTGGAGTCTTGTTACCTGGATGTACTTTATACAGTGTATTTTCCTTTGTCGGCTGCAATGAATTTACCTTTCATCATTCATTGAAATAAGCTGCTGCCGTTCTGCATCGCAGTAGACCATTGGAATTATTATATCGGTGTAAAATATACTTTATATATAAGCTTGTTCTGGATTTTCATTAACACTAATATATTCAGAGGCTGTAGAACTGGATTTGGGAATCAGCCATGACTTCTAGTGATATATAACATTGTTACCCTGAGCCCTGCCTTTTATAGAGTTTTTGCAGGTTTTATAGTCTTTTTTAAAGTAATATTATACAACACAACAATGCATAAACACAGCCAGGGCCAGAGGAAAGAGAGGGCAAAGGGAGCAAATGCCCTCTAGGGCCTTCCTCATCTAATGGCCTTCACCACCTGCATCATACAAATTTACATCCTGGTCTTAAATGGTTTATCGGGGACTTTTCATTTACTAAGCACAGCAGTATGCATTGTATGGTTGTTTGGAATTGCAGCTGAGACCTATTCCTTTGAATGGGACTGAGTTGTATCATAGCCCTGTGAACAATGGATGGGAAGTCATAGACTAAGAAGAGGAAGTAGAGCTCGGTATCATAGTCCCTGTTAAAGTGGTCATACACGTGAAACAACAACCACTCAAGCAACAGCAATTTTTCTCAACTGAATCCAACATCCGCAAAACTTCTTTCCCATCATCTGCCATTGGCGGACAGCAGGGAGATTCCCATACACATTAGAATGTCAGACAATGCTGCTGAAATTGTCGGATCGGATGAGTTTTGACTAATATGTCGTACTGTGCCGACTCACCCATAGCAGAGTTTTACCTTCACTTTTGGGACGCTGCTCTGCTCCTACATCCTGAAGCTCTGCTGATGGGTCGGGCACATGAGCTGATTCTTCTTAAAAGATCAGGAGAAATTGCAACAGTTAACTAAACTGGAGATCACTTACGTCTGGTCACATATGAACTTACACAAATTACTCTCCTGCCTTATACTTTTTGAATTTTGGTCATGGTTCCAGTTGCGTTGCATAGCAAAACTACATTATAATTTGAAAATATTTTTGGAATTCGGTAAAATGTCACTTTCTGTTTTTTATGTCAGAAATTATCTAACTATATATGTGAGTTGCACGTAAAAAACAAAGATTGAAAGTATCTATACATGACCAAATGGAAATGCAACAGTTGTGTAACATAGTCATGTCCCACTAAAGTTACTGTCAACGGTGTGTCTACATTGGGTGACTAAACTCCATGTCTAGCTTTAGTTTTGTAGGTCTTCTCTTCATGGTTTGCTTTAGACTTTCTATCCACTGAGCCGAACAACAAAGTATTGGAAGTGTTAACATGAGCTATCCTCAGTTCTATCAAGCAGAAAAAGTAAATGATGACTTTGGCCTTTGTTCTTCATGACATCTATGGTGTCAGGTTTATCAGATATACATTGCATCCTGGGACGATGTTTTGGCTGTTGTGTTCAGGCAGGAAAGCGTATAACATAGCTTTTCTCTCACCAGCCACTGATTTGCTCTGTTGACTTGTAAAGTGAATGATAACAGCTCAACAGATCAAGTGCGAAGTGTGAAAATATCAGCCAGGAAATCCTAGACATTGGCTTTGAGGTAGAAGATTGGTTCATTGTCAAAAACTATGAAGATAACAGTAGCTTTTTTTTTTAGGACTGGCATACAAGTCATGTACTATTATGTGAAATGTAGATTAATCTGTAAGGGGCTCATACACATTAGAGAAAAGTTGGCCAATTTATCCAGTTTGGACGGACTGGCCAACTTTTACCAAAGAGAAGAAGGATCATATAAGTTGAATTTCTATATATGTCCCATCTTTTGTTCTCATTGGAGATAAGTCACGACCACAGGTGACTGGCAGTGGCTTACTCCTCTTTCCCCACTGAGAACACATGCATTCACAGTCAGAGTGTGCATGTACATGAAGGAGTCAGGAGGAGTAGCTCTCAGCAATCATTGGACAAGTAGCTGTTGAAGGCACTAAACCAGTTTTACCCAACTACATACAGTCTTGTCACTAAAGGCAGCCATATACTTTCAACAAATGTTCAGAAGTTAAACCATTCCTCCCAACTACAAGAACGCATGCTAACTCATCTTGGCCAACCATTCTTCTCAGTTGGGAATAGGAAGTAATGCCAGACACCTCATCCCACTTAAGAACAAAAGGAAATTCAACTTGCCCAGACCTTCCTTCCACTGAGCAGGAACAACAATGTACACATTAAGATTGGCCACCTGTTACTGGGTTCTCTGACAAGTTATGGTGGATTCTGGAGATCTATGCAATGGGATACTCTCAATTACCTTTTTACTTTCCTAAAGTGGACCACCCCTTTAGTGTTGGAAAAACTGTTCTGAAGAGATACTTTATGTCTCAGAGATCTGCATTACAACTGCATTTCATCCTCTACTAAGTAAAATGAACAGACGGTGAGTGGTGGAGTCCCTGGTACATATCTAGAGATGGGCGAAACTCTTAGGATTTGTTTAATTTCAGTTTTGGCCAGCTTGGGTCCCTGATTCATTTCCAGTCAAACAAGTTTGGTATAAACCACACCTTAACTTGGCTCAAAACATTGTGTAAAACACTGTCAGGGCTCCTAGGAACCTCTCTATAAAACATAGTGTATAACACTGTCAGGGCTCCTAGGAACCTATCTATAAAACATAGTGTATGACACTGTCAGGGCTTCTAGGAACCTATCTATAAAACATAGTGTATGACACTATCAGGATTCCTAGGAACCTATCTATAAAACATAGTGTAGAACACTATCAGGGCTCCTAGGAACCTATCTATAAAACATAGTGTATAACACTATCAGGACTCCTAGGACTATATATCTATAAAACATAGTGTATAACACTGTCAGGGCTCCTAGGACTATATATTTATAAACCATAGTGTATGACACTGCCAGGACTCCTAGGACTATATATCTATAAAACATAGTGTATGACACTGTCAGGGCTCCTAGGAACTCATCTATAAAGCATAGTGTAGAGCACTCTTAGGACTACTAGGAACCTATCTATCTAACTTCTATCTCTATAGACCACAGACCCCAGAGTATAATGTAGTAGCCATTTTAGTTCGCCTGAGATGAATCTCCATTTGTTCAATTTTGCAAAAAAAAAACCCAAAAAAACAAATACTTTGGAAATCAGGTTGAACCCGGCTTGATATGAACTGATCTCTACATGCACCTAAGCACTGTTGCAATATTCAGAGGCAGTAGGGCTCAAATCATTGGGTGCCAGAGTGAGGTAGGACATATTTTATAAATTCTCTTATTCTTCATGAATGACAGAGCAAGATTAAAAAAAATGGAAACCCCCATTTTGATTTTGGTTTAAGAAAACTATTGCACTCTGAAATATTCTATCTCAATGTACTATTATACTCAAATAAATGATAACAAAGTAGCCCCAAGGCTGTGATCATACCCTAAATGGCAACCTAAGCGGCACAACATTAGGGTGTAAGAGTACAAGGATCCACTAGAGACATTGGGAGTATCCCCTGGGTACACAGACCACACATTGAGAATCTTTTTGGCAGCTTTAGTCATTTAGACTTCAGACTAGTACATTGTTACACTGTATTACTGTATGATATATTTCTAATCTCCGTCATTTTTCTTTATTACTCTTCTAAAACATTCACCAAAGCACAAAAACAAAAAGAGACGAGGGACAGTAATGAACTTCCATTGCTTTTGCGTTTCATCAGAGCTTTCAATGTCCCTCGTTTTCCAAAGTCGACAAAATGAGTATGGATTCTATTTAGGCAGCAATAATGATGTGCAATTGTCTGTGAAACCATTTGAAACCTCTGGATATAAAGAGGCGGGTGCAAAGTGCCTGAAATCCAAACAAAAAGTCGCAGACAATCAAACGCATCTGCTGTTCATCTTTACATGGCGTACCCCAACAACAGGTGCAAACCCACGGACAGGACGGCTCTTTCATGACGATGACTTACAATATGTGGAATCTCAGTATGACTTTCATACTTTGCGATGACCCATTGTTCTGTTGTATGTGTCTCTTAAAAGGCTTGTGTTGAAGAAAACACATCGTCTTTCATTAAATTCTCACCCATGTTTACTATGAAGGGAAAGCGAATATCAAACACTTTGCTTCTCATTGACATGTCCGCCTATACTCGAGCTTCAGTCTCTAGATACTATTTTTAATTTTTTATTCACCTTGGTGTGATTTAAAATGCCTACAAAAATTGCATGATTTTTTTCCTGTACACTTAAAGTATTCAATACTATATGGGGATGAAATCTGTGTCGATGTATTTTAGTAATATTAAAAAAATAATTAAAAAATACGTAAATATGTGAGACTAGTCATTTTGGGTTTCATTAGGAGTTTTATTACTTTTCCCATAAAAACTACCAGAACCTTATTAAAAATTATCATAAATCAATGGGGCCCACCAGCCCATACTGGGAAATGGATACAGAAGAACTGCTATAGCTATGAAAGAAAACTCCCAAACATGTTAAACATGTCAATAGTCCCCCATGTAAACAGCGCTTGCCAAAAAACTACAAACAGATATAAATGACAGTGATCAGAGGCATTCGGGTCAGTAGACAAGCTCTCCAAGCAAAGTACTTAAAAAAAAAAATACTATGTTTTCTAAATGTTATAAGAATAGCCATATAAGCCAGTACATCAAAGTTGCATGAGGGTGATTAAGAGCAGCTATAAACATCCTGGACATTGGTCAGATGCATATTGGCCAGTAGAGAAACCACAAGCAAAGTGCTTTCCCAAAGAATAGTATGTTAACTAAATGTTAGAAGAATAGCTAAAAAATTTGGTACATCAAAGTTGCATGAGGCTACAAACAAAATTAGGCGCAGATATAAACATCCTGGACAATGGTCAGAGGTATATAGGTCAGGAGACAAATTCTCCAAGCAAATTAATTTCACAAAGAATACCATGTTTAATGAATCCTATCAGAAGAATTATAAAAGTCAAAACATTAAATTTGCAAGTGGGCGCAGACGAAATTAGGAACAGATATAATCATCCTGGAGATAGATATGAGATAGATAGAAACATCCTGGACAGTGATCACCAGTCTACAATTTACCACACATCTAGATTGTACAATATTCCAAATGGGTGTTCTAAATTTGTGTTCCTTGGAGAATTACATTTAAGAACATTGTGATAAATAATGGTTCCTTTCATCTAAATGACTGTGTCACAATAAGACACAATAAAAACATATAAGACACACATAAGACACATATGACACGTATTGTGCTTCACACTACTAGCAGTACTCTACCTACTAGATTTACCTAAACATGGCACATTCCATCTCCATCATAGCCAATACTTCTGTTATCATTTCATTGTGCAGCTCTCTTCACACCCATTCCCAGCAATATCTGCAGCTCTGTATTTGATCCTTCTATGCGAAAGAGCTGTGTGAAACCACTGGAACACTTGGGAAGAGGTTTAAAATATTAGAAAGCACGTCTCTAACTCTAAGCCGATCTATAGAATCCATTATAAAACCAGCGCTGGCTGTTACCCTCATAGCATTTTGCAGATGAAAAAAAAAAAAAGCTGTGTGTGAACTGATTATACTGACTTTCAAGCAGACTCTATTTTACAGGAGTTCTACAGAAGTTCAGTTCAAGAGATTGCAATTTGGTTAGTGCTTAGATCCCTGTATGTGGACGTGCATGTAAGGCAAAGTGGAGAACCGATCAATGGACGCAGCCTAATTATAATTGTTGACTTAGGCTGCGGTCTCTTGCGTAAGAATGGCCTCGGGATACAATGTTGCCAATTTATATTTGTAACATGCATCTACATTCAACAAGGCAGTGCCAGTCTGCATGGCATGGAATATTTTAATAGTATTGTATATGAAAGAGATCACAGTGTATCAGACTGGAGTTGAAAGTAGAGCCAACCAGTGGACAATGTATTCACTGTCAACTCAAAAAGTGGCTGGCACGGGGGCGTACACTGTTTGACCACTGAACTCAGGATAGTGGTGGCCTGATAACCAATGGGTGTTCCATCAGGGCCACCAATTATTATACTTTGGGATCAGAAGAGAACCCAGTATAATAATGGCGCTTCTAATTCACTGTGAACCAAAATTGCAGACAAATATTCACAAAGGACAAATTTTGCAAGTTTTGCCCATCCCTATGTGCCAGGCACAACCAATGGTGAACAGCGGCCCTGCTCTTGGGGAAAAAAAAGTCAATTATTTTATATATTAAAGGCAGGTTCACATTAGTTATCTATTATATGGACTACAAAACCACAGATGTTGTGCATCCTAGTGTATGTCCGTATGCTATCCATGTCTATGCTATAAGTATCTGTTGCCGTCCATGTGTTGACTATTTTTTTTTTTTTGCATCCGCAAAAATAAGGATACTGTTTTCTTTACTTTGCAGCAATCACCTAACAATGAATCTGTGAAAAAATGGACAGCAGATGGATGACATCAGTGTTCTGTTTCTTCTTTCATTCATGGACTTGAATGGCCAAGAGATGCCGAGAAAAAAAGAAGAAAATAGCGCAGGCCACTTGATCTGTGAAAAACATTGGACATGTAAATGGTTCCATTGACTATAATGGGCCCTTGTTCTGTCTGATTTTTTCACGGATAGCACACAGACCGCAATGTAGTAAGTAGTAAGTAGAGATGGGCATTAACACATCATGATGTTGGCGTGTTCCATGTGACCATTGAGACCCAATCACCCAGGAGGTCAGAAGAAGATGCCGAGCGACCGCCAGATGCTGCAAGGGAGCCCCGTTTCCACAACTCCCCTGCTTTTGGGTCTAAAGACACTCCTGAATATAATAGTGGTTTTTGGGTGGTTTTGGATTCAGAAATTTTTGAAAAATTCAGGATGAATCTGGTTTGTTCCGTTGATCCCATCCTGCAACTATTTATGTACATTACTGTATATTATACATATTATGTGGCGTCATATTTTGTCTGTTCTAGTAACATTCATGTGACTGCTGGAATAAAGGAGAAGGATGAAGAGTGAAGGTGCCGCGCTACTAAGCACCTTAATAAGTGGTTTTATGTGATGTCTGAGGATGCACTTGGAAGTAAAGGCAGACAGAGGCTCAAGAGCTACGGCTGGGTCTCCCGGGACACGTCTGCGAGGGGAGATGCATGAAATATTAAACACAGGCTTTTCATTATATCACAGGATTCATTTCTCAGAAAATATACACACACACACATAGGAAATGCTGAAAATAAAATTGCAGGCAGCCTTGTGACACAGACTTGTGTGAAGTTCTGGGTATACTTGAAAGGTGAGGCAATCTCGCTCTCCCGCTTTAAACCGCTTCTTCACAAGCGGGAATAATAGTTGGGCGCAAGAGTCACAGGGAGATAGAAAGGAAAATGTCAATTGCAATACCGTGTGAACTCTATCCAAAGAAATACATTATCCTGCCTAGTGATCGTAGCAGGAGGTTGTAGTCAGTGACTACTCTATAATACTTCATAAGCTATGATCTTCCATTGTTTCTTACATCAAAAGCATTGCACAGGGAATTTTTGAGAGCAATGTTTTCAGCACTGGCAATGTGGATATTCACATTATTACTACCATAAAGGGGTTATACAGGATTAGTAAATCATAGCTACTTTCTTCCAGTAACAGCGCCTCACCTGTCCACAGGCTGTGTATGGTATTGCAGTTTTGCGTCAATAAAGCTGAGCTACAATACCATAGATAGGAGTGGTGCTGTCCCTGTAACCATGTTTTTCTAATCCTATACAACTTCTTTAATGTATAGCTTAAAGGGTTTCTCCAAGACTAAAATATTGATGGCCTATCCTTAGAAAAGGTCATCAAAATAGATCACTGGGGGTTGACATCTAGAACCCACACTGACCAGTTGCTTGAAATCCTTGTCAATGATGTCATGTTCATTGGTCGCATGGTTCAGTGGCAGCTCAGTCCCATTGAAAGCAATACCAAGCACATCTCCTATACAATGTACAGCAATATACTTGATATTCATAAAGAGGACACAGTGCTCAAACAGACACTGATTCCTTCAAAAAGATGATCTGTGAGGGTCCTGGGTGTCAGCCCCCCATCGATCAGATACTGATGACCTATTGTAAAGAAAGGTCATTAATATTTTACTCTCAGAAAACCTCTTTAAAGAGTTAGTCCATGAAGTCCTATAGATGGCTTCTTAGTATTTTCAAAAATTATGAATCATTTTTTATTTTTTTTTACATTTTTCCTTTGACACTTTCATGCAAGGGCTAGTTGGAAAGAAAATTGGGAATTACAAAGCCATTTACTGTTATACTATACTGCTATACAATGAATATAATTGGCCCAATAATACTCCAATAAGGAGCTCCCATAACACTGCCATAAAGTGCACCCATAGCAGGAAATTCAATGGCCAATATATGGTTAGATTCATTCTGTTTGGGTCCGTCCTTGCTTGGTTTGCCATACCCAGTCTTTGGCCATGTTACATGCAAGGTGGCACAGTTTCAAAAACTATCCTTTAAGAAATTCTACCACCTTCCTGATCCAGAATTACCCCTAGGAAGATCCAGCCACAGTAGGGAGTCTTACAGGCAATGCTCTTTGGGGAAATGCAAACAAATTATTTAGTTACTCGTTCTGGGAGGCACAAACTATCTCACAGGATGACAATCCTTTGACTGCGGCTGAGCCGAGATACCAGACACGTCCCGTAGACAAAAGCAGCTCTGTTTTTGTAAGAAAGCAGCCATGTTGTTCTAATCTCATACAACCTTTTTTAATCATCAAGCAAAGCTCTTCCAAATAACATAGCGAGATCGTAGCAGCAATGATTCCAGACCGGTTAATATTTTATTAAATACAAACCTGTACACTAGTGCATGTTTCCAAAAGCTCGAGCTAAACATTGAGGTTATTAAAAATGTATGCGAGCAGCCGTGAGCAGGTGCACAGTATCGAAAGACTGGTCTACTGTATAAAAGGTCCAGAACCATTCCATCTCCAGGCAAACACAACTGGAAAACTAAGATTAGAAGCCAAATTTTCTCTCATATCAAACAACTGTCTCCGTTAGTAGCAAAAATTTTCATTTTGTTTGAGTTTTTGTACCTTTTTAGAGGTCTTCTTTTTATCCTTTACTGGTAGACTCTCCAAAGCACTTGACATTCTCTGTAAAAAAAAAAAAATCCATAGATCAATGATTGTAGCAGTATATGGTAAAACAGAATAACTTGTCACATACAGTATTTATATCTAAAAGATAGATCTATAAAAGTTACGCTTGTGGTCACAGACAACCATTAGGTCGACATTCGATCCAGATCCATCAATGCTCGGTGGAGACCTACTGTATTCATTCATAACGTAGAAGATGTCTTAGTAGAAAATCTTCATCCCTGATGTCCTGTCTACAAAATGTTGCCTGTTTGAAGTTTTGCTGTTTCTTGTATAATGCAATTTTACAATGTCTAATTTTACGATGACGCATATATAGATCAATATCTGATAGTTTCAACCCTTACTTTCCCCGATCAACTGAATGAATTGGTGGCAGTGCCGCATATTAGTCATTGTTTTGTAGGCATAGTGCCGTACGTTTGGTTGTGGCTATGACTGGTACTGCAGCTCAGTCCGATTTAAGCATTGAGCTGATCGGAGTTGGACTGGCTTGTCCTAAACAGGTTACCAGATATTACAGTTCTATACAGCGCTTTCATAGTTAAATATTCGCTTCTCTTCTTTACATCCTTCTCCCTCCCCCCCACCCGTGCCAGGACCAACAAATTTATGTTTTTGGAAAATAAAAAATAACAAAAACCTCTTTTGGTTTACAGTATAGAATGTACGATGTATATCTGGTAGTTTCATCCACAGAGTAGACATTATATATGAGCGATAACTTCACATAAAAAGAACAAATATAAATTTTCTTTCTTTTTTTTTCTTTTTTTCGCTTCAACCCCTTGGTTGCTGTATACGGAGCGCCATGTAAACAACAGACGGCAGATACAGCTTCCATGAATAAGGCTGTTCATCATAGGGTTAGAGTTCAATTGCAGGTATTGAAGAAAAGCTACATGAATTATTGATCACTTTCAACTGCACTTTTAATATCAGTAAAGGGAGCTAAAGTTTCAGACCTTGTAACTTTCGCCTTTCAAAGCTACCTTCAACCTGGTGCCTGTTTCTTTGGATCGTATTGTTTAATGACCTCAGAAATGGATGAGAAACTCTGGTCAAAGGGCAACGCAATGATAATTGGCATCGGTGTCAGGACTTTTAGGTCGATTACACCACCAATTATACAGTGGAAAGATGGATACATTAGAAATAAATATATGTATCTACTTATCGAAAGGTCTGATGAACTTATCATCTCCTAATATACTAAAAATAGTTGGCGGAATAATATATAGTATAATAAAAATAAATAAATAATAATAACAATAATACTATTTATTATTAAATTAAAATATAAATGATGATAAATACTATTATTTATTGTTAATAATAATCTGAAATATTAACATTTTAAATGTAAATGATTATAAATAATATCAGTATAAATAATATGTATTATTAAAAGCACAATTTATTCTAAATGTTATTAGTACAAATAAGCATAATATACATAATAATAGTAATAATTATAATAATAACAATAGAATAAAAAATAATACAGTTATAAGTAATAATATAACCAAGAATAGTAATAATAATTAAAGGTTACTATTACTATCATTTTTTAAAGTATTGATAATAATAGTAAAATTGCAACTACTTATAATAACATTACAATTTCAAAATATGATTCTTAAAGGGGTTGTGCAGGATTCTGAAAACATGGCTGCTTTCTTCTTCTTCTCAGGAAGTGACATCATGTCTGTGGGTCACATGACCATGTTGCAGCTTAGTCCCATTGAATATAATTGGACAGAGATGTGGCATTGCCATGTGGCCAACGGACAAGACGTCACTTCCCGAGAAGAAGAAGAAAGCAGCCATGTTTTCAAAGTCCTGCATGACCCCTTTAAAATAATTTTAATTTTATATAATAATATAGCAATACAAAATAATAATAGCAAAGCTATGTTCACACTACCGTTACCATAGGATAACAGCAATAGGTATTAACTGTAGTAGAGTAATGGACACCGACGGAGCCCCCGCTGTTGTGTCCATTCCCATTGACTCTAATGTAAATAAAATGATGGACACTATCTTCTATCTCCAATCATATTTTTTTACAAAAAAGTCCACAAGAAAGCTTCAGTCATGTTTTTTTTAATGATGGGGTGAATGCAGACACCCCACTGAGGGGGCTCTGTCTGCATCTGTCAGTTAATATCTGTTGCTCTCATCCTGTGATGAATAAGAGCAATAGACATTGAATAACGGTAGTGTGAACCTAGCCTAACAAAGAAAATTTATTTATTATTATTATTATTATTATTATTATTATTATTATTATTATTATTATTTGAAATATTGATATTATTGTTATTGCCATTATTTGAATATCCCAGCTTGCTGTCTGTATCTTGCCGGCAGGCCATGTCCCAACTAGGCAACTAGGGACATAGGGCTTTAATCCAATACTTTTCTAGGGATGTGTGCAGTGCCCATAAGTGCAATCTTCAGCACCTCTCGGGCATTATAATGGCCAGGGAGCTCTTGAAGATTTTTGTTCGAAACATTATTATATTTATATCTCTTATTATCTCTGTCCGTATTATTACTGCTACTCATAATGGTAAACCTAGAAATACTCTGATAATAACTAACACATATTTAGCATAGACAATGCATAATAAAATAATATCTACATGGAAAGACAGAAATACAGTGGGGAAAAAAAGTATTTAGTCAGCCACCAATTGTGCAAGTTCTCCCACTTATAAAGATGAGGCCGGCCTGTAATTGTCATCATAGGTAGACCTCAACTATGGGAGACAAAATGAGAAAACTAATCCAGAAAATCACATTGTCTGATTTTTTTAATAATTCATTTGCAAATTATGGTGGAAAATAAGTATTTGGACACCTACAAACAAGCAAGATTTCTGGCTCTCACAGACCTGTAACTTCTCCTTTAAGAGGCTCCTCTGTCCTCCACTCATTACCTGTAGTAATGGCTCCTGTTTGACATTGTTATCAGTATAAAAGACACCTGTCCACAACCTCAGTCACACTCCAAACTCCACTATGGTGAAGACCAAAGAGCTGTGGAAGGACCAGAAACAAAATGGTAGCCCTACACCAGGCTGGGAAGACTGAATCTGCAATAGGCAAGCAGCTTGGTGTGAAGAAATCACCTGTGGGAGCAATAATTAGAAAATGGAAGACATACAAGACCACTGAGAATCTCCCTCCATCAGGGGCTCCACGCAAAATCTTAGAACCACACGGGGGGACCTAGTGACTGACCTGCAGAAAGCTGGGAATAACGTAACAAAGGCTACCGTCAGTAACACACTACGCCGCCAGGGACTCACATCCTGCAGTGCCAGACGTGTCCCCCTGCTTAAGCCAGTACATATCCGGGCCCGTCTGAAGTTTGCTAGAGAGCATTTGGATGTTCCAGAAGAGTATTGGGAGAATGTCATATGGTCAGATGAAACCAAAGTAGAACTGTTTGGTAGAAACACAACTGTTCGTAAGAAGCATTTCAAGGTCCTGGAGTGGCCTAGCCAGTCTCCAGATCTCAACCCCATAGAAAACCTTTGGAGGGAGTTGAAAATCCGTGTTGCCCAGCGACAGCCCCAAAACATCCCTGCTCTAGAGGAGATCTGCACGGAGGAATGGGCCGACATACCAGCAACAGTGTGTGCCAACCTTGCGAAGACTTACAGAAAACGTTTGACCTCTGTCATTGCCAACAAAGGATATACTGTAGAACAAAGGATTGAGATGAACTTTTGTTATTGGCCAAATACTTATTTTCCACCATAATTTGCAAATAAATTCTTTAAAAATCATACAATGTGATTTTCTGGATTAGTTTTCTCATTTTGTCTCTCATAGTTGAGGTCTACCTATGATGACAATTACAGGCCGGCCTCATCTTTATAAGTGGGAGAACTTGCACAATTGGTCGCTGACTAAATACTTTTTTTCCCCACTGTATATTAAATACTAAAGAAAATAAGATGGGCTTAAAGCAGTACTGAATAGAAAAACAGAAGTCAATGAAAATAAAAAAGTGAAGGTTATTTAACTATATAACCTGTATACACTATATATATATGAAACTATAAATATAACTATATATGTGAAAAAACGAAATGAAATAAAGCGAACGACAAACCGCAAAGCAAGAAAAAAAAATCAGATTTAAGGTGAATAAATAAATAAATAAGACCTGAAAATAAAATCCCTGTGTGTTCATGATAGCATGAAACATATATTGATTTGTCCGTACTGACATATTTTTCCATCAGTGATCATTGAATTTTTAACAGCAACCTCTGTCCTTCCTCGTATATCGTATTCATTAGATCTAGTCATCGATTTGGTGCACAGTGAAAGAGCGGCCAATTTGGGGCTCCATAAATGGGTTCACATTGATGAGATCATCAGAATGGATTGTGGAACGTTACATTGGTCATGCTACGAGACGGGATAAAGTAGCTGACTCACAGAAATGAATTCATTAAGTTCCCACTAGCAATTAAGTCTTATGTGCTTGGCCCGCGTTACTAGCTTATCCGGATAGAATTGAGCTACTTTATTGTTCTGTAAACTCTTATGTATTACACACAGCCTCGACACATGGAAGTATTCTATGGGCAATAAAATGTCATCTCAGTGCATCGCCAACGGAATCCATATTATTTATAGATGACTGCGATTAGCCGGGAATAATATGTTAATTTGTATTTATGAGATTCATCTGTTAGAATGGAATAATGAGAATCTTCCCTATAATTAGGATTGTAACTTTACTCATTCACTTTGTAAATTAGGATGTCTATGTACAAGGAATAATACCAGTTGGCATCTTACACTTCTAGCAGTATGGAAGAAGGCTTTTTTGTTTTTAGACAATAAAGAGGTTATCTGGGACTGGAATATTGATTGCTGCGGCCTCTTCAATACTTACCAAGCACAGTGCCATACTTTGTGTAGTGGCCATGCTTGGTATTGCAGCTCAGCTCTATTCATTTGAATGGGACTAAACTGCAACATGGTCATGTGACCAACGGATGTGATGTCACTGCCTGACAAGTGTTTCCATACTATACAGGAAGCCTATGTGGCTTCATTACGATCCTTTGTTGAAATGGGGGCCAGTCCTGTTTAGTCCAATCCCATATTGGGTAGCGAGCACCTGGGCAGGATTCCCATCTACTGTGGAAAGCAATGCTAGTGTACAAGAGGGTGAGGAATTGGCCTGAAAGGCCATAGAGGGGGGAAACAAAGACCTGGTTGCAGTGGATGCAGATCTTGAGATCACTGGAGCCTAAGGGAGTCAAAACAGTGATATTTTGGGGATTCTACTAAAAATTTTTCAGTTGGGTCCAGGAGTTTTACATTACAAAATGACATCTCTGCCTATTACCATAATCAGGGGCCACGTTTGGTCATTGCTATGGGGTCCCCTTTATCCCTGTCAAGGGTACTAAGCTTAAAGGTACCATGTCATCAAAAAATTACCTATTTATTAAATCAAGTTTTATGTTACATTTAATAAGAAAATGTTTGATTTTTTTTTTTTTTTTTTTTTTTTTTTCATTTTCCATGTTATTACCTATATTTAAAAAGAATCCTAAAAATCCTGCAGTTCTGATTCTGGCCACTAAACAAAATAATATGCTGAAACTTCCTGTTTTCTGTAGGAGATTTCTTTGCAGCAGCCATCTCTCTTATCAGCACACTGATGATCACAACGATCACAGAATCCATCGGTCACAAGAGAGGATTTTATAGATCCTAGAAAACTTTCCCCTAAAGTCAATAGGGTCTGCTCCAGATCATTGTGCCTATGGCTCCGGGAAACAGGAAATGACTTCTTTAGACTTAGCGGCAAGACTTGGAATTGCAAGAATTTATGATTTTTTTTTTAATATGGATAAAAATATGGAAAATTAAAAACATTGCCAAAAATTCCTTAAAAATATGATTAACATTAAAAAATGTGATTTAAACAATAGATCATATTCCGATGACACATTCCCTTTAAAGGGGTTAGTCCCTATCTCTCCTCTCCTGAATGAGCTCATTTATGACCAAGACAAAGTTGATCTTTGATTTCATCAGAATTTATCCTATAAGATTGTTCAGGAGAGGAGAGGAAGTGGCTGGAGACAGTCAGGTAGTCAATCTGATGGCATTATATAGCTTGCATTGTTGTGCTAATACATGTCATCTTTAAAAGCTAAAAAAGCAACATTTTTAATAAAACCCCAAGTAGAAATATATATATATATATATATATATATATATATATATATACTGTATATACACACATTATATACACACAAGATATATATATATATATATATATATATATATATATATATATTCCTTTTTTTTTACACCAAGTATTTGGTAGTTGTATTCTGAATGAAATATGTAGAAAGCCAAACCCTACAGGTTATGGGTAAATAGAGTACCGAGGAGCAGACAGGGCCCCATAAATATAGATTTGGAACAAAATTCTAGGTTATTCTGTATTATGTTTAATATTTAAGCAGGAAGCAATTTTTGATTATGTTTTTATCTCCACATTTTCCATTGATGTAGTCATATAACAGATTATTTTGTGGGCTGAATTTTTCTTTCCAGACAATCTTGAATTAGGAAATTGTGAAGGATCCCATTCACTGACTACTAGCAGAGATAAGGCACAAAGTATCGATAGAAATTGCGTCATCTTATTCTATATGGTTTGTCTCATTCTTTACCCTTAGTACATAGAGTCAGAACATGTGATTCAATATCCTGAAACTCTCCTGTCTATTGCGAGACACCCACACTAAGGAGGGAATGTTCCATCTGTTTTTACGTATGACAATGTCTACCTGACGTCTCGTTCCTGAAGGCTCTTCAGATGAGACGGAACATGTGACACATACATCCTATTCATCATCAAACCTCTGACCTTCATTAACAGTCGCCAGACGTCACCCGGAATGTAAAGACTTCTTTATTGGCTTCTGAAAAAGGTCAAATAGTAGCAACTGGGGGCTGGGGCTCAACGGTTGTAATTATCTCAGTAAGCAGAGATAACACAATTTCAGCATATGTCTCTGTTAGGAAGAAGCTCAAGGCAAGAGCGAATGCAGACTATTGCATCATTAGTGTACGGAAAAGAAAATGAGAAAAAAGACTGAAAAAAATATAATGATGTCTTTGATCTTAAAATTATAATCTACTCGTCCTTTCAGCCTCATCATCTACTTCCGAGGAACATTCATTCCTTAAGATGCAAACATTGATCATATCTAACCAAAATGTTCATTGCCCAACCTATGTCGTGATCCTTCATACCACCAAAGTTGCCATATAGTCACCGTATATATCTGACAGTCTGGTGGATACAATCTTCCTTTAATTGAACCTTTTTCTATAGAATTCTGCCTGACACGAAGCTCGGCAGCTGACACTGTGTTCTCCATGCAAATAGGTGCGTTATCATTGACGGCTGTCATGTGCAGCCATTGATCAAACATCTTCTTCCTTCAAGCAGCACAAAGGGGATCACCATTCTAGGAACATCCATTAAGGTTGAGAAAATCTGCTCTTGTAACAAACTTCGTAAATATGGGATTGATAACGTGAAATATAGTCAATAAAAATCCAAGGAAACGTGGACGATGCAGCATCTTATGGAAAAAAGAGCAAAAATGTCACAATATTGTCAAACGATGCAATACATAAGAGAGTAGATGTAATGGAAAAGAAAGACCGTAGCAAGGGATAGACCAAAGCAAGAGCTTCTCAATGTCAACGTCTCGCCATCCTCGCTCACGGAGGGCTGTCAAGATACACAAAGCAACCTCTTTAGTTACAAAAAAGTTAAAGAGGTTGTGCAAAAGTTTTAAACAATGTAAGAAAAGTTATAAAATAAAGCTCTTATACTTTTCCCTTCCACGGAATCCACTCCTGGCTTTGGCTCAAAAAACCGCAGCAAGATCTGCAACAAAAAAGCTGCATTTCTGCAACGTGGGGCCTCAGCCTTAAAGGGGTTTTCCAGGGAAAAATAAAGTTAACCAAAGTATTCCCTACACTGGATGAGCTTTATTTTTAATATATAACCAGGTCCCCCAGGACACCGATGATCACTTTTACAGAGCACAGCAGGGGAGGCCAGAAATTTTGTTCTATTGCCACACCGACTCTTGGTCACATGACCGCCCTACTCTATAGACCTGCAGTCAGAGAAGAGAGGAGTCAGTGACACTACTGTATATACAGCCATGGCGGCAGCAGGGGAGGCAGTGGATATAGATTTCTGGGTCCCTGCTGGCGAATATATTAGAAATAAAGCTTACCTAGTGCAGGGAATTCACTGGTAAGGTTTATTAATCCCTGCATATACCCCCTTTAAGTGGGTTGGTTCTATTAGGGACAAATATATTAACTTTATAGATGGGGGGGTCTCCCGCTAGGACAACCCTATACGAGCAAGATCATAGAATGGCTGACATTGCCCTAGCTCTGGTAGAACAGGCTATGCATTACATGGCCAAACATTCATTTGTATTGTCGGAATGCAATACTTTATTTCACCTGTAGTGGCCACTGCTGTGGAAATCTGTAACTGAACACTAAGGCAGGGGCCCCACGTGGCATAAATTCCGTGGAAAAAACATATGGCGTTTTAGAATCACTGCAAATGCCATCCACACATTGTGGAAAAATATGCACAGCGGACATGCTGCGATTTCCAAAACCGTCGCGGTTTTGATAATTTCAGCTTGTCAATTATACCTAAAGAAACGCTGGAGGTTAATGGAAGCAGAAAGTCTGCAGAGGTTTTCCTTTCTGTGAAAAATGCTGCGGGAAAAACCACAATGCGTTTCCCCAGCGGTCTTTCCCGCAACGCTTTTTTGCTACAGCCCGATACATGAGGCCTTAGCCTAAGGGTTTCTAAAGCCAGACTCGGGGCGATCAACTGATCACTGCATCATCTGAACACATGTTGTACCTATGAGCCAACCCCTTTAGACTGTATATAATGTCATTACAAAAGCAGGGTTCTCCTTTAAGGATTTTTCGAAATTGTCTACATAAAAGACTCCTACCGACTTGCTGCTGTGTAATAACAGACTACCCTTCCTTCGCTCTGGCAATTGCCTGGATAAGCCTTATAAGTTCTATGTATTTTTTCCTCCACTTGTCCTAGCAGACACGACAGCATGAAGCGGATCCTTCCATATCCCATCAATTCTTGCCATCAGCTGTCATTTGCTCGCGGAAAACAAAACAGGGTGTTATTAAACTCATCACACAGCCGGATATTTGCATTAAGGGTCTGAAGATTTCAGGTTAAGGCACAGAAAACGGCACACGTTGTTATTATTTCAATCAGATGGAGTGAGAATTGAATACGAGACGAGATTCTGTAGCCTTATCTAATCACAAGCGCCATGGCGGCGAATGGCGGTGCTAGAGACCACCCCTTCAAGCCACACAGCTGGGAATTGTCTTTGCCGACCCTGATCTCCTGACAGATAAGAGGCGATGTGTAAATAGTTTTTTTTTCTTATTTTTTTTTTTTTTTTTTTAATAAAGACTTGGTGGAATTGAACATTTTCGCGCTCGCTAATGGTATTTATTAGGTAACAGAAAATAGCAATTTTACCATCTGCCGCCACAAAAAAAAAAAACCTCATTAAGCTTCCCCAATGAGCAGCTGCCGAGCAAAGTTTCAGCTGATAAAATTCCGGTTCATTTAAGCCTCGGAATGACATGTAAAACCTTTTGTGTGTGTTTTAATGCGAGCGTCTGAAAACAAATGGCGCCTTTTAATTGTGGAGGATCAGTAATATGACAGCTCGCAACCTATAAATCCACGGTAAAAAGGAATTAGGCGCAGACGCCTGCTCATCATTAGGTAACTTCTTTATGGAAGGAAAATGTAGAGAAGCATTAGACGGTGGCTGCGTGCAGATGGTGGGAATGGAGGGCGTAATGTGGATTCGAAGGCGCACAATGGCCTGTAGACACAATGGGGGGCCTGTACTGTGCGGCATATCAATGAGAGCAGAGTCATGTGTCTCTGCTCCGAGCTCCGTAAGAACTGTAAGGCAGTAGTCTCTGATTCAGGGAAAACTACAGCTCCCAGCATGCCCTGTCAGAATATTGTTCTAATGAAACCTTTGTGCATTACTTCCATGCTGTGACATCAATGGTCATTCTACCGTACAGTGATATTTAGAGACTGAAACCGCACTTTATGCACTATTCCTGTATTCAGTGGGGGGGGGGGGGGATTCAGCATGATATTGAGGTGCACACTTGGCCCTTACTTGCACCAAATGCACACCTTTCTGATCTGGGCCATTACCGCCACATTCAGTGAATGTAAGCATCGAGGGGCAGGGACCGGCTGATTTATTAAAATCACATCAGTTTCCTGGCTTGGTTTAGAATGGAAATCTGCACCGGTCAGGTTGTTTATTAAGACTGACATATGATACACCTGTCTTAATAAATTTGCTCCAAAGTGTGTATTATTTTGGTGCTGAGACAACACTACATAATCCTGACACCATGATTATATGGTTTGTGTTATGCCTGAAATTGTAATTGAATTATTTTTGCCTTGTGACATCACTGTGTGTATTATCCCTGTACTGTGACATCACAGTGTACATTACCCTGTACTGTGACATCACTGTGTGTATTATCCCTGTACTGTGACATCGCTGTGTGTATTATCCTGTACTGTGACATCACTGTGTGTATTATCTCTGTACTGTGACATCACTGTGTGTATTATCTCTGTACTGACATCACTGTGTGTATTATCTCTGTACTGTGACATCACTGTGTGTATTATCTCTGTACTGTGACATCACTGTGTGTATTATCTCTGTACTGTGACATCACTGTGTGTATTATCTCTGTAGTGTGACATCACTGTGTGTATTATCTCTGTACTGTGACATCACTGTGTGTATTATCCCTGTACTGTGACATCACTGTGTGTATTATCCCTCTACTGTGACATCACTGTGTGTATTGTCTCTGTACTGTGACATCACTGTGTGTATTATCCCTGTACTGTGACATCACTGTGTGTATTATCCCTGTACTGTGACATCACTATATGTATTATCCCTGTACTGTGACATCACTATATGTATTATCCTGTACTGTGACATCACTGTGTGTATTATCTCTGTACTGTGACATCACTATATGTATTATCCCTGTACTGTGACATCACTGTGTGTATTATCCCTGTACTGTGACATCACTGTGTGTATTATCTCTGTACTGTGACATCACTGTGTGTATTATCCCTCTACTGTGACAGCGCTGTGTGTATTATCCTGTACTGTGACATCACTGTGTGTATTATCTCTGTACTGTGACATCACTGTGTGTATTATCTCTGTACTGTGACATCACTGTGTTTATTATCCCTGTACTGTGACATCACTATGTGTATTATCCCTGTACTGTGACATCACTGTGTGTTTTATCCCTGTACTGTGACATCACTGTATGTATTATCCTGTACTGTGACATCACTGTGTGTATTATCTCTGTACTGTGACATCACTGTACATTATCACTGTACTGTGACACCACTGTGTGTATTATCCCTGTACTGTGACATCACTGTGTGTATTATCTCTGTACTGTGACATCACTGTGTAAATTATCCCTGTACTGTGACATCACTGTGTGTATTATCTCTGTGCTATGACATTACTGTGTGTATTATCCCTGTACTGTGACATCACTGTGTGTATTATCTCTGTGCTGTGACATTACTGTGTGTACTATCCCTGTACTGTGACATCACTGTATGTATTATTCCTGTACTGTGACATCACTGTGTGTATTATCTCTGTGCTGTGACATTACTGTGCGTATTATCTCTGTACTGTGACATCACTGTGTACATTATTCCTGTACTGTGACATCACTGTGTGTATTATCTCTGTGCTGTGACATCGCTGTGTGTATTATCCCTGTACTGTGACATCACTGTGTATTATCCCTGTACTGTGACATCACTGTATGTATTATTCCTGTACTGTGACATCACTGTGTGTATTATCTCTGTACTGTGACATTACTATATGCATTATCCATGCCCTGTGACATCACTGTGTGTATTATCCCTGCCCTGTGACATCACTGTGTATCTTATCATTAAGGAAATACACAACTGGATTTTAATGGGCTCCTATAGTAGATGCAATCACTTTGTCTAGTCCATCTTTGCTAGCCAGAACACGGTATATTAGTTTTACTTGGACTGTTTCTTTAAATATTCTATACCATTACAGCTTGGTCTTGTACATCTAATGGCTCAGTAATGTAGCGCATATATAGAGATGGCTGAATTTATTTCTAGTCTTTAATACAAAGCCTAAAAGCCTTACCGTGTTTTAACACACTAGAGAAAGGTCACCCAAATATGCCCATTAAAGCCTTAGCACCGCTTCTCTACAATTACAATCTGCTTTATCGTCTTATGTAAACATTTCCCCGGATCTTATTTTATAATTAAGCAGCAAGTCTTGGTTTTCGCCCGCCGACAGCTCTTCATACAATATTTGTATGGCCTCTTTCTATTTACTGTGACACAGCCATGAATTAGATACATGTTACCTTGACAGAGCGCGGTTATATATAGACAATACATAATTGCATCTAATGTAAATTAGAATCTCAAATTGCCGTTTGCTCTCGGTTCGGATTTTGTACGAGGTAGCAAATGATATCTCTGATTAGACAAACAGGAATATAATTAACATGAAGTCTTGTAAGGAGTTTTTAAGAAAGGTGTCACAAGGTTGTTTTCTATTTTCCAACTTAAAACGGAATCTTACATTTAATTATTGCATTAAGGAAAGGAAAGATTAGACTCAAGTGACTCATGGCGGAGACGTGGAGCAGCGCGCGTTCCGATAGTGTCTTACAGATTCTGTAGAGAACAGGCCGTAGACCACAGGGCATGTATTGTTAGACAGGTCAGAGTGGTCTAAGGGCAAGTCCATTGATCGTGATTGATCCTATAGATTATATTGTGTATTGTGTGTTGTCACTAGAATAGGTGTAGGGTGTGATATAGGCCAGGAAAAACTCTGTGAGGAAAAGGATATGCAGATTAGCTCAGAAGAAAGCTGAAGTAGCTACCCTATAGTCAATATCTGACCCCTTAAAGGCGACCTTTCATCGCCTCCAGACTATGTATCCTTTAATAAATGTTGTTCCACTGATTTACCCACAGTTGGAATTTTTCTCTAGTCCCCACCATTCCTGAGTAATCATTTGTTAATTTCAGCAGCCAATATGCTATTTAGGCTCTCTACTGTCAGGTGGGCATGGACATGAGTGGACTGTCAGAGACTTCCCACCTACCATCCAGCGTGTGCCGTATACTCAAACCAGCGATCATTATGGATTGTGCACATCTAAGATCACAAGATTGTTGTGTTCACCTGCAAAAAATGTGCAACTCTGTCTGTCGGGAACTATATTACCCCAGTGCCCATCCTATGGCCTTGCAGAGGGGCTGCAGTGGAAGTAATGCTTACACAAATGTCTTCTTTGACTTCTTCTTGTCTAGTTTTGAGATCTACATGTCATGTGCTGTGCAAAAGTTTTAGACATAAGTCCCCCCCCCCATAGTATAAATGATTTACCACCAGCCTACTGGGGGTGCGAGATGTCATTTTGTAATGTTCTATTTCTAGTCAGATGACTGAGCAGAGGTCGTCTATGAGACCAGTGACTGGTCACAGAAGTCACTTGACAGCAACAGAACGTCATCTATCTATCTATCTATCTATCTCATATCTGTCTATCTATCTATCTATCTATCTATCTATCTATCTATCTATCTATGTGTCTAGTTGTATTTCTTTCTATTTTTCTATTTACTTGTATATCGATCGATCTATCTCATCTATATATATCTATCTATCTCATCTATCTATCTACAGTATATATTTGTCTTTCTATCTATTTATCTCTCTATCCATCTATATATCTATCATCTATCTGTCTATCTGTCTATCTAGCTATCTATTCATTCTATCTATCTATAAATAAATCTATCTATTCATCTATCTATCTATCTATCTATCTATCTCATATCTACTGTATTTATCTCTCTATCCATCTATATATCTATCATCTATCTATCTATCTATTCATCCTTCTATCTATCTATCTATCTATCTCATATCTATCTCATATCTATCTATCTATCTATCTATCTATCTATCTCATATCTATCTATCTATCTATCTCATATCTATCTATCTATCTATCTATCTATCTCATATCTATCTATCTATCTATACTTCTATCTATCTATCTATCTCATATCTATCTCCTATCTATCTATCTATCTATCTATCTATCTATCTATCTCATATCTATCTATCTCCTATCTATCACCTGTCTATCTCATATCTATCTATCTATCTATCTATCTATCTATCTATCTCATATCTATCTATCTATCTATCTATCTATCTCATATCTATCTATCTATCTATACTTCTATCTATCTATCTATCTCATATCTATCTCCTATCTATCTATCTATCTATCTATCTCATATCTATCTATCTATCTATCTATCTATCTATCTATCTCCTATCTATCACCTGTCTATCTCATATCTATCTATCTATCTATCTATCTATCTATCTATCTATCTATCTCATATCTATCTATTCATCCTTTTATCTATCTATCTATCTCATATCTATCTATCTATCTATCTATCTATCTATCTTCTATCTATCATCTCTATCTATCTTCTTCATATCTATCTATCTATCTATCTATCTATCTATCCATCCTTCTATCTATCTCTCTAGCCTGCAAAGACCTTTTCTTTTGAGTTAGACAATCGCTTTAAGAAATTAGTTAGTACAGAATTTTTGATCGAAAATGACATGATGGTAAAATACAGAGATTGGCTTAAAGGATTGGAAACGTCTTTCAAAAGTTCAATCAGATATTCAGCTCTCAGACAGTCATATCCTCAGGTATAGAAGGAGCTTGTTTGATTTTCTGTGTTTACCTCTTCTTTCTTAAGTCGATTTTTTGCTTCTTTAGTGTAACAAAAACACATTTACTAAACATGTCCATTAAAAAATTCCATCTAAAATGAATCATAAATGAACAAATGCATTTCCTAAGAATGCGCTGATCCTCTGATCTTCCTCAGCCACCGCAAATGTAACCAAATAAATATAGAAAGAAATGTAACTTACATATTTGTTTTGCCTTCAGCACAAAATGCAATTTTATGAAAAGTACATTACCAGAAACACAGTTTTTTTCTTCGGGACTTATACAATTTTTAACTATGGCTGGTGGGGTTGTGTGCCCTGTTATTAAGTTAATCATGATTATCTATGACTATGGGCACAAACCATTATTCTGCTCAGATTCCAAGTAATTTGTTACCTGCATTTAACAATGAAATAAAAAAATATTGCTTAAGTATTGTGCGGAGGATGGTGAATATTATACAATGAAATTCCCAGAAGGGGTTAAAAACATGGTTGTTTTCTTCCTAACACAGCGCCGCTCTTCTCCATAGGCTGTATCTTGTACTGCAGCTCAGTTCTAAGTGGGCTGCAGTAACCGACGCAGCCTGTGGTCAAGAGTGGCGCTGTTTTGGCTATAGAAAAAAACAGACCCTTATTTCTAATCTCATACAAGCCTTCAATAGAAGAATCTATACAGGTATGGGAGTAACAGAGGCGAATTTGTCATTTGTCATAGTTATTTACCTTGTCCCATGACATATGTATCTGATATATCGTGTGACAAAACCTCCCCTATCAATTAACAATTATTTGACTTTTTTTTAGACATCGTTCATCTTTAAAAATATGCATTTTTGGAACCCCGTTAACCTGTTGAAAAGTAATAACTTATTTTTAATGCCATTCAGTGTAAATTCTATGTACCCCAAAATTGTACCAATAAAAACTACAGCTCATCCTCCAAAAACAAGCCCCCATCAATGGACAAATAAAATAATAATGGGCACTGGAATGCATTGGCACAAAAATAACTTTTTTTTCCCCAACAAAACAGTTTTTATTGAGCAAAAGTACAAAAATGGAAAAAAGTTCCATTCCATCATTCCATTCAAACCAACAAAAAACAATGAAAGCTATTCAATAAATTACAGTATATTTATCCAAAAACAAATTATGGCTCATGAATTGTGATGGTGAAAACATGAAAAAAAAAAATTAATTGGTCATTAATTGATACACAGGTCTCATTAGCCTGGTGGTTAAGTGGTTAAGGTGCCCATACACATAAGAGCAAAGTCAGCCGAATGGCCAACTGCAAAAGAACTGGCAAAATAGCTTACATGTATGGAGGAGTGCAAACTTTACCCTGACAGATAATGTCAGGGAAAGGAAGGATCAGGCATGCTGAATTTCATCAGGCCCAATCCTTATTTCTAATGGGAAGACTTCTGGTGCTAGATTACGCTCTTCTCCCCATTGAGAACACATGTGTTCAGTTAAGCTTAGTATGCATGTGTATGGAGGAGCTGGAATTTTAGTGGTCAGCCGAGTAGACATTTGACAGCTATTGAAGGTATATGGGCATTCCCACCTAGTTTCGGAGGTCCTTTAGTCAGGACTTACACCAATGGATAATACACACAGATCTGACTCAGTGTTAGATCAGGGGGGCCAACACCTGGTACCCGCAACGATCAGCTGAATTCAGTACCAGAAACCATATACAAAGTATATATATGGCTGGAAGCAGTTCTGTTCCCTTCACTTCAGTAGGAGCTGCTTCCAGTCCTCTTGTGCACCCACTACAGTGTAAAATGTGGAACATCTTTGGTTCAAGGACTGTTTTTTGCTATATCCCCTTCTTTGCCTTGCTAACCACTTTTTGCAAATGTGGGTGGAACAGGGCAAAAGGGCGGGGAGGACCTGGACAGGTACCCCTTGGCCTGACATATTTAATATAACTCACACCTGGCATGACTTTAAGTCACTTCCCGACTGGTATAGATGTCCCTTGTGGCACATGGGTATGTGCCTGATTTATTATGTGGCCAGAACCTCTTGATAATTCAGGGGATGCCTCATGTCAGCTGGGTCGTTTATTAAGACAGGCGTAGGAAATTCCACCAATGTACGGACTTATGCACTGTAGCAGGGGCTCCGGGGAAGACATCTTCCGATGTCAAGGGTGTTGGATCCTCACCAATCTGATGACTGATAACCTTTCCTGTGGATAAGTTATGAGTATCCATTACCCATGGGGTCTCGAGCATCCCCTTTAAATGACTCTACTGCAATGGGATGAGGGCCGCAGGACCTCCTGTCGCATCTGGTTAGCAGAGTACTGGTGCCAGGCAGCTCCCGAAATGGGCAGGGTTTTTGTCTTTGCAGTATCATCTCTGATGTTATGATGTTTCGTTGCGGACAGTTGACAGTCAGTTTTACAGCATGTTTTTTTTTTCTCACAGCGCCTTTGTCAGACTATAATGAAAAATGTGTAAATTTTGAAATCCAGAAGTGTGGAGTTGTGTTTTTTGCGATGTTGCAGATGGTCCCTCCGGATAATGAAGGAGCTTTTCTAACTGAATTATTAACAAGCTTTTAAATAAAGACTACAAACTGAATATGAATGAAGTATCTTCCATATACCGTGCACTAAGCCAGTCTAGCCACAAAATGCGCACGTTCCGATTACATATTTGGTTATAGTCAAGCTGGAGGCTCAGGCTTAAATCCATCCATTAGATTAGATCAATACCGGAAGGATTGGCTGCCATCTCTCCCTTGTAACTCTCCCATGATGTTTGATGTCAGGACAAAGAAGTGTTGGACATGCTTGATTTCAACATGTCCAATCCTCTGCACTCTTATACCCCTGTCCCTGTTGAGAACACATCTATTCACATGTTTATGTCTATACGGGGGTCAGCTGTCGAAAAAAAATTAGGCCAATAGCTACTTAAGGTGTACAGCCACCTTTAGGTGTTCACATGTTGGAAAGTGAAGAGGAATTTGAGGCCGTCTTCTCCATTTTCCAGTCCCGTGGATCCCCATGGAGGAGGGTGGTAGCAGGGCTCACTGACTACCCCTAGAAATAATCCGGCTAATCAGCACTGTCTTGCATTACCGATTCTGCAGCTGAATCAACATCCTGCAAAAAACAAGTGTCCATCGCTGAATCCTCTTGAAAACTATGGGAGGCAGAATTTGTCCAACATTTGGACCTGATTTTGAGCAGGAATCAACCTCAAAATAAGCTTCAAATTCCCCTGTGTGAACATATGGGTAGACTTCCTGGCTGTGTTACAGGAAGTGACATCACACTCTAATGCAGTGACATAAATAGTTCCCCTCAGATAACTTGTTTCTAGGCATCCTAGTTAGGTATATATTTATAGAAATGTGTGCCAGGAGCTTCACCTTCAGCAGACGGAGGCAACCTCTGACACTGCACCCCAAAGGTCAGTCTTGACTCGATCTTTGGTATTTATTATTGTGTCACCACCTGGGTTCACCAGAATCAGGTCTTTGGCCATTTTGAACGCATATTTGTTGTCATGCGTATATGTTTATGTGTGTATGAGGGCATATGCCCATGTCTGGGATTTCATTGTCAGATTATTGGGGGCCGACAGCTGAGACTCCCAGTGATCAGGAGAACGGGTCATGTGAACGAAGTGCCAGTGAACTCATGTGGGGGGAACTTCATTTATTTCTATGGGGCTTCTGCGACTGCAATTTCCTGTAGCACCATATAAGTAAATGGAGTAACACTCACACAAGCACATTGGCACTTCATTCACATGGAGGGACTTTTAGGCCCCTGTTTTTCTGATCAGTCGGAATCCCAGTGCTCCGACCCCCATCTTTCTGACACTTATCCTGTGCATGGAGAACAGGTCTCTGTAATGGCACAACCAGTTGAACAGGCTGCAACTCACCATGCAACAATAGGGTGGACATACATAGACACATATAGGATATCACCCTGTGATGCAATATCACATAACCATATTGTATTGGAAAGCCAGTTATCCAGTGACAAAGTTATAGGGACACATGCAGCTAAGAAGAGAGGTAGGAGGTAAGGAAAGACATATCTGTACCAATCTTATGTATAGGTATGTACACACACACATATATATATATATATATATATATATATATACTGAATATATGTGTGTATAACCGTGTCTATAGCTCATTCCAGAACAGGTTAAGTCATGAAGTCCTTATACAATTTTTTGATATGGTTGTCGCGATTACTTCCCCCTATAACTAAGAATTACCAATAAAGAAGATCACATGAGCCCTCCTATGGAGATGCCATGTTATCTAATCCCGATGACTGATACATAATTCATTTGTTTGTTTGCGTTTGGTCTCTTTTATCTATCCAGTCATTTGAGATTTACCGGTTCACAGTGGGCCTCGGAAATTAAAGAGTCTATGGATGATTAAAGGCAAGTTTTTCGATGCTTTGATTGGGGTTGATGACTTGGTGAAGTCGGACACTCGTGTCTAATGATGTGTGAGAGTCTGACGGCTGTAAACGTTGTCTTTTTTGGTTTCAGAAGGAAAAGCTTCATGAAGATCAGAGAGAGATGCAGATGATTTGGGATGACTGCTCTGGAGCTCATCGCCTTTCGAAGGAGAGTTTGTTATTCAAATGGGGGATCTCATCTTCCTGTGGCTCTCGACTCTCAGAGCTATGGATGAAAGAGATATGACTTGGGTCCCCAGAGCATGGCATTCATTATTTGAAGAATCAAAGATATTTTAAGACATCTTCTTGTATGTCAGGGTAGAACAGAACCCATGGACTTACAAAACTCTAGGACGCTCTATTTCATCTCCCCGAGGGATTTTTTTTCTTCTCTACCTAAGATTTCTTCAGTATGAAAAAATGTCTGGAGAAAATCAATCAAAGCTTGTAGTATATGGATGGACGAGATTTCACTCACTGGGTCAATTCATCAAGATTTACATCACTGTCAAGTTTGGTTAAAATTACATAAATGAAAATACATGGAGCTGTAAAAACTTCAGGGCTGGGGTATGAATATTAATGCAATGTTTAGGTGTCACCCATGTAGAAACAGTCTGCAGTAAGTGTCTAGGCTCCCCATAGTGGTGACTGTAGGAAGTCAGTAACTATTATGTCAACCAAGCCATGCAGATAGATAGGTTAGAGTCACCTGAATCAAATAGCGTGTTCCCTTTGTGAATCGCTGCCTCCATTGCCGAAACATCACTCTTTATTCAATATGAAAAAGAGCTCTTTGGAGCAATGAAGGCGTCATTGCTCCAAAGAGTTAAGCAGAAATGTCCTCTTTTGCATTTGGACTAAAACAGCAATATCGTGGTAATGGAGAGATTATTTTACAAGGAGAAAATACAGTTTGATTCAGGTGACCCTATCCTATCTACATGCAGGAATGGCTGGATATGTTGGGTTGTGGTGACCCTAACCTATCTAATTTCGGGAATGGCTGGATATGTTGGGTTGTGGTGACCCTATCCTATCTACATGCAGGAATAACTGGATATGCTGGGTTGTGGTGACCCTAACCTATCTACATGCAGGAATGGCTGGATATGATGGGTTGTGGTGACCCTAACCTATCTAGTTGGGGGAATGACTGGATATGCTGGGTTGTGGTGACCCTATCCTATCTACATGCAGGAATGACTGGATATGTTGGGTTGTGGTGACCCTAACCTATCTAGTTGCTGGAATGGCTGGATATGTTGGGTTGTGATGACCCTAACCTATCTAGTTGCGGGAGTGGCTGGATATACTGGGTTGTGGTAACCCTATCCTATCTACTTTCAGGAATAGCTGGATATGCTGGGTTGTGGTGACCATAACCTATCTAGTTGGGGGAATGACTGGCTATGCTGGGTTGTGGTGACCCTAACCTATCTAGTTGCTGGAATGGCTGGATATGTTGGGTTGTGATTACCCTAACCTATCTAGTTGCGGGAATGGCTGGAGATGCTGGGTTGTGGTGACCATAACCTATCTAGTTGGGTGAATGGCTGTATATCCTTCATTGTAGTGACCCTAACCTATGTAATTGAGGGAATTGCTGGATATGTTGGGTTGTGGTGACCCAAACCTATCTAGTTGCTGGAATGGCTGCATATGCTGGTTGTGGTGACAGTAACCTATCTACTTGCGGGAATGGCTGGAGATGCTGGGTTGTGGTGACAAACTCCCTTTAAGGATTATACTCCCATTCCATCAGCCAATTATAAAGACGGAGTCAAGACGCTGGAGACATTCCTCCACCTAAGATCATACAACCTATTATTTTCACTCGCACTCCAGGTATACAATTTCTATTCTCTGTAATCTGATCAGAATTGAATGTTTGCCAAGCTCAGCTTTATCAGATTCTGATTTCCTGAAAGGCAAAGACCTATGCACATACCAGTACCATGAACATTAAATCTCGGGGAGAGATTTCCATAAGCAAACAGTACATTAGCCTACGATGAGCAAGGAGGTCTGGCTGTAGTGCAAGGAATGACCCTGTTACTGACATTGGTCGTTCTTAGTTGTTAATCCCGCTTTAGTCGGATTTTAGCAGATCCCATTTAATCACTGCGTTTACCTCATTCCCTCGGCCATGCCACATGGAGTTGGATGAGTAATTCACAATCTTGTAACAGGTATCAAATTAGGCTATTACTCTAAGAGCTGGCACAGTCATGTGAACCTTGCCTATTAGTCAAGTTAATTAATATAATAAAGCAGCAGACACAAGGCCGGCGCGTCTCAATCACTCGGAACGCCAAAGCGGTTCTAGCCAATATATTTATTGCTATTTTTTACATATATATATAGAAAATTAGAAAAATAGCAATTTACTTTATTACAAATGTCCAAATTATTCAAGCTTCATTACATCATATCTCCATTATGAAAACTATTTAAAGGGTTTGTCTAGGTTCCCGGAATTAACAAATTAGTAACTTGCCATTTATAGTGCTTCATCGGTTTTCATTAAAAATTTGGCCCTGGTCTACTACTGCAAACATACAGCTAGATATGGTGGAAAGCCAGATTCACACCAACATACTGGATAAAAAAAAACAGTCTGTGTTGTTTCCACATCAAATGGACGATTTTTCATATGTCCACAGAAGAGACAGAGTGTGACATCACTGTGCTTTATCCCTGAAGTGTGACATCACTTTGTGTATTATCTCTGCACTGTGACATCACTGTGTGTATTATCCCTGTACTGTGACATCACTGTGTGTATTATCCCTGTACTGTGACATCACTGTGTGTATTATCTCTGTACTGTGACATCACTGTGTGTATTATCTCTGTACTGTGACATCACTGCGTGTATTATCCCTGTACTGTGACATCACTGCGTGTATTATCTCTGTACTGTGACATCACTGTGTGTATTATCTCTGTACTGTGACATCACTGTGTGTATTATCCCTGTACTGTGACATCACTGCGTGTATTATCTCTGTACTGTGACATCACTGTGTGTATTATCCCTGTACTGTGACATCACTGTGTGTATTATCTCTGTACTATGACATCACTGTGTGTATTATCCCTGTACTGTGACATCACTGTGTGTATTATCCCTGTATTGTGACATCACTGTGTATATTACCCCTGTACTGTGACATCACTGTGTGTATTATCCTGTACTGTGACATCACTGTGTGTATTATCTCTGTGCTGTGACATCACTGCGTGTATTATCCCTGTACTGTGACATCACTGCGTGTATTATCTCTGTACTGTGACATCACTGCGTGTATTATCTCTGTACTGTGACATCACTGTGTGTATTATTCCTGTACTGTGACATCACTGCGTGTATTATCTCTGTACTGTGACATCACTGTGTGTATTATCCCTGTACTGTGACATCACTGTGTGTATTATCTCTGTACTGTGACATCACTGTGTGTATTACCCCTGTACTGTGACATCACTGTGTGTATTATCCTGTACTGTGACATCACTGTGTGTATTATCTCTGTACTGTGACATCACTGCATGTATTATCCCTGTACTGTGACATCACTGCGTGTATTATCTCTGTACTATGACATCACTGTGTGTATTATCCCTGTATTGTGACATCACTGTGTATATTACCCCTGTACTGTGACATCACTGTGTGTATTATCCTGTACTGTGACATCACTGTGTGTATTATCTCTGTACTGTGACATCACTGCGTGTATTATCCCTGTACTGTGACATCACTGCGTGTATTATCTCTGTACTATGACATCACTGGGTGTATTATCCCTGTACTGTGACATCACTGTGTATATTATCCCTGTACTGTGACATCACTGCGTGTATTATCTCTGTACTGTGACATCACTGTGTGTATTATCCCTGTACTGTGACATCACTGTGTGTATTATCTCTGTACTATGCCATCACTGTGTGTATTATCCCTGTACTGTGACAACACTGTGTATATTATCCCTGTACTGTGACATCCCTGTGTATATTACCCCTGTACTGTGACATCACTGTGTGTATTATCTCTGTACTGTGACATCACTGCGTGTATTATCTCTGTACTGTGACATCACTGTGTGTATTATCCCTGTACTGTGACATCACTGCGTGTATTATCTCTGTACTGTGACATCACTGTGTGTATTATCCCTGTACTGTGACATCACTGTGTGTATTATCCCTGTATTGTGACATCACTGTGTATATTACCCCTGTACTGTGACATCACTGTGTGTATTATCCCTGTACTGTGACATCACTGTGTGTATTATCTCTGTACTGTGACATCACTGTGTGTATTATCCCTGTACTGTGACATCACTGTGTGTATTATCCCTGTATTGTGACATCACTGTGTATATTACCCCTGTACTGTGACATCACTTTATTATCCCTATATTATTCCTACTTTACATGCATTATACATAACACAAGCTTTTTCTGAACTTAATTCTAAAGCTGGTTAAGATGGGATTGGGTACCATTACAAGTTTCACTATGGGGTGCTATGGTCACTTGTTACCCCTGCTATAGACAATTCATTTATCTCCTTGTTACAGACAGGAGTAAGGATGAGAAGGTAGCAGAGAAAGTCAAGCAGCTTCAACATATAAAGCAGTCAAGGCCAGTGGGAATATTTGCAGGATAAGGATTCACCATAGACTAATTATGATCAGTTATTATCAGAGATATGATCTGATATTCTACGTTATACCTGGTAGAGCGCCTGAGGTGGAAGAACATGACACAGAGATTCAAAGAATACAACAGAGAGAAACCTGGCATCATGCACCACCACCTCCGGCATATCACACAGTTTTATCTGGAGTGTTCCTTTAAGTCGATTTAGTAGAAGGCATCTCAGTAGCTAAATAGTCATAGTAACTAATGATTGAAAATGTCGCTCCTTTGAGATGCCGGAAAACGGTATAATATGAATCATGACAAGAAATGTTCTGTTCATTAATAAATTTCGCAAAAACCTACAATTGCCACCCACTGGATTCTGTCGATCCATAAACAGACAGTAATTGCATACTTCTGCAATCTATTTCCATTTTGTGTGGGCCAATATACAGCAACAAGGAATCAAAGTGCAACAATAACATGACAGTATGGGAGTAGAGTGAAATTTACAGGCTTATTGAGCCAGCCAGGAAGGAAAATCAGAGCAGTGGACGATTCAGAGGTCACTCAGTAAGTAGCTCAGGGTCAGATCTTTCAAGCTTCTGCCTCATATTGCAGGGAGCTCAGGCATTCCATAAACCAAGCTGAGGTTACTGAGGTCTAAATGTCTCCTATCTCAAAGGGACTTTAAAAATGAGTTGCCATCGCGAGTTCGGAAATCTGTGCTGTGCGTCAGCCCTGATCCCATTCTTCTGACGCCAGGCACAAATTTTAAATTTCCCCCATAGAAAACCCAAGACATTTGTCATGTTGCACGTTCAGCAGAACGACTTAGGTAACAGAGAAAATCCATTGTAGAGGGTGTGCAATCTGTGTACATATTATATACCGTGGGTTATCCAGAAGATGGATGTATATAATATGGACTTGGACAGTAAATATTGCCAATTTTTAACAGCAATAAGACGTTTCCGATGGAAAGTCCTGAAAATATTCTTCTATTTTCTTTCAATTCTCCTATGAGAGTCCAAGCAAACTAAACATAAACTGACACAGTACATAAAAAAGAAACTATGTAAAAAATATCACCCAATGAAAAAAAAATATTCCTCTATTTCTTTTCATTCTATATTAAAAAAAATAACTAAAACATTGCAAAGAAATAACATAAAAATTCCTAATTATAGAAAAACATCTTATGAGAAAAATGCTTAATACCTTTCTTTATCTTAGTTTGCTTATCTGTTATAATTAATAAAAAAAAAAAGAATGAAAAAAAAAATTAAAAAATGTCTAAAATCTTTCTGTGGATTCAGTTGGGTCGATCTGATCCTTGCGATGGTTGTGCCATAAAAACAATTATAATGGCTGCTCACGAGTGACCAATCAGATGAGGGTTGATCCAGTTCTTTGACAACACACTACGGAACTATGACAAACCTATGCTAGTAGTTGTCAGATGCCAAGATTTGAGGGAGGTCGGAAATGGCCATCGTACACCAGCCTTGATCCTTTATCTGGTCACCACCACCCTGTCCCCTTTAGCATTGCTACCAGCAAACACACTTGAAGCAGTTTAAAGGTGAACAGACACATTAGGCGACAAGCACACGACTGTAGGCGTGTTTCCAAGCCGTGATTGAAATGCATGGATGGCAGATGGATGACACCCGTGTGCCATCTGTACCTCCACAGCCCCATTCATTGAGGTCTATGACCATGGGCTACGTAACGGACAGTTATATGATCTGTCCTGAATTTAGCTCCCGGCTCATGGCCCAATATTCAGGACCATGAAATTACACGGTTCTGTGTATGGGGTCATAGAAATGAATGGGTCAGTGTGCTAGCCATGAAAAACATGGCTAACATACTGACTGTGCAGATGGTCATGTGCACGAGACCCTAGACTTAGGTCAGTCATACCCAGTGACTATCTAATGTGTATGATATATAACAAACACTTATACTCACCTTCCCTCACCCCTCTGGGCTCCATTGGGGTCCTCTTCAATGATCTTCGAGCCTCTTCAGGCCTCCTGGTTGGTGTTGTGTGTTCCAAGAGATTGCGAGGCTGTGTTTGGGTCTCATCAGATTGGTCCTCTTCGGTGATCTTCCAGTCTCCAACCTCCTGGGGGGTGTCACATGCCCCATGAAAGCTCTGAGACCCAATCACAGGCCTCAGTGTTCCCTTAAGGTGTGTAACATCCCCAGGAGGCTGGAGACTGGAAGGTCACTAAAGAGAACCCCAAGAAAGTGCTGGACACTTAGAGCCCAGTAGAGGTGAGGGAAGGTGCGTATCAATGTTCATGATATTTCCACACCTCCCCAGAAGAGACCCCAGAGTATAGCAGCAAGTTGGATACAAAACGAAACAGTCGGACAAACCTCGTGAACATTCGTGAAACACATTTGGCAAGGTTTGACCATCTCTAATGTGTGAACAGTGTCTTACAAGGCAATCGATCCTTATGTCACCCTATCTACACTCAGCTAGATGCCTCGGATGGAGGACGGCTAAAGCAATTCCCACTTGTGAAATAATTTGATGATTTTTATAGTAAACATTTCAAAAGTAAAAAATAAGAGAACTCCAAATTAATTTTGCTGCGGCGGTGACTCCTGCCCCTGTTTAAGCAGAGCTGACATTTCCTGCAGGTGAGCTTTTCATTCACCACCATTGCTTCTGCTGTGCTAGACATTAAATATTTAAGCCCTTGTCAAAATGTTGTAATGATTCCTTCCTCTCGCTCAATCTATTAACTATGTTTCTAAAGGTCGATGTTGCTTTAGGTATTTCACCCGGAGCCAAAATTCCCGGCTTGTGTTATGTTGTTTCCTTTTTAGTTTTATACAAACATATCTGCTCTTAGGAGGAAGATAAAGCGTAGGAAATGACAGCAGATAAGAGCGCGCGGGCTCACCTGATCGGCTTGTCACTCCACCTCTTATCTGCCGGTTACTACTTTGGAAGGTCAAAGTTTTGATTGAAATGCAGTGAGATATGTCAGGTGTCGGCTTCATAATATGTGTATGTGCACTTTGTGTACCTCATTTATTCTTTTATCGCTCCTCGCTATTTTCTTCATCTTTTCTAATACACATAAAGACAATTCCCTTAGAAAATATATTACCCACCTGCTGCCGGGTTCAGGTTTACTCAGAGGTGGGCCAATCTTTCAAATGTCCCCTTAGACTTCACACTTCTTAGATATCTTGATACGTCTACATAATATGAGCTGTTCATGACACCATCATTGCTGTGTGTCTAAGGCTTATAAGAAGGTTTAGAAAAAAACATCTTCATATAAGGAATTTGAGTTAATAGAGTGGAGAAAAGTCACCCAGAGGGTCTCTTGTGCCGGAGGACTTGTCCTGGTCAGTATTGCATAGACAGTTCATTTTTGGGAATGGCCATAATGTCATCCTTCATTTCCCCTGTGGTGGCGCTGCTGTGAAGCTGAACACTTAGAGAAAAGTTTACCCACAGACCACAACTGATTATAGGGGGGTGGGGGGGGCACTTAGTGACCAAATTATTGTGAAGGGCCCTTTTAACAAATAGACACTCCACGAAGCGCTTTTGATCTCTGTTCACATATATAACAAAACTGCCAAAGCCAACAGATCCGAGTGTTTGGTGTATCCATATGGTTTAGGTTATTTCTCCTTCAGCACCACCACAGAGGAAATAAAGTATCACATTTTACCTGTTGAGGTCAATGCGCTGTCCATGTAACCTATGACTCTATCAGGCACTCCGATGAGATTTAATAGGGTGAGTGCTGTTCCTGTTTTGACTTCTTTGCAAGGTTTGAGACCTAATAGACACCACCGCACAGATTCTGATGCAGTTGGAATTTTTTTCTCTAGTCCCCACCATTCCTGAGAAACCGTTGATATTTTTGGTGCCTGATATGCTGATTAGATTCCCGACTGTCATATATTACATACAAACACCATCTTCTCTACCTATTTACATAGGGTGATTATCTGTTCTTTCACAGTTATACTTGTTCCTTATGTTGTATGCCTACACAATGGTGTTCTCGGACCAGGGGTGACGTCATTCTTCCTGCTTTCTATATAATAGAGCTGCCATGTTGCTCCATGCTCCAAGAGCTGACAGGTCTTTTACACCTGCTTCCTACTACTATGGCTTACCCTGCTGCTATTTCCCACTACATTCGGTAAGATTGTGTAGTCTTGATATATATTTCTCAGTGGTTAGCACTGCAGCCTTGCAGCGCTGGAGTCCTGGGTTCAAATCCTGCCAAGGACAACATCTGCAAGGAGTTTGTATGTTCTCCCCATATTTGCGTAGGTTTCCTCAGACACTACAAAGACATACTGATAGGGAATGTAGATTGTGAGCCCTATATGGGACAGTGACTGTCAATGTCTGTAAAGCGCTGCGGAATATGATGGCGCTATATAAGTAAGCTTAATAAATAATAATAATAAATATTTCTATTTACTTCACTGCAGTTACATTCCTCATGTATTAGTGAGCCGGGCACTATTCCTTTAGCCTGATTTCCTTTGTCGACTTGCAAGATATTATTTTTCCATGATATGACTCTGATAATTTACTGTGGACCCTCCTTATCCTTCTCGAGTATTTTTGTTCCTTTTTGGATACTTGTACTATATTACTATTTACTATGTATCAGAACAGAAGTTCTTTATTGATTTACGCTTATTTCTGGCTGTGAGATGTCATTTATATACAGTGTGACACTATATGGATACATTTATTTATTGAAACTTTGTTACTATGTGTTAACAGATAACTGTTGAAGATCTTATACAACACCGAAACATTTTCTTAAAAGATTTTGGAGTGTTTCACAAAATCTATAAAGAGAGTGCCGGAGTTTTCTTTGTATATGTCAGATGGGTGGTGTCAGGCAGGAGCAGACAAGGGGGCGTGATTCTGAACTCTCTGACACTGTGTAATCAGAGGAGGACATGATAGATTTTAGAATCAAACCCTCTTACCTGCTCCTGCCTAACACCACCCACCTGATAGTACAGAACTTAAGTAGCACATCAGACACCGAAACTAGCTGTACTAATTTCTCTGGAATGGTGGGGGATAGATAAAAATTTCCAATTATGCAAGAATCAGTGGAGCGGCAACTATTAAAGGACGCAAAGAACTGGAATTGGTGAAGGTGGTGAAACTCATCAAAGTAAAACAAAATGGTGTCAGGTGGACCTCAGTGGCTTTGAGTTGTCCAAGTATAAATAACCAAAATCCTTTTTACTTGGTCAAACCCAACCAAGAAGGGACAAGGGGTAGGCAGGGTAGTTGGCACTCTGCAGTGGCATGCAGAGGGCAAAACCCAATTTGTGGATCAAAAACCCCTTTCAATTTTCTTGTATAACCAGTTAGAGGCTGTGTCCGAGCTGCCGAGAATGGTATTGGCGGTAGAATACGCTGATCACTTCCCTTCAGTGCATCAGTAAGGACATGGCGCTTGTCATACTTGACTTTTAATGGATGGGACTGAGTGGTTGTGGCCCCTAGGTGCTTCATGCCCACATGCATGGCACCCAGTTGATTGAATAGAGTGAACCTCAGGCAGCAATGTATAAAAGTAGCCTGGAGAGAGTGATGGATCCTGGAGAGGAGCTACAAAAACTGACACCACATACGGTATGGTGGCCAGCCATGCATTAAAGAGGATTTCTGGGCCAATAATACTGATTGATGAAACGGCTCATCAATATCAGATTGGTCAGGGTCCAACTCCCAGGTCCTAACTGATCAGCTGATACACAGAGAGTGAAGCAGGAAGCAGACAGCTCCGTTCTCTGTATAGTGGCCAGATTGGGTACTGCAGATCAGCTCCCAGGGGGACTCTGCTTAGCCCCTACACAGAGAACAGCGCTGTCTACTTTCTGTTCCATTCTCTGTGTATCAGCAGTTGAAAACAGCTGATTGATGGGGGTGCAAGGTGGTGGACCTCCACCATACTAATATTGATCGAATATGTGCACATTTGTAGAGAGCATGGGGATGGAAGTGGGTGCATGCTGATACCTCTACCTTTGTTCCCATAACCCTCCCTTCTCCATGTATTAAGTACTGCACATATGTAGAGAGCATGAGGGTGGAAGGGGTGCATTCTGGTACCTCTGCTTTGGTCCCTGCCCCCAAATGTTTTATAATTCATCTGCTGCCTTTCAGCAATCCAAGACGTACTCTATACAATATATTATAACCAATGCATCCATCAGAAAATGCATATTAGTTCTTTAATGTCCTTTGCTATGTTCTGCTGCCTGCTGACATTATGTATAATGATAAGTTGGGTCAGGCAATTAGATATCGGATCACATTAGTTCAGAAATAACAGATTGTTTGTTGTATCTTCTCAGACATCATTATTTTACGTCCCGTTGTGGAATAAGCCCTATTGTCTTACAGTTCACTTATTCCTCTTTCCTTTGAACAGGAACCAATGACAGTCTATTTGGTGTTGTGTTTGCTCCATAGCCTCATTATATAAGTTGATAGGTATTTCTAACTCATTCCGTCCTTTCCGCATCTTCTGAAATAGCTCTTGTTACCGCACACAGAATTTGACATTGTTTTGGAAAATCACAGTAAATACCGTCTCCCGTTTGCTCATTCGGAGTGATTTGACAAGGTTGCTTTTTTTCTAAGCTGAATAATCAAGACTCTGGGAATCCCTGAGACTGTAACCAAGGCAATCTCCAAGCCGTGAGCTCTATTTGAAGCAAATATTGACAAAATGTTGAATCGACATTTATACTATCAGATTAAATTGTATAATATATATCAAAGAAAAGAACACAGAAAGCGGCATGCTGTCACAGGCTGTTTACCGCACTTCAAGGTTTCAGGTATTGCAAAACTGCCCTGATATTCCTTCTCTTATAGGATCATACTAGAATACACCGAGTACATGGAAGCCGCCATGACTTGGCAATGCACATACATTAGGTAAATGTTGTCAGAACCCACCAAGTATAGCGTGTAGTTAACATGAATGAAGGTCTCTTCCCAAATGGTAGATGCCAGAGTTGAACTGAATTCAGTATGTCCATATTTTTGCTCTCCAGGAAGATAAACCACTGTAAGAGATATTTGGCACTGGCCTTCTTCCCTCCCCCCATAGAGAACATGAGCCACGTGTGAATGTGTATGAAGAGGGCCAGGAGGAAGAGCTTTCACATGAAGATCTGCATCTGTCTGGAGTACTGGATCACATATGACAAACACATGGCTAGGTACGTATCATGTTTATTTTTTACAGGAATCATTATGGAGGCGCCAATGGTTTTCCAGTTGGAGGACTTTGCAGTCAATTTAAAGAGGACCTTTCACCACCTCCACCAGTTCCAGTTCATTGTATCCTTTAAAACGTTGCTGTTCTACTCATTCTGGCAGAGTTGGAACTGTTTCTCTAGCCCCCACCATTCCCAAGCAATCAGTGCAGTTAGTTTTGGTGCCTGATATGATATTTAGGTTCCATACTGTCAAGTGGGTGTTGTCAGACACAAGCAGACAAGGGGGCCTGATTTTGAGATCACATAATCACATCTCCTTGTCTGCTCTTATCTGTCACTGTCCACCTGACAGTAGGCAACCTAATTATCATTATCAATATAAAAACTAATAGCACCGAATACTCAAGAATGGTGGGGGACAAAGAAAAAGATTCCAACTGTGCCAGAATCAGTGGATCGGTGCCTATGAAATGATGCAAACTACTGGAGTTGGTGGACCAGTTCTTTAGGCAATGCACTGTTGAAGCTCAATTTAACATTGTGTAGATAAGCCATGATAAAGTCCCACGCCAATAACCTCATCATATAACATTAACCAAAATGCAACTCCATCGGGAAAAATTTGTGAAATCTCATATTTGGCAGATCGGTTTGGGCATTGATCTACAATAATAGCAGTCATGTAGATCTGGCTTCAAAGCCAATGTTTAGAAGAAAACCAACCAACCTTGGTGTCCCTATTGGCTGCCAGTTACAGTTGACTGTCATGCTTTTGATGCTCGGATTCTGAGTCTAATTTCATAATTGTGATTCTACGGTAAATAGACTAATATGCTCCATACAGATCATCTCTTTTCCTCTAATTTACTAATTTGAAGCCGGAACCCTGGAATGACATCACATTCCTCATTTATGGGTTTATCTTCTCTTTTTATCCCTATTTTAATTAAACGGCAGTCTCTAGTGGGTTATGCTATTAACTATAAATTGCTATTGTGCTTAAGTAAGCCAGATCTGCTGCTGGAAGAAATTGTCTTGTCTAACTGACTCAGACTGTTCTTCAGTTCTATGCTCTAGGAAATTCCTTCTCCGAGAGAAGAACAATACTCTTAAAATTGTCTCTTACACTTGTCCATTCCATACAATCTTCTGTGGGCTTTCAATGGGCAAACACTTCACCAACACGTCTGACTTCTGCCCATACTTAAGCTTGTGATCCCCAATGATCTCAAGCTTATGTCGTTTGGAAACCAAGTTTGACTTTCCGTAAGAACTAGAGATGGACGAATCAGTCCGACCCGAATATCCCAAATTGTTTGTTTTTTTACAAAACTGAATAAATGCAGATTTGTCTTGGGCGAACTAATAAGTCCGTCGTATTATACTCTGCGGTGTCAGAGGTCATCTGCCCGGGGTCACCTCTGAAGTCTGTGGTTGGGCCTCAGCAGTGACTTTGGCACAATAGCAATTAGTAAGAACACTGACCTTGCATGAGAGGTGGCCATACACATAAGACGAATACCAGCCAAACTCACCCATTTCATCAGGACCAGCCTACCTACTAATGTGCCTGGGTATGTCCCAAATTTCCCTCCAATAGCAGAGAAGGATTGGGTAGTTGGCCTTCAATATACCTGGTCCTTTTGTGCTCAGACAGATACAGTAAGCGACTGCTGCAGTGATCTACACTTACAGGTTCAGCTGCTAGGGCGCCACAAGGAAAATGAAGCATTACACCATTGTTATTGAAATCAATAGAGTTTCGGTGTAATGGACATACATGCCAGGTCCTTCAGAAAATGCAACACTCTTCGTAGCCACAACTTGCTGACATTAAGGTATTTTAATGTTGTACTGTGTTAGCCATAGAAAGTAGTGGAAGAGTGAAGAAATCAGGCGATACCTTTTAGAGGCTAACTGAGGTATCGCCTGATTTCTTCACTCTTCCACTAAAGTATTTTGTAACCCAACTTAATGTAAAATAACTTGTAGTATCATTGAGTTCAAGAAATACTCCAAGTTTTTTAAATAAAATCACCAAATCCAAAGTACACATTATACAGTGTCTCTGCTCTTACAGAATACATATTATACAGTCCCCCTGCTCTTACAGAGTACATATTATACAGTGTCTCTGCTCTTACAGAGTACATATTATACAGTGTCTCTGCTCTTACAGAGTACATATTATACAGTCCCCCTGCTCTTACAGGTACATATTATACAGTCTCCCTGCCCCAGCCCTGCCTCGTACAGAGCACATATTATACAGTCCCCCTGCTGACTTACAGGTACATATTATACAGTCCCCCTGCTCTTACAGGTGCATATTATACAGTCTCCCTGCTCTTACAGAGCACATATTATACAGTGTCCCTGCTCTTACAGAGCACATATTATACAGTCTCCCTGCTCTTACAGAGTACATATTATACAGTCTCCCTGCTCGTACAGAGTACATATTATACAGTCCCCCTGCTCTTACAGGTACATATTATACAGTCTCCCTGCTCTTACAGAGTACATATTATACAGTCTCCCTGCTCGTACAGAGTACATATTATACAGTCGCCCCTGCTCTTACAGGTGCATATTATACAGTCTCCCTGCTCTTACAGAGCACATATTATACAGTGTCCCTGCTCTTACAGAGCACATATTATACAGTCTCCCTGCTCTTACAGAGCACATATTATACAGTCTCCCTGCTCTTACAGAGCACATATTATACAGTCTCCCTGCTCTTACAGAGTACATATTATACAGTCTCCCTGCTCTTACAGAGTAGATATTATACAGTGTCTCTGCTCTTACAGAGCACATATTATACAGTCTCCCTGCTCTTACAGAGTACATATTATACAGTCTCCCTGCTCTTACAGAGTACATATTATACAGTCTCCCTGCTCTTACAGAGCACATATTATACAGTGTCTCTGCTCTTACAGAGTACATATTATACAGTCCCCCTGCTCTTACAGGTACATATTATACAGTCTCCCTGCTCGTACAGAGTACATATTATACAGTCTCCCTGCTCTTACAGAGTACATATTATACAGTCTCCCTGCTCTTACAGAGTACATATTATACAGTCTCCCTGCTCTTACAGAGGACATATTATACAGTGTCCCTGCTCTTACAGAGCACATATTATACAGTCTCCCTGCTCTTACAGAGCACATATTATACAGTCTCCCTGCTCTTACAGAGCACATATTATACAGTCTCCCTGCTCTTACAGAGCACATATTATACAGTCTCCCTGCTCTTACAGAGCACATATTATACAGTCTCCCTGCTCTTACAGAGTACATATTATACAGTCTCCCTGCTCTTACAGAGCACATATTATACAGTCTCCCTGCTCTTACAGAGCACATATTATACAGTGTCTCTGCTCTTACAGAGCACATATTATACAGTGTCTCTGCTCTTACAGAGCACATATTATACAGTCTCTTCCTGCTCTTACAGAGCACATATTATACAGTCTCCCTGCTCTTACAGAGCACATATTATACAGTCTCCCTGCTCTTACAGAGTACATATTATACAGTCTCCCTGCTCTTACAGAGCACATATTATACAGTCTCCCTGCTCTTACAGAGTACATATTATACAGTTCCCTGCTCTTACAGGCACATATTTACAGTCCCCTGCTCCCTACAGAGACAATACATTCCCTCTCTCTACAAACATATTATACAGTCTCCCTGCTCTTACAGAGTACATATTATACAGTCTCCCTGCTCTTACAGAGTACATATTATACAGTCTCCCTGCTCTTACAGAGTACATATTATACAGTCTCCCTCTCTTACAAGTACATATTATACCCTCTTTACACACCCTCTCTTCAGAGCACATTTATCCCCCCCAGAGCCCCCTGCTCTTACAGAGTACATATTATACAGTGTCCCTGCTCTTACAGAGCACATATTATACAGTCTCCCTGCTCTTACAGAGCACATATTATACAGTCTCCCTGCTCTTACAGAGTACATATTATACAGTGTCTCTGCTCTTACACAGTACATATTATACAGTCCCCCTCCTCCCTGCTCTTACACAGTACATATTATACAGTCTCCCTGCTCGTACAGAGTACATATTATACAGTGTCCCTGCTCTTACAGAGCACATATTATACAGTCTCTCTGCTCTTACAGAGTACATATTATACAGTTCTCCCTGCTCTTACAGAGTACATATTATACAGTCTCCCTGCTCTTACAGAGCACATATTATACAGTCTCCCTGCTCTTACAGAGTACATATTATACAGTCTCTCTGCTCTTACAGAGCACATATTATACAGTGTCCCTGCTCTTACAGAGCACATATTATACAGTCTCCCTGCTCTTACAGAGCACATATTATACAGTGTCCCTGCTCTTACAGAGTACATATTATACAGTCTCCCTGCTCTTACAGAGCACATATTATACAGTCTCCCTGTTCTTACAGAGTACATATTATAGTCTCCCTGCTCTTACACAGTACATATTATACAGTGTCCCTGCTCTTACACAGTACACATTATACAGTCTCCCTGCTCTTACACAGTACATATTATGCAGTCTCCCTGCTCTTACAGAGTACATATTATACAGTGTCCCTGCTCTTACAGAGCACATATTATAAGTCTCCCTGCTCTTACAGAGTACATATTATACAGTCTCCCTGTTCTTACAGAGTACATATTATACAGTCTCCCTGCTCTTACAGAGCACATATTATACAGTCTCCCTGCTCTTACAGAGCACATATTATACAGTCTCCCTGTTCTTACACAGTACATATTATGCAGTCTCCCTGCTCTTACAGAGCACATATTATACAGTGTCTTAGAGGATACTGGTTCTCACTGGAGAGATCCAGATCATATATGGAGACTTATAGACGTTGGAGGGAATTTATTAACATTGACATTTTGTACTCCAGTCCTAAATCCCCAGCTGGCACGAGAGACACCTAAATTATTAAAAGTCTCTTAACAGTGGAATGGAAATCTATGCCAAGTCAGGAACTGGAATAGATTTCCTATATAATTCACAAGTTGTCTGGCATGAGTTATAGTAAATTTGTCAGGCCCTGTCCCTGCCCCGGCCCATCATGGCCTTTCGTAAAAAGTGGTGAGTGTGGCGCAGAAAGAGGGAAGTGCCGTATCTTTGGGCCAAGCGCCAAAAATGCTCCTCAACTACGGTATTTCCATCTACGCCAGTTGTCTGGAATATAAGAAATAGTAAATTCTCACCAATCTGCCGGGTGTCAGACTCCCACTGATCTGATAATGATGACTTATCCTCAGGGTAGGCTACTAATATTAACGCTTGGGCCTCCCCTTTAATAACCCCTGTTTTATAATCTATTGTAATGTGAAACGCTGCGCTTTTGCTAAACATTTTTTTCTTCACTTTGTGATATACTTGACCTACACAAATATTTCAGAGAAATGGCTACAAGATAAACACTAGTTCTGGGTGAGTCATTAAGTCAATGTGCAGCACAAAAGTAACATCACAAGTCTCAAGGTCAAATTCTGAAACTCTACAGTAACTCTGACTCATTTCGACTCTATTATATGGCATATTTTTTGACCCTATAAACAGATGAAGGAATATCTTTGGACATTTGGACAGCACTGCATTTATACATTTCTAGGAGAAGACCATAGAAAAGTTGTGGGACATTTGTGGAGTGGTCCAAGATTGATGCTCATCACCTATCCACATGGATGTCCTCATGGAGGATCTCACTGCTGGGATACCCACCAATAACTATAATAAAGGTCTTATATCCTACATTCAAACGCTATTCAAAGTCTATGGGAATGATGATACATCTACACCAATGCAGGTTCTACCAGAACAATTGGTTATCATTAAAGAGTAGAATTGGGCAAACCTCGTGGGTTTCATTTCTCGAATATACACTTGTGACCACTGAGGCCCAAGTGCCAGCCCTTGGGGCCACTAACATCACTCAGGAGTACAGAACAGGCCAGAAGGTGCCAGAAGAAGCCCACGAAGGAGCACCAGAAGCTTCAAAGTAGCCCTGGAGATGTGGGAGAAGGTGAGTATGACTGTATTATTTTCTAACACCTCCCCTGGGCCTCCACTTATTATACTTTGGTGTCTAAAGAGAACCCAGAGAACAATATTTTCTTGGTGGTGAACCCAAAAAATTTCAGGTTTGGCTAAACCCCCAACTTTTTTTTTTTTTGAAAATTCATTACAATCGCGGCTCATTACAAACCAGTTTGCTAATAAGAAGTCAGTCACCCAAGACTGAAGATTTCTTACTTTTTGATTATTTTGCAATGAAAGAAAAAATCCTGTATATGTCATTCTATCAATTTTTTCAGTCCATTGTTCTGTTCCTATGACCAGATCCTATGATCCTATGGTGCTGTGAACCTAGCCAAATTTGATCTAATTTAAAGGTAGGCACGTCTGTATGGGTGGAAAAAATAAGGGTGGACAGAAAAGAGGAGAATTGGGAATAGAAATATGAGGACCTAGTGGGAATGACTTCTGATGGTCCATTCAATGGCTTTGTTCACATCTGTGTCTTGATTTTTGTTTACAACAGATATGTCACATGATGGATACCAATGGCAAACAGACCCACTGCCTTATAATGGAGTCCATCAGGCTCTGTCATAGTGTCCATCGACTTTCATAAAACCTGTGATAGAGGATCCAGCTGTAATGTGAACAGATCCCTACTCCGCCGTATTTCCCAGTAATAGCCGTGTAAAAACGGAAGCGTCTGACACATTATGCTTTTAATGTAAAAGAAAGTAGCTAAGAACAGGAAATAATGAAAGGGTTAAGTTTTATTGGGTATTTTATGAGCTAGATTAGGAAATTATTGCTCTATAATGTTCTGCAAATTACATTTGTATTGCCATCAGGATAAAGGGTCCCATCATTTCTTTTATTCCGGTGAAGGTGAATGATAGAAGATGAAATATTGGGATGGGAAAGCTTTTAAATTAATCATTTGCAGATATTAAAGGCAGTCCATAACTCAGGAGCAATGTATTACAAGTCTCACATTATCCGGCCGGAGAGCAGGGCTTCTATCAGCAGCGCTATTATACCATTCTCTATTTGTCATTATATCCTACAGGAAAATAGACCCGGCGGTTCATCAACCGCAGACGCTAAAAGGGGACGCTCAGGACATTAAATGGATAATGGGACTTTTCTTCATGATGGGAACCTTTGTAAAGTTACAGTGGGGTGCGGCTTTAGTAATGATATATTTAATGGCTGCTGGGTGTTGTAGTTGTCTATAGTCAACATGTGAACCCCTAAACTAAACACCTTCCCCCTGTCTAACTTCTAATTTACTTTGTTTTAAAAAAAAAAAATGTATGTATAATCACCCCGATCAGCAGGGCGATCATATGACCATCCCAGGCACACTTTCTGATAATCCGGTGATGTCCCGTTTCCCTGTTTCCGAAACGGAACGTCACCAATACTCCCCCGCCTCCACCCCATCATACTTACACACGTGGACAAAATTGTTGTTACCCCTCGTTTAATGAAAGAAAAACCCACAATGGTCACAGAAATAACTTAAAAAAGCCAGACTGGAATTTGCCAAACTACATGTTGACAAGCCACAAAGCTTCTGGGAAAATGTCCTATGGACAGGTGAGACAAAAATCGAAACCTTTGGCAAGGCACATCAGCTCTATGTTCACAGACGGAAAAATGAAGCCTATCTTGAAAAGAACACTGTCCCTACTGTGAGACATGGAGGAGGCTCTGTTATGTTCTGGGGCTGCTTTGCTGCATCTGGCACAGGGGGTCTTGAATCTGTGCAGGGTACAATGAAATCTCAAGACTATCAAGGGATTCTAGAGAGAAATGTGCTGCCCAGTGTCAGAAAGCTTGGTCTCATGGTCATGGGTCTTGCAACAGGATAATGACCCAAAACACACAGCTAAAAACCCCCAAGAATGGCTAAGAGGAAAACATTGGACTATTCTGAAGTGGCCTTCTATGAGCCCTGACCTAAATCCTATTGAGCATCTTTGGAAGGAGCTGAAACATGCCGTCTGGAAAAGGCACCCTTCACACCCGAGACAACTGGAGCAGTTTGCTCATGAGGAGTGGCCAAAATCCCTGCTGAGAGGTGCAGAAGTCTCATTGACAGTTACAGGAATCGTTTGATTGCAGGGATTGCCTCAAAAGGTTGTGCAACTAAATATTAAGTTAAGGGAACCCTCATTTCTGTCCAGGCCTGTTTCATGAGTTTTCTTTATTAAAAAATTCTGTTGAAGCCTGGTTGGAAAGCAATGTCTGACTTTCATTTGTTCATTTTCATAGAATTTTTATATATTATTACTTTTGTCAGATTCAAGTTATTTCTGTGACCATTGTGGGTTTTGCTTTCATTAAACGAGGGGTACCAACAATTTTGTCCAAGGATGTACGTGTCTTCCTCTCTGGGAATGGCTCCTCCTCTTCTTTAACTCTGCTAGCGCTTACGCAAGCCGGAGGTGCCTCCGACACATGCACAGTAGAGTTGGCACTCCATCTCTACTGCACAGGCGTCAGAGGCACCTCCGATCTGTGCATGCACTGTCAGAGGTGCCATCTCTACTGCACAGGTGTCTCCAGCCTGAGCACAGCCAGGAGAGTGAAAGAAAAGGAAGAGCCGTTCCAGAAGGGAAGTCTAAAGAGGAAGACAGGTAAGTATGATGGGATGAAGGGGTGGGCTGAGTTAGTTAGTAGGAAAGGGCTAGTAGTGGGCGGGATAGCTAGGGAGACAGGGAGGGGTGTAAGGGAGTGAGAGAGGACGGGGGGAGTGAGAGGGAGGTAGTGTGGAAGCTACACAGCAGGAAACTACACCATGTAAACAAATGCAGAGGATGCCAGGAGCTCCCAGAGAAACATAGAAATCACTCAAAACACTGCTAAAGGTATTTGGGTGCACTTATTAACCCATTAATAGCACTAACAGACCTTTTTTAAAAAAATATTTTTTTGCTCAGAAAACCCCTTTAAGTATTACCAAACCCCAGGGGTGCAGAGTAGGCAGCTACTTTATCCGCCATTGAAGTAGGGGGTTATCATTTAAAGGGAACCTGTCAGGTCAATTTGGGACACTAAACCACCCACGGGTCCTTATGGATAAGTGATTTAGTGTCCCAAATAGACTGATTGTAAAGCCATCTGCAAAATAGACCTTTATACTTACCTAGAGATGAGTCTCAACGGACTCATCTCTGGTTCTCCCAGTGCCTACGCTGTTCAGGCTTTACTGTGCATGCGTCTGAGGTCCAGCGCATGCGCACAGAAGCTGAGGTGTCCTTCCCTGGCTGAACTGTGCAGAGCTGGGAATATAGCTGCTGGGTATTCCACAGATAACTTTTCAATAAGGTTATTTGGGACCCCGTTCCATAAGGACCTGTGGGTGGTTTAGTGTTCCAAATTGTCCCGATAGGTTCCCTTTAAGGTGTAAGTATCCTGGGGTCTGGGTCCTGGGGCACATACTGATTGCTAAAGCAATGGGGTAGAAATAATTAGTTGATTGGTCTTGCTTTATTCTTGTGGGTGGAGTAATAACAGTACTGTGCAAAAGTTTTAGCCAGATGTGAAAAAAAGCATGCTATTATTACACCAGCAGTATTACATTGTACCTGGTATGAGGGAATAAGCGATGGAATATCAGCACGGTATGGGAAAGTAGTTTGTCTGCTGCAATGAATGTGGCCATAGGATGTTTCCATGTACATATCGATTAAACTAAGGAACTAATCAGTGGAACTGGCTGCGATTGATCTGGATGTAAATGTTGCTTTTCCTGTTTTCTAGAAAGTGAAGCTCAGCTCACGAACTTCATGCCTTTCATGGTTCAGTTGATTCTGGTTTACTGAATATACAGCAATTCAATATCTTGTTGCATATACAGTTTCTATATTACAAAGTCATATTTAACATTACGTTAAAGGGAATGTGTCATTAGAAACTGACCTACTTTTTAAAGTTTATATGTGAAACAGGATTTATTAGGAATTTTTGACTTTTTTAATTTTTCCAATAATAACACCGTACTATATTCTGAAGTTTTCACATGGAGTCACCTGACCTAAGGATCGCCCTGAATATCCCTAACGCCCGGACTGAAATGTGGCATGAATAACCTGCTACTGACTGATCTAATGGTCCTCTTTATGGATTAGATTGTGTCTTTTATTGCATCTCGCATCTAAGCTCAATAATACATGAACAGGCAAATATTCTAATTTACTATATGAAAATATAATGAGCAGAGCTTGTCATATTTGTCTTTATGTGAACGTGGCATAATGTATAAATCAGTAGTACATACTGTATGAGCACATTAAACTTACATAGTGTATCTCATGAGGGATAATTGACATAGTCCTAAGCTTTCAGCAACCTAGAGGCCATAGATTCTTCAACATAAAGAATGGGGAGGAGGGAGATGCAGCTGCAGGTTCTCACTCAGGGTTTTGGTAAAATACTATGAGAGGTAAGGGGCACACAACAGAATATCATCGGTCTCCATCTGTTGGGATACGACATCTCCATTGGCTATAGAGGCATGCTGGGAGTTATAGTTTCACAACATAGGTTGCAGACCACTGCTTTACATCGTACCAAGAAGATCCTGTCCACTTAGCAAAAAAGGACATTTACAAAAAGCAGCTACAATGACGGGAAATGTGTAATTTTTAGTTGTTAGTTTAAGGGAAGCAAAGACAAGCAGACAATGAAGCCCAAGGGGCTCACGAGATCCCTCTGTTCCATAACATGACGCCTGTACTATAAATGTCATACAGTAGTTGATGTTCTCTTGTGTTTTCATTCATGGGGGTATAAAGTCAGTAACGTGTATAATATAAGGTATATTAAATAAAGGTGTTATTCAGCGCCATACCTATCCACAGGTTATATGTGGTATTGCAGCTTTAGACCCAACATGTGGACAGATGTTGCCCTGCTTGATGAAATCAGCTATATTTTTCTAATCACAATCCCTTTCATTTCAATGAGAATGTGTCAGAAAGTTTTTATGTAAAATATATTTTCTAAGTATTTTTGAGAAGTTTTTTTTATTTGATACTTTAAATACTAAATCCTACAAATTTCACTCTAGCCACTAAGCTTAAGAACAGCATGCTATGTGCCAATTCTGTTTTCTTTGCAGCAGTTACATCTTTTACATCACAAGCAAGTTACACAGTATCACTGACTGATCATTACATCCCCTGGGTGATGTCACAGCTTATCTCTTCCTCTCTGCACAGCCCAACTAGAAAATTCTCCCATAGCCCTCAATGAGTTGGCTCCAGTCTATTGCTGCCTATGCCCATGCCATCACTAAATGCTGTAAACTGAGCAGAGAAGAAGCTCAGACAAGATGGCCGCTCCATAATCATGTGCAGAAAATAAAATAAAAAAAATCGACATCTGAAAATGAAAACGGTTTTGATAAAAGTGATACATTTTAATGCCTGGCTTTAACAACTTTAAAAAATTGGCGACACATTCCCTTTAAGCCTGCTCCTTCCAACCCAAATCGAATGTTAACTACAGGTCAGTACAGAAAATTGAACATTCCAATAAATAATCCCCAGAGAAGTTCTCTCTCATCTTCCAATGATGTCCACTCTCTTCTAATTCCTACAACAAAATGTCAGAGCTCTTTCTAAACATTTTTACAAAGGAGCGGCAGAACATTCTGCATAGAAGCCGCCACATTAACATTCAGGAATAATGACATCTTGACTGGTGACAATGTCCCTATTACTATTATTATTAGTGGACATAAAGTTTCCGTCAAGTAGAAATGTCATTTTTCCTTTGTTATAACATAATAGCTTTTACCTCGCTCTTCTCCAAACCATCAGCAGAATCAAATTTCACTCATTAGCGCCTGCAAAATCCTTTGGATCTTGCCAATTCGTGAATGCTGTGCACATCAATATGATTAAAGTCTAGTGTCCACTTGGATCTTTCCCCATCTTTGATATTAGATAAAAAGCGGACGACACAGGCGCTGCTTCCTACTGTAGTGGAAATGTTAACTTTTGCAAAGCTTGTAAGAATATCAAATGCTTTGGCATCTTCACGTGTTTGTGGAGATCAAATGCTAAGAACCCCCGTCCCAACTTTGGCGCTGTAGAATTTACTTGCTGTAAGCATGATTTTGTGATTTATTTTTTTTATCATTGTATCTGTGTCGTTACTTTCTTTTTTTCTTCTTCCTTTTGTAATGACTTACATTATTTTCAATGAATTTCACCTCTTGTTATCTTTATTAGTCATGCATTGTCAAGACGTTACACGTAGGTAAAGATCAGAATGGAACCACATCAAAAGCTCTTCTAACATCTAATGTGATCAATTTCCATGTTTCCTGAGGCGAGTAGAAGACTAAAGCGAGAGTAATATCATAATGATTTTGCTGTATTTAGCGGCAGTATCGGACTGGACTGGTTTGGGGTCACCTGGGGTAATAATTCTGAGGGCCCACTCTCCATCTATACAGGACCAGTGCACATCTATGTAGGACATATCAATGATAACATTTACTAATCTTTAAGGCTGAGGCCCCACGTTGCGGAAACACTGCTTTTTTTGTTGCAGATTTTGCAGCCAAAGCCAGGAGCGGATTGAGTACAAGGGAGAAGTATAAGAAGCTTCCTAGATATTTCCTATTTTTTTGTAACCATTATTGGCCATTATTTCACCACGCCCTGACCCCTAGTGAGTTTTTCATTTATCCCACAAAACCAGAGTGCTGCCTCATTCCCCAATCATCAGCTTAGGAGGGATATTTAAAGTCTGTTCAGAACTTCCCATGCACCTTCTATTCTCTAATGGAATTGCCACCAAGCAATTCCCAAAACTGCATAAACTGACAGATAATAGAAAAACAGTAGAACAAGCCACCTAAATTCTGACACTGCCATAGCTGATAGAGTCTAAGGCAGGGGTTGGCAACCCCTGGCACGCGTGCCACTCGCGAGTCTTATTTCCCTGGCACGGTGACTCGAGTCCTCACCCAGCAGTTTTGATTGGACCAAACATGGCCGAAACAAAACTGCTATTAATATACTGTGGGGTCTCTTCAGACCCCAGAGTATAATAAGCGGAGCCCCCGGGGAGGTGGCATAAAAATACTCACCTTTTCCTGCACTCCGCAGCCCCTCAGTTCTCTTCGGGTGCTCCTGCCTGACATAAGAGACCGCTGACAAGGCCTCAGGGGTCACGTCCGACGTCATTATGCATAATGATGCGATTTGACCCCTGAGACCCAATCGGCAGTCGCTGACTACAGGCAGAAGCGCCCGAAGAGAACAGAGGGGCTGCGCAGGAAAAGATTAGTTTTTTATGTTTGTCACTTATCTTGGCCCTGCACTTATTATATTCTGTGGTCTGAAGATACCCCACAGTATAATAATAGCTAGTGAGTGGTGACAATTGGAATATTATAAAAGTCAGAATATTATACTGTGTGCAGGGGCCACTATGGGACATAATACCTTGTACAGGGGCCACTATGGGACATAATACCGTGTGCAGGAGCCGCTATGGGACATAATACCGTGTGCAGGAGCCGCTATGGGACATAATACCATGTGCAGGGGCCACTATGGGACATAATACCATGTGCAGGGGCACTATGGGACATATACTGTGTGTAGGGACCGCTATGGGACATAATACCGTGTGCAGGGGCCACCATGGGACATAATACCGTGTGCAGGGGCCACCATGGGACATAATACCGTGTGCAGGGGTCGTCAGACTTGTAACTATTGACCAGCACTCCGAGTAACTCAACTTTGATTTTTTTCATCGAAATCGGCACGCCGAACAAAAAAGGTTGCCTACCCCTGGTCTAAGGCTACCCTGACGCCTTCACCAGAGCCCGCTGCAAAGCAGGTTGGACTTTGCCAGGACCCAGGTTATCATACCATCAGTTTAGTGTAGCAAATAGGTGCAACTGCAGACTAAAATCAGACCAGGAAAATGCAGTAAAGAGCACACAAGTAAGGTCAAACCAGAAGAGGACAGAATATCCGAATCAGAAGATTAAAGGTGTCCAAGCCAAGATTGAGTCCAAGAGTTCACAGTCAGATCCAAAGCAATAAACAAGAGGATATCCAGTAAGACAAGGCTAAGTCAGTCACCGGGAATTCAGTAAACAAACAGATATGCTTAAGATTAACATGCTTATCTGACTCTTCTCTGTTTTTAGCCAGAAGGAACTAGACCAGAAAGCAGTTTACTTTGGCATTCTCATGGGTGTCCATCTTCTGAACAGTAATGCACAACCTACAAATGCCAGAAAGTAGTCCATCATCTGCTATAAACAGTGGTCCATCTTCTGGTCAGTAGGCAGGCTGTGGCTCTAATGGTCAGTGAACTTCAACATCTTCCCACTTTTGCCTGATGTTAATGTCAACCCTGAATACTGCCATGTTATGGCCAACATCAATGTATAGACAGAGGAGCTATGAGGGCACGTGGTCCTGAAGAGTACTCACAAGCCACTTTTTCTTGGCCACAGGGTTGGAACAGCATACCAAATCTTTGACCCAGGTGAAGGAAAGCCTGAATATGGATCTAGGTGACATATTATGCTTATATGTACACATGTGTCTACCCTTACCTTAATTTGAATTTGGTTAGGGAGATGAAACCAATTGAAAACAATAGTTTTACATGCTAGCAAAACTCTCCATAGGCTGCAATTCACAACACAATCCCTAGGTGGCCACAAATAGACACATATAGGATACACAAATTGTGACAGACACAAAATCCTGTTGTCTTGAAAAGCTGCTTATCTCATGGCACACATATATGGAAGTTTCCCTATAGCTGGAAATCCAAAGGTTATTAAAATCGACATCATGATAATGGCTGTGCCATATACAAAGGCAACTTTTTATCATTTTATTGAGAAGGGTGACCACAACCCAATACAAGGATGACATGCAGTTTTTAGTATCTTGTGTTTCGCATAGGGGACTTCACAGGTTCTCTAAGCAGTAAAGTGCTCACTTCAAAATATAATAGAAGTCTATTTATGGGTTTATTTTCATCTCCAAGGGCAATGGTTAATACCTCGGTATTCTTGAATACAACAGGCATTAGTTATGGGCACTTGTCAGAAAAAAAATCAGAAATGTTAAACCAGTAAAATAACACAAAAAGGCAATTTTTCTCTATAAATGCATCAATATAATGCCAAGAACCCAGTGATTTCTGAACTATTTCCATTAAGCTGCTGGCACCATTCAGGAAACAATAGCACTGTCTCACAAAGGCTTGATCCCAGCTTAACCTACAATACCGGCCACAGTTTGTGGTTGCAGAATATGATTCCAGGCCAGATACTAAAAGCTTCATTGACAGAATCTTTCTTTCCATGGTTTACTGAGGGAAAGAAATGTTCTCTGTTATATCGAAATTTGAAGACAATACCACACGAACTATACTACAGATGCATCTCGATAAATTAGAATATCTGTGAAACGTTTATTTCTTTCAGTAATTCCATTAATAAAGTGACCTCCTATATTTTCTAGATTCTTTACATACAGAATCTTCTATTTCAAGTGTTTTATTTCTGTAAATGTTGATTATAGATTACAGGTAATGAAAACCCAAATCTAAGAAAATGAGAATATTGTAAGTTCAGTTCAGTCTTGTAAATTCAGTGTCACCTGCCAAGGTTTCCGAAGCCTTTAAATGGTCCCTCAGTCTGGTTCAGTAGGACACATAATCATGGAAGACGCTGATTATGGATTGTATTACTGAATGACTGAAATGAATGAACGTTTCACAGATATTCTCATTTATTGAGATGCTCCTGTATATTGTGCCTATGATCGTGCACATTTATCCTTAGTTTACATGTACCTACCTCAAATAAATATTGCTTTCTTGGACAATGCCTTATCATAGAATGAGACTGGAAAATAAACTGATCACAGTGGGTCACGTTGCTTAGATCTCCACAGGGGAGGGGAAGACTTAATTTCCTTGAAATATTTTATAGCTAACATTAAGACTAATAATAGGGAAGCTAGCTCCTCTGGAGTGAGATATACTCTTACTAGACTGTAGAGGGATGTCCCGAGAGGAGACTGTTGTCCAAGGATGAGCTCTTGTAAATGATGGAGGAAGTATAAACATGGCCATGCCCATTAAATGAATATTAGTCCAATTGGTTGATCATCTAAGGCTACATTCCATTGGAGACTTCATGACAGCATCTTCCTGAAAATCAACAGAGGAAAAAGTTCTGCATTGAGGACTTTTTCCTCTGCCAATTTTAGTTTGAAAACAATGGACCCCATTATAGTCAATGGGGTTCGACAGATTCCGCGTGTAATCGCTATTTTAGTGGTTTGCCTCTCGTTGTTCTGGTCTCCATTGCATGTGGGGCTCTCAACTTTCACTCAGTGCAGATGTTGCAGAAAAGAAATATTGGGTAGATGGATTTCACCTTTTGTTCTCAGGAAAGAGAAGCCACCACCAGAGATGTCTCGCAGTTGTTTCTTCCCCACTCCCTTTCCCACATTGACTTAGCTGAGAAAGCATACCTATGAGGGTCGGAAGGAATAGCTTTTGGCCAAACAATTGCTCTACTCACACCTGTCCATAGTGTATGGTGTCTTTTGGATTTTAGTTATGTCACAGGAAGCGACATTATACTCCCGTTTAGTGATGTCAATAGTTCCTACCAGATAACTTGCGTTTGATCTCAACTTCTCCAGAATAGGTGTATAAGAATGTGTGCGTCTTTTTAGAAACAATCGTCTGACAGAGATGCAATGAGGTAAAAATATAACAATCTAACATAATTCACACTTTGATACAATCCACACAACCTGGTAACACAACTCTATGGCCAGTGTCTAGAGCCATTTCTCTAGACAACTCTTTACGACATTAAATTCATATTTTCCCTTTTTCTTTGATGAGGACACAAATACTCATACATAATGGAGGGGATGAAGAGTCTGAGTTTATGGAGGCTTCCTTTACTGAAATGAGACCCAACAGCGGGTTATTTATTTATGCGAAGCATGGCCCCCATTATTTCCAGTTCCCTAGACCTCTATCATTTGAAGAAAAGAGAACACAAAGAATCCCCAGGGTCACCACATTACAGGACAAAGGTTAGATCTGGAGAGGAGACTTCAACTTGTAATTTTTTGGCCGGTTACCAATACATGTGCCCCCACAGGTCCCTTTAAAGGCGTGTTCCCATCCATAATGTGAATACATATTACTTTAGGATTAGTGGGGGTCCAACCCCAAGTTCTCCAAGGATCGATAATGAGAAATTATGGGCTAGTGAGGACTGGGGTTGGTGGTCGGAAATTGCATTTTTTGCATTTCTGGTTAGACCATTTAGTAAGTAGACCCTTTAAGAATAACAACAATTCTGACAATTTCGGGGTTGAAATCTCCGAGCATACCTTGGCCGCCTACGCTGTAGATTGTTTGAGCCTCAGGATTATTTCTTATGGTAGGACCAAGGAACCCTACTCTGATATTTCCTACATTAGCTTGTTCCATAACCCCCTTGGATGGACCATTTAGTAAGTAGACCCTTTAGGAATAAGAAAAAGAACAGCAATTCTGACATCTTCAGGCCTGAAATATCCGAGCATTCCTTGTCCACCTACTCCTTAGATTGTTTGAGCCTCAGGATTATTTCTTATGGTGGGACCAAGGAAACCCTAGTCTGATATTGCTTACATCTGCTGGTTCTAGGACCCCCTTCACCAGATTATTCAGTAATTAGACCCCTTAGGAATAAGAAAAAGGAAGAGCAATCCTAAATCATATAAATAGAATTACATTTCTCCAGTATACAAATGGTCACCCATAATATAGCATCAGTAATTTCATTTCACAGGACCCATACATTTGTTTAGCTAATGATGGTCTGGTCTTTACCATGACTAATCCACTGATATACCGGCCCCTGTTACTGGCAGACTAGAGAGTGTTTCTGCTGCTGGCTGTAGAGTCTTCCATCTATTAAGCTTAGAGGTGTATAAAGAAGTCAATTTGTCCCAGGTATTATATAACAATGTAGACAGACATATAATAGAGCAATCCATGTTCCCAACAAAATGCTGTAAAATGTGATAATTTTTTTTTTGACACTAAAGTAAATTAACTTCAACCTTTATCTTGTAACGTGTAATTTAATACATCCACAATACGCTAGGCTTTATATCTACAGCTACTGCTCAGCATTTAGCCACTACTACTCAACATTATGTGCCCTTAGCCTTGACTTCACGTTATACATCTCACGGACAAAGCCAGCGCCAGATTTTAGATTTATATTCTATAAAATCCTCAGCTACAACACATGACCCGTCGCTATTCCAGCTATGATATCCCATCCCCATGGAAATGTTGTCTCCTAAATGACTACTCAGTATGATGTATAAGGTGCAGGAAGTGATAACAAAAGGAGTATATTGCTGTATTATATCTGTACTGTGACATCATTATATAGCATTCTCCTAGACTGTGATGTCACTATACATAGTCACCTTATTTTGCTTATTTTGTGTGTTATCTCTGAGTTATAATATCATAGTGTGCAATATTCCTTACAATTATCCCTGAGTCCCAGTATTATGACATTATCACACTATTGTGACATCACTATATGTATTATCCCTGTACTGTGACATCACTGTGTGTATTATCCCTGTACTGTGACATCACGGTGTGTATTATATCTGTACTGTGACATCACTGTGCGTATTATCTCCGTACTGTGACATCACTGTGTGTATTATCCCTGTACTGTGACACCACTGTGTGTATTATCTCTGTACTGTGACATCACTGTGTGTATTATCTCTGTGCTGTGACATCACTGTGTGTAGTATCTCTGTACTGTGACATCACTGTGTGTATTATCTCTGTACTGTGACATCACTGTGTGTAGTATCTCTGTACTGTGACATCACTGTATGTATCATACCTGTACTGTGACATCACTGTGTGTATCATACCTGTACTGTGACATCACTGTGTGTATTATTCCTGTACTGTGACATCACTGAATGTATTATCCTTGTACTGTGACATCACTGTGTGTATTATCCCTGTACTGTGACATCACTGTGTGTATTATCCCTGTACTGTGACATCACTGTGTGTATTATCTCTGTACTGTGAAATCACTGTGTGTATTATCTCTGTACTGTGACATCACTGTGTGTATTATCTCTGGACTATGACATCACTGTGTGTATTATCCCTGTACTGTGACATCACTGTGTGTATTATCCTGTACTGTGACATCATTGTGTGTATTATCCCTGTACTGTGACATCACTGTGTGTATTCTCTGTACTGTGACATCACTGTGTGTATTATCTGTACTGTGACATCACTGTATTATCCTGTACTGTGACATCATTGTGTGTATTATCCCTGTACTGTGACATCACTGTGTGTATTCTCTGTACTGTGACATCACTGTGTGTATTATCTGTACTGTGACATCACTGTGTGTATTATCCCTGTACTGTGACATCACTGTGTGTATTATCCCTGTACTGTGACATCACTGTGTGTATTATCCCTGTACTGTGACATCACTGTGTGTATTATCCCTGTACTGTGACATCAATATCTATCTACTAAACTAGCTACGAAAAATGGAGAACTGGAGAAAGGGGGGGGGATTCATCAACAACTGGGCAGTGCAGTACAAAAGAAACAGGACCAAGATAGGTTACTTGGCAGGCAGGAGATCAGCACGAGAGGGCAAATGAGTTGCCAAAGGACTAGAAATAAGAATGATCAGGACAAATCAGGGACAGACGTTACAGGTCAACAGGCCAAGGTATAAAATACAAACAGGATTATGAAGCTGGATTAAAAGGGCTGTGACTTCTGCCTTGGTCTATTCCCTCTCTGTATTCCAAGGTGGGCAATACTTTTGATTAGGCAACAAGTAAGGGTTACACTCGCATACAGCCAAAACCACGCACTGTTGTTGTGACCATTTACTACATTATTTTGCAGGTAGAGCTGGGGTACTTTTACAATGTTGCAGCCTTTGGTTGCCATATGTGGGCAGTTGTGACATTTATAGAAAGTTAATGAGTTCCATAGGCCCTAATGAGCTTTGTTTTACCTTACTGCATTGTGCACCATCTGAAAATAGGATTCCTTTATTTATCTTACCCTATACAAACTACCGCCAATCCTCTGCAGTATAGATACGACCGTACAATTGTCTCCAAGGATTCATTATCTAACCAAAGAACCAACATATTTCCCTGGTTCCCCTTATCTCCAAAGTGGTACATAAAGAGCGTGAATGAAGACTCTCTTTAATTGAGTCTTTATGTGGATCGTTCCTTTAAACCTGTCTTATATTTTCAATTACAGCCATCGTAACCGCTATTAATTAAAATTCTTTGTGGGAAATTAGATGTAACCTATGCATTGGCGTGTAAATGTCTTTATATCGAAGGTTATGGGGCGGGTGAAAGGTTCTACTTGTGGCTTTATCATAAACGCTTTCATTATAATATATGAATAAGACCTCCATTGTTATGGTGATCAATAAGCATTTTCCGCCTGATTTAATTATTCTCATTGAGGCTTTGTGGAATTATTTTATGCAGAAATTTCCTTTTTTTTCTGGAAGATGAGACAATAAATGTATGCCTTTAGAAAAATAAAACACCCTATTAAGAAATTCTGAGTTAAAAGAGGGGCAGCTCCCTACTGAAGATTCTCTTACAGAGGCTACAAAAAAATATCTCCAGCCTTGGAGGTACCGGCGTGTCCATGCATTACATAGAGAGCCAACTGATTTCAATGGAAAAGGTGTAATACCTTATTTTCCCTCTGGAGGTGCTGCAGGGAAATGGAACACTTGCTGTTGTGTTTATCCACAGATCACATTTGATGTCTGGAGGTCTAAGCAGGGTATTCCTAAAGGATCCCTCTATGGGTGATATTCAATGTCTGCTTTTAGAAAACTAAAACACCCTGTTATAGAATTACGAATTAAAAGAGGGGATCTTGTTGAAGATCCACTTCAGAATGGAGAGTGGCTGTAAAAAGCATCTCTTGCCCTGGAGCATGTCCATAGATTACATATAGAACCAATTCATTTCAATGTAAAAAGTGTAATACCTTATTTTCCCTTTGGAGGTGCTGCAGGGAAATGGAACACTTGTGTTTATCCACAGATCGCAAGTGATCTCTGGAGGTCTAAGCAGTGTGATAGTGAAAGATCACTCCATGGGTAACCTTTCTAACAAAAATAGATTGTCCTGAGCAGTCAACCCTTTAACTTAACACAGACCAAAAGAACTTTTGAAGGTTGGGGGGGGGGGGGGCCCCCCCCCTAGTGTAAAACTGACATATGTGAGAATCGGGCTCTATTGTATTATAAAGACACAATAGATCATCCTCTTATTAGTGAACAAGGGAGATGTACGGTAGACTGCCAGCAAAAGGAAATCGATGTTCAGATGAACCATTCATGTGTAATGTAGAATATAATCTCCAAAATGAGGAGGTGAATAGTCCAAATGCAATGTAGCAGTAAGTTCTGAAGGTCAAGACAAGTCAAGCAGCACAAGTACAGTACGGTTTTCATGAAAATAAGGTTATAGAAAATCTAGGTGAGCTACAAAAGAATACCACGAGATAATTTGCTACAATGTATCAGTACAGGAAGCATGTATCAGCCTGAAGCCTTAGGGTATATTCACACAGCAGGAAGAAAGAGGGATTTGAGGCGGACTTCTGCCTCATATTCCTATCCACTCCGACTTTCCGCCGCAGCTGTCGTTCGCTGCTTAGGCTCAGATGAATGAACAGTAAGATTGAGCAGGACGCTAATATTTTCAGCCTCCTGCTCCGATTTCTCAGGGTGAAATCTGGTTGGAATCGCCTTAAAAGGGGTTTTCTGGGCTAAAATATTGATGACCTACTAAGGATATGTTTGCAATATCAGATCAGTGAGGGTCTGGCACCCAAAAAAAACCCCAATCGATCAGCAGTTCTTAGCAGCTGATAGACAGAGAATGTAGCAGGGAGCAGACAGCCCCGTTCTTTGTATTGTGGTCAGACCAGGTGAAGATCAACTCCCAGCTCTACAGCGCACATTAAGATACGTCATCAAAAATTTTAACCTGGAAAAGCCCTTTAACTCACAGAAGAATGTCTAGACTGACTGTACGCAACTGGAGCAATCCCTCAGCTGTAAGGCCCGGTTCACATCTGCGTTCGGGTTTCCGTTCGGGGAGTCCACTTGGGGACCTATACGCATAAAAAGCTGTTTACCTGGGAAACCTGCAGACCCCATAGACTATAATGGGGTCCATGTGGTTTCCACACGAAGCAAGCGGAGAGGAAAGTGCTGCAAGTTTCACAGGTAAACCAAGTTGTTCCTGTCATTAGGACAGTGAGACAAGTAGGCAGGGACAGGGGCTGGGCCGAGTTTAGGGCTCACTGTCTCTGTCTTTCCCTTCCTCCCAGGTTTCAGCAGCAACTGGCAATTCCCTTACAACATCACTGTGTATATTATCCCACTATTATGACATTACTTGTGACATCACTGGACACATTATCATCAGAATAATCAGAACCTTTCATGTTCTGAATATACTGCAAAGATGGTCATGGTGGATTTTACTTACTAGAATCTGAACATTTAAGTCCAACCCTCGGGACTACCCCCTAACTGGATCAGGAGAACCACTTTTGGCAGGGTTTGCATAAACCATGCACCTTTGTGGCCCAGGACAAGTTCCTAGTCAATTCATGACTGTTGGCAAGTACATGCCATGATAGATTTTGTTATGTGTCATTATGGCTGGTTGTTATCCCCTAGTCTGTAATACCAGTACGTCATTCTCTGTATATACAGTTATTGTTTATATTCACTGCCAGGAAACAGATTAAAGGCGTATGGACAACCCCTTTAACAATTACTGTATATTACATTATACATTAAAAGCAACATAAACCAGACCTGAGGCATTTCCATGTCTAATAATACGGAAAGCTCTTGCCTCAGGATCAATGTATATTTCTCCTCCACATTATTTGTCTTCAGTATCTCAGAACTGTCTCATCTGAGTATAGTCTGTGATGGGAAATCAATATTATTTGTGGATTTCGTTATAAATGATAAAATCTGTAATTAAATTAATGGAGACGTAAATGAAGAACACATAAGGCTTAATCCTGGAGACAAAGCGGTCTGCTGCAGGAATAAGACTGGGGATGCCATGCAGAGCACACGGTACAGCCTCCAGGTACCCATGTCATAGGCATAGTCTGACTTAGGCTACGGCCCCACGTTGCGGAAACGCAGCTTTTTTTGTTGCAGATTTTGCTGTGGTTTTTTGAGCCAAAGTCAGGAATGGACTGAGCAGAAGGGAGAAATATAAGAACTTCCTAGATATTTCCTATTCCTTTTGTAGACATTCTTGGCTTTGGCTCATAAAACCGCAGCAAAATCTTCAACAAAAAAAAATGTATTTCTGCAACGTGGGGCCGTAGCCTTAGGGTGTGTTCACACGGAGGAAAATTTTCTGCCCCTGGAGTTTTCGCCGCGATCAGCCGCGACGGAATTCCGATGCAGTGCATCAGCATTCCGTCGCGGCTAACCGCTCCTGATTAAGCCCGGATGAATGGGCCTAAGCAGGAGCATGTCTCGAGCCACGGACACCACGGGCGGAATCCGCGGCAAGATAGGTCATGTTGTTTTTTTTTTCCGCTAGCGGAAAAAAGCCGCTAGCAGAAAAGAAAACGCTACTGACTCCCATTGAAATGAATGGGAGGAGTTTTTACAGGCGTCAATGGTCCCCCAAGGCCAAAGATGTCACGTAGGAAGGCCCTGAACACTGGAAGTGAGCCTAGGAGATCTGAGGGAAGGTAAACATCAGTTTTATGGAGTTTCTGCCCCTGGGCCTCTGCTTCTTATATTCGGGGGCTGAAGAGATACCACAGTTTGGGCAGTTTGGGTTCAGTCCAATTCGAAACAAGTTGACTAACCTTGAGAATAATCGCAAAACAAATCCTGCAAGGTTCACTTATTTCTACTAACCACTTCGCTATTGTGTTGTACCATATACCCATGACAAGTCACAAAGGCATTAGTCTGGATAGTAGTGTCATATATTACATCATTTCTACACCTGCTCAGCCCACTATTTGGGCCCAATGTAGCTTCTATGACTGCAATTAGGGCCACGCTGTTCTATAATTTATGAGAATTAGCTCCCCTCTATTAGGATGAAAACTGCCTCTAGTGCCACCTATTGGATAGTTACCCTGTAAATCAATGCAGGGGTTTTTTTTTGACAAACTAGAGACACCCACTTGAAGATTGCCCCACATCCACTGCCCCACGTCAGTACAGAGCTGGGTACTGGTTGGCTGGATGAGAAGCCTTTTCCAGTAGTTCTCCAATAGGTGGCACTAGAGAGAAATCATTTGCATATTATTTCGCAGAAAGCATTGCGCCCGTAACACTCCCTATACCAGTCGGCAGTCTCCGCAAGCAGAAACATTACCCCCTCTGGAGCTTTAGACCAAGTAATAAGTATACTTATTTTTTACAATTTTTTCCCTATTTTATTACTTAATATACATTTATAGGTTGGGCTTGCTTCCAGTGACATAATAAACAGAAATTAAGCGCTGGGGTTCAAAGTCAATCTACAGAGCATTGCAATTTCGATATCGTAACGCTAACATCGCTACTAATAAAATTCACGGCTTTGCTTCTCTAAACAAACAACATAAAATAAATCTAAAAGAACTTGCCCTCTGTATAATCGTATAGCTGCGAAGAGTATCTGTGAGTTATATCCAACCTGCTTTACTGTACCGTACATCTGCTCGCAACCTTAATTCATTCCAATTCAGATCACAATATGAAGCCATAAGTCAAAACGCTTTCCAAATGTCAATGAGCATCTGGCCCGGTAATAGGCGTCTACTGACGCTCCTCCATTGAATTATATTGGACTTGTTAATTATTTACCACAATTTTTACAAATGACTGGGAAATAAATTTTGTATCTATACAGTAAAATAAAAGTTTTGTGAGCGGATAATTTTATGACTTGTAACGTCCCCCTCAGTTCCTCTTTGATGAATTGTAACCACTTTTATTGTTCTACTTCTGGAGACTTCTTTACAGCTGTTTTTGTTGTGCTGTGTTTTTTGTTTCTTTTTAATGGCAATTTTTTTGGTATGGAAAGAATAGGATGACACGGAGGGTGTAAGGGGCCGTTCACACGTAGGAATTTGATGCTGATTTGGCGCGGAATCTGCTGCAGATTCCACCAGATTTTGCCTACCATTGCTTTCAATGGGAGGCAGAGATCGCAACAGGAAGCTGAAAAAGTAAGTGTCCTGCTCCATCTTGCCGGGGATGCAGCGGCTCGAAAATCCCTGCTGGTTACGTCTATTCATCTGGGTCTAATCAGCACCGGAAAGCCACATCTGAATGCTGATGCCCTGTGTCGGCATCCCGTTGCAGGAAGCCAATGGCCAGAAAACAACGGCAGAAAATTTTGCGCCGTGTGAACAGCTCCTTATAACATTAAAAGTGTTGTCCAGTTTTTTTAAATCAATGTAGTATCCATAGAATAAGGCATCAATTTTAGATGGGCAAGGGTCCGACTGCCGAGACCTCGGCTGATTAGCTTCGCACAGAGTGCAGCTGATTGGGACCAGGATTGTGGAGGATCTACCTGGCATAAAGAGTTTGTCCTAAACTGAGAACCCCTTTAAAGCGGTTATTTAGCTATTGAATATTGATGTCCTATCTGCAGTCCATACAGTACTCACTATGACCCATATTAAAAGTGAGAAGTGAGCACTGTAGCATGCGATGACACAGCTGATCTGCAGGGGTCCCAGCAGTCAGACCCCTGCCGATCAAACATTTATGTCCTATGCTATCCCTTTGTGTTAGGAAGATCCCCACAACTAGTCCTAGTGCTGAGACCCTTCAATCATCATCTGCAATCTGTGAAGGACCTTAAAAGCAAGTGTTCACTTTTACTGCAGTGCCTCCAGAGGAAAAATGAAGTATTACATGATGCCTATTGAAATCAATTGGCTGCTCAGGTAAAAGATGGACGTGTTAATTCCTCCAGAGATACTCTTTGCAGCCACTTTCTACTTAGCTAATAGACTGGATTTCCAAAAGGAGAGACTCATCTCTGTTAAGTCATGGGGAGGGATTTATCATTCTTGATAATCCCAGTGGCCCCAGAGGATGCCTGTCATCCTAAATCAGGCACACCCTTTGGTGGGGCTCTGCTCCCGCACTGAAATCTACACCAGCTCTTACCATCATATACACCAGTAAACCATGAAGCTGACGAGGCTGGCGGACTGCCCATGCCGCTCCACCTCACACCTTCAAGACAGTAACAATGGCCGCATAAAAGAGAAAAACATTAGAAATTTCTTTGTTAAACCTGACTTTTTGTGCGCAACAAATTGCAACTTTTTTTATGCCAGAACATTGATGGACAACGAATTATAAATTTCCCCATCATTTTCTAAAAGCAGACAATGGGTTTTCTAGATCAGTTACATTCTGGAGAACCTGGATGTTCATGCATATGACATATTCAATTAAAATCAATGGGCACAGTGTAATACTCTTTTACACCTGTGGAGGCACTGTGGGAAAAATGCTCACTGGCTACAAAGTATTTCATCTATTACAGCAGATTGCTGAGGGGTAGCCTGTGATCAGCCAATTGTCAGATGATCGACCACCCCTGGAATAGTATGTATATAATGTATATACTGTATGTATATAATGTACGTGGTTACATTTACCTATTCACCGATGACATGCCGAAACTGTCAGAATAAGAAAAGAAATTCTGCTGTTATCAGTAAAACATCTGTGAATAGAAGAAGCCACATCTGACACATGTGAAAGCCTCTGCCTTTGTGTTACTGTAATATATATAATCATACAGCAAAACAGGGATCTGTGATATTGTCTAAGGCTGTGACAGTTTAACCATTAAAGGCATCAATGTCATGCAGGTACTTTGCTTGTGCATCAGTCTCATCCTTCGAGCAGTTCTTACAAATGAGAAAACCATTCTCCTGTCTGCTCGGAGCAGGTGCTTTCTGCAGATTAAATAGTGGATTTCTCCAAAAGGAAAAAAAAGACTTAAAGAAGAACACCGCTTCACAATTCACTAAGAGCAACCCCATTATAAAAGCAAGTACAGCATTACCCATTATAGGCATTTTCTTATATCTACATTAGTGTAACTAAAGTCGTCCCCAGCACAAAGTTTGACCTGGAGTCTTCCACATGAATTAGACAATGCCCAGCTTGTATACATTTAGAGTACCCCTGGGCGAACTCAGGTACATCATGTAAGCAGCCAGCTTACGTTATACAAAATAGTCATTTCACTTGCATGCCCAGCTCTGCACCATGAACTGCAGTGCAGCAATGTGCCTGTATATGCAAGCAAGGGAAGAGTGCACTGCTTGATGGAGATATGACGTGCGAAGGCTTGGGCCCCTGCTCCTCCCAGATGATTGCTTTGCATTGCTGAGCTTCTGAATAAGATGAAATTGCTGCTGCATTTGCCTGATGTGACCCTCCTGGACCACCTATTTCTAAGGCTCTTTTAACACTCTTGTTTAGTCCAAAATATTTAAATTGTACAATAGCCCTAACCCCACGAACCCCCTATCTTTATAATATAACCCTAACCCTACTAACTACCTATCCCTGTACTATAACCCTAACCCTACTAACTCCCTATCCCTGTACTATCCTACTAAATACCCTTGTACTATAACCCTAACTCTAACTACCTATCCTTGTACTATAACCCTACTAACTACCTACACTTGTCCTATAACCCTAAACCTAATAACTACCCTTGTACTATAACCCTAACCCTACTAACTACCTATCCTTGTAGTATAACCCTAACCCTACTAACTACCTATCCTTGTAGTATAACCCTAACCCTACTAACTACCTATCCTTGTGTTATAACCCTAACCCTACTACCTATCCTTGTACTATAGCCCTAACCCTACTACCTATCCCTGTACTATAACCCTAACCCTACTACCTATCCTTGTACTATAGCCCTAACCCTACTACCTATCCCTGTACTATAACCCTAACCCTACTAACTACCTATCCCTGTACTATCCTACTAAATACCCTTGTACTATAACCCTAACTCTAACTACCTATCCTTGTACTATAACCCTACTAACTACCTACACTTGTACTATAACCCTAAACCTACTAACTACCCTTGTACTATAACCCTAACCCTACTAACTATCTATCCTTGTAGTATAACCCTAACCCTACTAACTACCTATCCTTGTAGTATAACCCTAACCCTACTAACTACCTATCCTTGTATTATAACCCTAACCCTACTACCTATCCTTGTACTATAGCCCTAACCCTACTACCTATCCCTGTACTATAACCCTAACCCTACTACCTATCCTTGTACTATAGCCCTAACCCTACTACCTATCCCTGTACTATAACCCTAACCCTACTACCTATCCCTGTACTATAACGCTAAACCTACTAACTACCTTTATACTATAACCCTAACCCTACTAAATACCTATCCTTTTACTATAACCTTATTAACTACTAACTACTTATAAAGCAGCCATGACAGCCACTATAATCATAGTTGCCGAATGTCCCAAACTTCCCAAGACACTCTAAATTTGCAGAACAAATCCCTGCAATTTCTGGCATGTCCTGGCCCAAAATCTTTAACTTGTACTATAACCCTAACCCTGCTATAAAGCAGCCATAATAGCTTCTATATGCCAAGTTGTCAAATGTCCCAAATTTACAGAGGTAGTTTTTAGAAACAATCCCTGCCAATTCTGCCATGTCCCGGCCATAAAAGAGGCATGGCTTGGAAAAACAATGCCCAAAAAGTGGGCAATCCCAGTTATTTTTCAGGGGTTCTGTAAGTAGTTGGGGGTAGGACATAAACTTTTATTGTTGGCAAGAAAACAGATGGATCCATCAGAGTTTTGGTATTTATTCCATCCAAAGTAATCGAAACCCAGCCAAACTCTTCAGCCCACTCCATGCACCATAGGCCCCTTATTCTCACAGAGCTCAGTGTAAAGTAACCCCCTTATGTCTGGCAAGGTTTCTTATAAAACAGGCATTGTTCTATAGGGCGCTGCCTTCCAAAAGGTGGCACTAGAGCAAGTTTTCTTTTTTTTTTTCACTAGGGACAGCTTATTTGCATATTCTTTCCCAGAATTCATAGCAGTGCTTATGTGGTCTGTAAGATTCTGCACACCGAACAGTGACTTACAAAGGCAGTCTCTTTAGAGGGGCATAATACTCTTTTATAACCCATGGTGATCTACCTGTAATGTCAGGGCATGAAATTCATTAAATGCAACCTAACAGACAGTACGGGGCTGATTTAAGGCGGCAGCGGGACCCTTTATCTTATAGGCCCCTGTGCAACTGCACAGTTTGCACATACGGTATATCCACTCTTTATTCGGTATTACATTTGTATGGACTGACAATGTAATTCAATGTATAGCAGACTTTAAGTCAAGGAGGCTGATTTCTGTTTCACCGAGGGTTCTTGTAAGGAAGCAGAATTATCTATTTATGTTCTGCCAGCTCCCCTGTTCACTTTGGGTTGAGTTTGAGTAATGCTGCCTGCAATTTCCATTTGCTCCAGGCGTCTATTTTCTGCGAGTGCCTGTAGCATGCACCACTGCCTCCTGTATGATGCATCAGTCTCTTCCAGCAAGCTCTATTCATTTCAAGCCGCTAGTGGCATGAGTGACAAATATACTTTACAATTACTCTCTCCGAAGTGATGCAGGACAGAAAAAAGATGATTAAAAAGATCTGTATGGGGCACAATGTTAGAGAATTGTAGAAAATTGGGAAAAATTGTTTTTCTGCAGAAAATATTATGTTATTGCCAACTTCTCAGGAGTATTTTAATGGCATATAACAAATAGCTTTGTTCCAGTGATGTAACTACCATCGCCGCTGCCATGGAGGACCAAGGCTCGGGGTTTGGGACAATATCTTGGCGCTGACCAGTGTCAGTCATTTCAGCAGGACAGTAGTGGGAAGTGGAGAGGACTGAGGCTTGTAAATATATTGGGGTTTGGTTTAGGGTCGGATAATCGAGGGGTCTGGTCTAAGGTCTGATAATTTAGAGGTCTTGGGTCTGATAATTTAGGGCTTTGATCTGAGGTCTGAAAATTTTGAGGTCTGGGATCTGATAATTTAGGGGTCTAATAATTGGATTTGGTCTGAGGTCTGACAAGTTTGACATACAATAACTTAGATGTCTGATAGCATTCTAATACATTTAGGAGTGCTTTTTGGGGTCTAACCTGAGTAAACATGGATTTAAGGGTCTGGCCTGGGCAGTGCAGTACTCTGATTCCCTGGACCTACCAAATGAAATGATGCTAGAGATCCACCCTCCAACAGATCCTTGTAAACAGACCACCGTACACTTTTACTATGGGTGTATACTGTTGGACCATTGTGCTATATCAAGGGCCAACTGGAGGATCCTCTGGAACTCTGGTGGGCCAGCCTGATTGAATTCAATGTCCTGTTCTGGGGTCTAAATAAACCCGAGACCTGGTCAAAGGTAACATAACATATCATTGCTGAACTTTTTGTTATTTTTATTCCCAAAACTATATGCTTAGGGCACACTCGGTGGCTTAATTGTATCTTTTTTTTTGCAACGTAACTCCTAATTTTCACTTGGAACTGGTCACTGTTCATGCTCAGGGGTGGTGGTGGCCCATTCAGAGGTTTGCGATTTCCCAGTGACGCCCCAGCTTTGATCCTATGTAAAGGGGTTTGCCCACACTGAATATTTGGCTATATTGTTATTACAACTATTAAAAACAGTATCCAAAGGAGATGACCTATACACAATAAACCTCAAGGGCTGACATCCTTTGTCTCGAAGAAGGCCCAAAGAGAACCCTAGTGATGACATGGTACCTAGAATCACCAAAAATTTGTGTAGACTCTTGAATCCACCACCACGTCTTATGCGTATCGAAGGGGACAAGAATGACGAGGTACAGGGCATCATAGTTGTCAGCACATGTCCTATGGGTCAATACTGAGTATGGTGACACAGAAATTATTGTCATCTATTTAGAGATCTGGGTCACATGCCCTGGAGTCAGCAACCAAGCAGAAAACCGAAGGTCAGAATAACTAACACTGATATCAAGCTAAAGGTCTAAAGAATCACTGATAATTGAGAAAACACCAAGAATAACCCAGAGGTGAATAACTTGAGTGTGACCATTAACATAGACATTTCTCAGACAACTGGTCAAAAAACATCAGGGTTCAACTGGGAAACAGTATATAATACTAAGAATATAGAACTACAGTATAAGCCAAACTACAAAACCCAAAACCAGGCCATGAGGCCAGGAGGTTACAGATGTCTTGTCATACGATGTACCAGTAGTCTTCAACTCTGTTGTGGTCGTAGGAAATTTGGAGCTTCATAGGAGGCAAATGGAGCTCCGAATCCTTCAAAAACCATTCATTATATACTAAAAAGCAATTGATGAATAAATTCTAGTGAAAGATATTCTTTAAACATGAGAAGAAGCAAATATTAGTCCCTCAGATGGTTGGGCCACAACCAAGGGCGCATATTTTCTGAAAACCACCTAAGGCATCTCTTTGTCATAGCGTCTCTGTCTTATTCTCCTCTGAGTGCTGTTATAAAACAGAGAAAAACCTATTGCTCATGTTAACTGGGTCACTTACAAGCACAAGGCTTCCTCAGGCTACTACTATGATTTCTCTCACAATTGCTTCTCTTTCAGTCAGTGCCGTCTAATATATTGATTGCGGGAGGACTAAAATAATTATGGTACATTTAGACCAAATACTTTGTACCTCTTCCTGTAGTATGGGAGCACTCCGAGTCTGGAAAGCAGAAGATACAGATGATATGTGTGATAAACTGAATTATAGCAATACTGCAAGTGATACTTATCCTACCATTACACTGTGGCTTTTTAAGCAGGGTTGGGCTGACCATTGGGGTATTAGAGCAATGCGCAAGGGACCCTTGTCAGAAAGGATGGCCATGGGCAGAGGCATGAAGCTCTTTATAGTACTGGTGTCCTCATATTGGGAAGGACCACCTAAGGCTCCTGGGCCGGGATCTACCGCACCTCCTGCACCTTCTCCAGTTAAACCCTGGGCATGGGAAGGTCTTCTCCCATGGGCATGTCCTTTATCATGGGCAGCTCTTACAGATCTTGGAACAACCCCTATAGATCTGCAAATATTCAGGATGGAATTTATTCTAGTTTATGAAAAGGAATTTATTTTATGTATTTAATGATTAAAACCAGATGGAGAAATCTATCAATTTTTTTATAATCTGTTTTTATTTTCTGTTTGTAGATTTTTTTTCCTATTTTCTGTACATGATTATGGGGTCGGCCATCTTACTTCTCTATTAACAGCATTTAGTGATCTGCTTTACAACATAGTCATGGACATAGACAATAATAGTCTAGAGTCAACTCTTTGAGATCTATGGGAGAATATTCTAGACTTGCTCTGTGCAGGGAGGGGGAGGAGATAAGCTGTGACATCATCTATTGTCAGTAGTGATGTAATGATGAGTGTTAAGTGGTGTTATCTATAGAGGTGTTATCTTCTATTGTAATACTGTCTGTGTTATAAATGAGGTGAGTGCTGCAAAGAAAATCACTGCAGGAGTGGCAAATATCAGTTTATTTTTATGCTTAGTGGTCAGAGTGAAAATGGCAAGCTATAGTGCTTTTTTAAATACGGAAAGTGACATGGAGAATTAATAATAAAATCATCAAAAGTTTTACATAAAAAATTAACTTAAGAAATAAGCAATTTTTGGTGAGATATTCCCTTTAACTCTTTGCTTTCCATAGCAACTATAAATCACATTGTTTCAACATTCCATTGAATTCCAAATCGCTAAAACCCCTTCCCCCCAATAATATGGACCCCTGAAAAATGCTAATACCAGCCAAGGACGGGTTATATATTTACTTGTCAGGGCTCCATATGCATTTTTTTTCCCATCAATGTCTGATAAATGGGTCTCTGCGGCAGTAAATCAATGTGCGGAGAGGATGGATGGGACGTAGAAGCAGACAATGCATTTTCTGTAGGTTTTTCTCATAGTCCAATTCCCTCATTCTAGGGAGGGGAAGGGTCTGGTATACACAAGCTTGTCTCCTGGTCACTATAACTCAGTTTCTGGAGGTCATTGCTTTTCACATTGCTGCATAGTGAGGGGCTGAGGCTCTTACATTCATTTATTGCATTATTTAATGAGTCTATTAAAGGACCTGGTATCATCTCCCCAGATGTATATGGTGGCTTCACGTTACCATGCACGGCGCACTCCTTGGACTCATAACCACGTACTTCGCATAAGACGCTGTAAAACTTGGAGAAAGTTTTAATTAGGCAATAAATACATTGGATAATCTGACAATTTACTAGAACACTATATTTTACTATCAAGAGGCGTCAATGCTGCCAGGTAGGAGCCGGATAAGCCGGAGTTTATAGGTGTGCTTAGCACTAGCGCGATCCAATTACAAAAACGTCTCTGTACTGTAGTTTATTATTATTATGGGCTGTCAAGTCGATTTCAACTCCTGGTGATCGTACAAAGAGGGTTCCTATAGGACCGTCATCTCTAACCTGTTGCTTTTCAGCTTTTGCAAAACTACAACTCCCAACATGCCAGGACAGGAAGACATTGTTCTAGATTTTTAATACAAATCCCTTCATTGCTTCCCTTCCCATAGCCAGTAGTCAGGAGTGAACACAGAAATCATGGGGCTTCATAGCAAAAGACAGAATTGAGCTCCCTCTTCCCTAAAAAACACAGGGTAAAGAAGGACAATGGTTGTAGAGATAGTTTGAGAGAAGTTAGGAGGGCAACTCTCTCTGCCTGTAAGTGTGATAGACACATGTGAACAAAGGGTTGCTAGACGTTGTTTTGATTTGCAAACTGGCAGGGAGAAGCTCTCCAGCTGCTAGCTATGGTTGTCTAGTGTTTAATAAGTGTCGGACAGGACAGCATTTTCTTTTGTTGCTGTTTTCTTTTATTTTCTGTATATTTGTAACCCTATCAGTAAAACCTGAGCCGGTATCAGCTTACACCTCCTATCTGCTGCTGTTTGGCCTAGTTTTCATGAAACAGACATGTGTCCTTTGAGTCCAGCAAAGTCGATCCTGAGTATAATCTCACAATATATACAGGATTTGGAGCTTTGTAATGAAAAAAAATATATATTATCTTAATTTATTTTTAAAAAAATTCAAAAATGTGAACTTTCCTAGATTAAAAATAAAAATAATTTATTAAAATAATTTGAATACTGTTTCAATTAAAAATTATCAAAAAAGTATTCAAAGATGGACATTTAATGTAAAGGTGCCTTAGATATCAGACCATCAGATTGGTGGACCGTCTAATGTAGGGTGGTGATCTGACTCTCTCTCGAAATTAGCTTTCTAGCAGGGGCTTACTCCTACTGGGTACCAGGACTTTACCCCAGGTCAAGGTATTTATAATGGGGAGTCATACATACAGGTAAGTATGTTTATTATCGGGTAGGACCGCCCACTGGACTCCTAATTATTAAAATGAATAAAGTATTATTTAGACTGAATCTTTTCCCACACATATGTATATCAATCTGCTCAGCAAATCCCGCTCTATACCAAACTGTTCACAGATTTCACTGCATTTTCAATGCGCTTGGCATACTGCTGACATTTTTGCTGAACTGTAATGTAGCAGTCATGGTGGGCATCGGGCAGCACCCTAACATCACTCCACAACACATCTGCTATTCATTCTGGAGACAGCCACAATGTAGATGAGCTATTATACAATATGCTGACTTTTTACAGCCATAGAAAGAGCCATATCTCCATGTTTGCAGCCGTGTCCTCTAATAACATAATTCAATAGACAACCTTTGGTGGAGTGACATTATTTAATGTTTCCGTGCGTGTCAGCGGTTCTCTTCTGTGTACGCCAACCCGGGGTTAAACACAATATCTGATAAAGAGTTCTCTTCATTCTAGAAATGTGATTTAGCTAAACATTACTCAGAAAGGCCTAGAGAAGTCTACCAAGTGCCCTCAGTCCCCATCCTGCATTATAGCTCTTGAACTTTACAGAATCCAATTTTAGAAACATCACAAGACATTTCTCAAAACAGAATCAGAAAATGTAGTTGTGTTCTGAACCAAGAAGGGAAAAAACATAAGCAGAATATAATACGTCTGACGGCAACGGAACAAGTCGCTGATCTCCTTTATAGCTGTCATATAGGGTATTAGGGAATAGCACCATGCATTAGCTGAATACAGAACCCGGCCAAGTTAAAGGGGATATATAGCTGTGTAACCATTTTTATAGGGCCTCAATGCAGCTATTATAAAAAACTAAGCGACTACTAGTTATGATACAAATATCCTGTTGTTTTGGGTATACAGCTCCTATGCATAGCTATTATATCTCCATGTTTACAGACTACAAGTCATCTCTGTGTGTAGACTATTGTCAGCGTTGCACCCCTGTGCTACTAGGGGTCTTTAACAAGGGTCCTGGTAGCAAAAAAGAAAACTTTGTGTCAGTCTCAAAACTTTTGGCCACAACTGTAATCCAATCCTGCTGTCAGGTTTAGGTGAACCAAAGGTGCATGAAGGCCCCGCTACCACTCTGATCGTGGCGCCATGTGCTACTCTCTTTATTCTGCCTCCTTTGTCCCTAACACATAGACAGTAGAAAAAGGGGTAACACGTCACAGCAGGATTGGATTACAGTCCTGGCCAAAAGTTTTGAGATTGACACAAATTTTGGTTTTCACAAAGTTTGCTGCTACAATGTTTCTAGTTCTTTTAGTCTCTGCTATACTGAAGTACAATTAGAAGGATTTTATAAATTTTTACACTTTTATTGACAAACACATCAAGTTTTTACAAACACTCAATGGGGCAAATTTATGGTGTATCATATGCCAGTCTTAATAAAGAGCCTGAATGGCGGAGGGAACGAGAACTTTATAAAGCGGCTGTGTAGAGGGATTGATGAATTCCCCCAATATTTACAGTGTTGACCCTTATTTTTCAAGACTTCTACAATTCCCCCCGGCATGCAGAGTATCAGCTTCTGGGCCAAATCCTGACTAATGATAATCCATTCTTGCCTAGTCAGTGTTCGGGGTTTATCACAGTTTCGGTGTTTTCAATTGTCCATCGGCTTTTTGAGGATTGACCACAAGTTCTCAATAGGATTGAGATATGGGGAGTTTCCTGGCCGTGGACCCAAAATGTCAACGTTTGTTCACTGAGACTCTTAGTTCTCACTTTTGTTTAGCTTTTCTTCTCTAGACAATAATTCTTCCAGATGTCTGATGGGGACTTCAATAGAGAAAATATCGGTACCCCAAACCTCTACAGTCCAATCCCTGGAGTTCCTTCAGAATGTCAGTCTGTCCTTGATGTTTTTCTTGGAAAGAAGAGGCTACTGGAAGAATGATTGTCCAGAGACGAAAAGCTGAGGCTACCATGAGTCCAGAGTCCTGTGTCAGACCAGGGTTCCTTCAGCTCACCAGAGGAGATTTAGTGGCCGCGCTCTATCTATATAGGACATATTCAGGTTTACTTTTTAGTTACATTGTAATCTTTGTACAGATAGGACATACAGAAAATTTATCACAGAGCACACCAAAGTCATCAAAAAAGTCAAGTTAAACCCATAAAATTGGACTTTAGTGCCAAGTGAGTGTCTCCAAAGGCATGTCCAAATGGGGTTGTCTTTGGTGCAACATAATTGAGTCAAGGTCTGGTCCTATTGAGGTACTCCGAAGGGTCAGGCCAACCCTCTGGGAAAAGGTGTAAACTAGAACCAAGAAAGGGTGCCATTTTGTCGCACCCTGCTCTGCAATATACACGTTGTGAACGTATAGGGACAAGCCCAACCATGGCACACATATAGACACTGCACAATTGAACGGTTTACATAGTCACTCCACCCCATTTCCTCTTATTTGTAATTACATCTAATTACGTGATACTAAAGCCAAACCAGAAAACAAAAGCCATATAAAAGTAAGACTCCTTTTGCAATAAATTGTTGGTAATTATACTCAGCATTTCATTTTACTATGGTCGAATAAATATGAATTACAGAGCAGTATATTGCCATATTCTCTAGTTACTGCAGTAAGTTGTCCTAATTACCATGTAGCCAATTCACATTAAGAGCGTGAATGCTGAGACAGCAGTGTAATTGTTAGGATGGATCCTGTTTGATGTCCCTTGGATTTAGAACCCCGCTGTTACAACATCCCTCCGTCCTTGCGCTCGCTGTATGAGCGGATGTAATCAGAGCAAATGTATTCAGAGCAATCTTAATGCTATGGGAGACTACATGCAATCAGCCGCCGAACGTGACCATCGCACCATATGTGGCCCACACAGGGGTATATGAATCTTGTAAAGAATCTTGTACTTGTATGACACTGACCACAAAAGATAGGATGCCTTGTATGTATGCAGTGCTCACATAAAAGAAAAAAAATCTAAAATTAGTACAATTTACACATAAAACCCCTGCCAACATATCCAGGACCGAAGCTATCACACTGCTCTCCCAGAGAAAATATTCTGTTTGGAGTCCTAGGAAAATCAGACCCCACCCCTGCTTTGTGACCTGGAGGGTTGTTTGTCATGTGGGTAATTTTGGCTCTACTGAGATGAGAAGAGCATCAGAAATGGCCAATAATTTGGAAGACGGTTTACTTTGTGAAATTGGGATTTCTAAATTTGTTCTCATTATTAAGGTGCAGCCACATTAAATTTAATTGAAATTTTGTCTAAACATATTTTATAGATTTTTTTTTTTATAGGTTCACAATTAACACAGATAGTTCCTTCAAAGATCCACTCAAAACTTTAATGGCCTCATCTGTATTTAAAAATGACTTCCTTCCTTTCTTCCACTTTCTCTTCTTCACTCCCTCCCTTTCTTCCTGCTTTTCTCCCCAACTACCCCCTTCCCACTTCTTTCCCACCTTCCTTCCTATATCCCTTCTTTTCTTTTCCCTTCCTACCTCCCTTTCTCCCTCCATTCAACTCAATTCTTTTCCTTCCCTTCCTTCCTTCCTTCCTTCCTTCCTTCCTTCCTTCCTTCCTTCCTTCCTTCCTTCCTTCCTTCCTTCCTTCCTTCCTTCCTTCCCTTCCTTTTTCTCCTCTCCTTTCCTTCCTTCATTCCTTCCTTCCTCCCTCTCCCTTCCTTTTTCTCCTCTCCTTTCCTTCCTTCCTTCCTTAATTCCTTCCGTCTACTTCCTTCCTATCCTCCTCCTTCCCTTAAATCCCTTTCCTTCTTCCTAACTATGCCCTTCCTTCTGACCTTCTTCCATCCCTCATTCTCTTCCTTCCATTCTCCCTTCCTTCTGACCTTCTTCCATCCCTCCTTCTGTTCATTCCATCCTCCCTTCCTTCTGACCTTCTTGCATCCCTCCTTCTCTTCCTTCCTTCCTCCCTTCCTTCTGACCTTCTTCCATCCCTCCTTCTCTTCGTTCCATCCTCCCTTCCTTCTGACCTTCTTCCATCCCTCCTTCTCTTCCTTCCATCCTCCCTTCCCTCCATCCTCTTTCCCTCCGTCTCTTCCTCCCTCCCTCCATTCTTAAAAACAGTAAGCAGATCCGAGACTATGTAGCACTTCTATAGTTTTTAGAATACAATGACACTGGACAGAACTTTAAGAAACAAATGCTCTAAATCCAGGCATTATATTCATGCTAAGTGATCTCGGGTCCACTTCTGTGCTAATGAAGTGCCCCCTCCCCAACTCATCATCAACCAGAGCATAAAGAATTAATATGTAAATTTGACATGTCCGATCCACTCAGTTCTATTGAGTTATATTATGTGGTCCCTCTATGTGGGTAAATATGGTCGATTTTATTCTTACATGAAGGATTCTGAAGAAATATATCCCGTTGCGTTTCACAACTATATTCTATTATAAAAGCAGCAGGGAGGAGTGTAAGAGTTCACTGCGCTATAATTGAACAGGTAAACTGCTCGCACTCGCACGGATCTTCAAAAAATGCAGCGCAATGGAAATATTCACCTGTATGTAAAAGATTGGATATGATTATATATGATTTATTACTATTATTTCTATAGTATTACCGTTTTCTGTGCAAAAACAGGGAAAACAGGATTGAGAAAGTAGGGGGGGTCTCTCTGCATAATGCTGCGCTATAGTGCCAAGGGAATAATAATGCTATATATACCCCAAATAATACCACCATACTGTGCCCAAATGATATACAGTGCACATAATACAGCTATATATTTCCCACATAATATTGCAACTGAATTATAAAATAATACCGCCATACACCACTATATAATACTTGGTTGTTTTAGTTCATTCCTAAATTTCCTGTCCTAGTATTTGAGCATTTGCCCAGTTTGACACTCCCTACAACTGGCCCTGTAAAAACGTTGCCCTGAATGATAAAGGGAATGTATCATCATTTAGTTATATATTGAACCCCGATAGTAAATTTTATCACTTTTTTTCTAATCTAATGTTTTTATCCTATTTTCGACACGCGATTATGGGGGCGGCCATCTTGCCTGAGTTTCTCCTCAGCTCTATTAACAGCATTTAGTGATCTGCTTTACAGCATAGTCATGGCCATAGACGGGAATAGTCTGGAGCTGACTCACTGAGGTCTATGGGAGATTTTTCTAGACATGTTCTCTGCAGGGAGGCGGAGGAGATAAACTGTGACATCATCTATTGTCACTAGTGGATGTAATGATGTGAATGGTGGTATCTATAGAAGTTTTAACTTCTATTGTAATTCTGTGATACCTTTCATAATTGAGAGTATTGCTTCAAAGAAAACCAGAATTGGCAAGTATGAGTTTAATTTTAAGCTTAATGGCCAGAGTGAAATTGCAACATTTAGTACATTTTAAAAAACATTCTTAAAAAATTATGTTTAACATAAAAAGTTGGTTTAAAAAATAGGCCATTATCTAGTGATACATTCTGTTAAGAATATATTATATTTATAAATATATATATTGATAGATGTATCTGGATGTATATATTTGTACAGTATATTCCCTCATTTAACAAGAAGGTGGAAAATATTTGCCTCCTTCCTCTGATAATTTATACAAATGGACCGGTTCAGGTTTATCAGTCACTCGAAGCATTAAGAGCTCTTGGAGAGGCCAACTTGTGCTTTGCCGTAGGAGAGGATTGTGTAGCGCAGCAGGACTTCTGCTTACTTACAGACGTAGCAGAGCTGAATCGGGGAATTGTTTCTTTTGTGCGGCATGTAAATCCCTAAGTAAAATTACTGCAATGAAGTAGGTTTACCTAAAGTGTTATGAAAGACCGTATTGTGATATGACATCATGACAAACTCAGCTCTTCTACACGAGGCTACATAGGGAATAGAGCAAAGCACTGCAGAGCATACAGGCAGCTTCTGTCTTATACTATTGCTATATCCACTACTTGTATTATACACTGTTTGTTGACAGGCACATATAGTGGAAATGTTCTCAGATTAGATATCGGACTTGGCTTTATTCAAGATTTACTGTAGTGCCAGCATAGGAAGCGAGCGAGGACATTGTATTGTCTGTGTCACTCTGTTTAGGTTTGCAATGAATAAGAAATGAAGCAACTTTGCTAAAAGCCTTGACCGAAAAAAACATATCGTACCGTTTTGTGTCCACAGCTCCGATGCACATCGATGTGTTGCATATTACAGGAGTTTTTTAGGGTAGGCCATCAATGACTGATCAGTGCAGACCCCTCTGCAGGTATCTCTACTGATCAGAAGAAAGGGGCAACACCCACTGGAGCAATGACCCTATTACTCTGACACTGCCTTGTATTGCAGCTAAACCATTACAAGTGATGGGGCTGAGCACAGGAAAGCTGCAGTACCAGGCGCAGCTACCTTTACGTGACTGTCACTGACAGCGGCGAAGAAGCTGGGGGCTACAGTGCGTCTTCTGCTGACTGGGGAGGGTCCTTGTATTACTATCAATGTAAAACCCCTTTAAAATAGCAATTCTACTCAGATTTTCACCCATAGTTTTAATAAATTAACTATAATTTTAATAGTTTATCCATAGGCTAAGTCTTCACTATCAGTTTGGTGGGGGTCCAACTTTCTACCCCCACGATCAGCTGATTGACGGGTCTGTAGCACTCTGGCCCTCTCGCTGTTTAGCAGGCACAGCACCATATATTTTGTAGTGGCTGTGCCTGGTATTGCAGTTCAGTCCCATCCACTGGAATAGAACTGAGCTCCAGAGAACTATACCAGCTGATCAGTGGCGGTCTCTGGAGTTGCACCCTCACTCATCTAATATTGATGACCAATCCTAAGGAATGAACATAAAAGGGGTTTTCCAGACCTAATCATTTATAACCTGATGGATCATCAATTGAAGATTGACAGGAGTCCAACACATGGGATCCCTCCCCGGATCAGCCATTCGAAGAGGCTGTGGCAGATGAGTGCTGTGGCTGTGCTTGGTATGAGAGCTCAGCCCATTCACTTGAATGGGACTGAGCTGCAAACAGTCCATGTGACCGATGAACAAGGCATCACATGGCCTGAGAAGTGGAAATGCTGCTCTCTGCTGCTTCAAACAGCTGATCTGCATGGGTCCCAGGTGTCAGAACCCTATGAATCTTACTCAATTAATAGGTCATCAATTAATAAGTGGTCCAAGACATTTAAAGGGCCACCATCACACATAGGCCCACATTTAGTCAAGTTTGTGCTAAAATTTTTGGCTACAGGATTAGTAAATCCGGGGGCCATAGTATATGGAGGTTGTAAGAATTGGTCTGAGCTGTAGTTAGGCTTCCCTACACCCGGGGCAAAGGCTTTGTTTACTACCCTTTCTATATCACTAAATACATATTGTGGCCTATTGGCGCCCCTTCCCTGACAACCCGCACCCCCGGCACATGCCCCCACTTATGGACTCCCGGTCAGTCATTGCATTGAAGGACACCACAGTCAACCTCACCCCAACCTGGAATGGCTGACAACAGGGAACAATACAATACACAGACACAACATGGACTTGCGCTTGTCTGTACCTTTAAAAAAAATCAATGTCAGGAAGAAATAAGTGTCCTCTTCCCAATTCACGTTTCAGACGCCTCTCGATGGTCGCGGTGACAGAACAGGCATTAGCAGATTATTCCCCTATAATACGCTCGAGCTCGTTCTCCCCCATAAAGGGTTTTTTCCGTCTCCACAATACGTTATTTTCTGACTTCTGTATCATCTGAAATTACACATTTAACTTTCATGTTGGGGTTTCTGCCAGGCGGATATTAAAAAGTCTCCTATCAGAGCCGAGCGTGGCGCGATAACTGACAGGACATTATGAAATTCTGATCTAGAATTTCCTGCCAATTGTTGGAGTTCCTTCACCGGTGTTTTTCCATTTAATGGTGTATTAATACAGAGAATATGCAGCTTTATAATTCTTCAGATCTTTTGTGTGTTTTATTACAAAGTCCATTTTTCTTATTGTTGTGTTAGACATTCAGGGGTTCTACGGTCTAGTACGGCAAAATTGGCGAATTCTGACAGTCGTAATAGAGAGCAATGGTCGATTTATAAAGGCAGATTTATTATCATGTCTAAAAGAAAATGTTTTTGTTGCCCATAGCAACCAATCACAGTCCAAAGCAATCAATAGCGGACTACAGCAACCAATCACAGCCAATAGCAACCAATCACAGCCCAAAGCAACCAATCACAGCCCATACCAACCAATCACAGCTCATACCAACCAATCACAGCTCATAGCAACCAATCACAGCCCAAAATAACCAATCACAGCCCAAAATAACCAATCACAGCCCAAAATAACCAATCACAACCCAAAGCAACCAATCACAGCCAATAGCAACCAATCACAGCCCAAAATAACAAATCACAACCCAAAGCAACCAATCACAGCGCATACCAACCAATCACAGCTCATACCAACCAATCACAGCTCATACCAACCAATCACAGCTCATAGCAACCAATCACAGCCCAAAGCAACCAATCACAGCCCATACCAACCAATCACAGCCCAAAGCAACCAATCACAGCCCAAAGCAACCAATCACAGCCCAAAGCAACTAATCACAGCCTATAGAAACCAATAACAGCCTATAGTAACCAATCACAGCCTATAGCAACCAATCACAGCCTATAGCAACCAATAACAGCCTATAGTAACTTATCACAGCCTATAGCAACCAATCACAGCCTATAGTAATCAATAACAACCTATAGCAACCAATCACATCCCATATCAACCGATCACAGCCTATAGCAACCAATAACAGCCTATAGCAACCAATCACAGCCTATAGCAACCAATCACAGCCTATAGCAACCAATCACAGCCTACAGCAACCAATCACAGCCTACAGCAACCAATCATAGCCTATAGCAACCAATCAGAGCCCAAATCAACTAATAACAGCTTATAGCAATCAATAACAGCCTATAGCAACCAATTACATCCCATAGCAACCGATCACCGCCCAAAGCAACCAATCAAGCCCAAAGCAACCAATCACAGCCCATACCAACCAATCACTGCACAACTTTAATTTTTCAGGAGCAGAGTACGAAATGAAATCTGGCCTGAGATTGGTTGATATGGGCTGTGATTGGTTGCTATAGGCTATGATTGGTTGGTATGGGTTGTTATTGGTTGCTATAGGCTGTGATTGGTTGCTATGAGCTGTGATTGGTTGGTATGGGCTGTGATTGGTTGCTACAGGCTGTGATTGGTTGCTATGAGCTGTGATTGGTTGGTATGGGCTGTGATTGGTTGCTATAGGCTGTGATTGGTTGCTATGGGTAACTAAGACTTTTTTGCTTTTAGACAGGATTAATAAATCTGCCCACTGAGTGCAGATAATGACATGGTAGAAGGAGCACTGTTAAATTGTGGCGTATGTCATGGAAGGAGGGTCCGCTGTCAGGGAGTGGGGGGGCTTCTAAGTTAGAGTACCTAATAACCAAAATGTAATACATGGTCACCATTCATCTGAATATTACCTAAGCCAGTACTGTAAAATGTATGATTTACCCTTAGGATCCCCCCCCCAGGAGTTCAATGGTTGGGGGTCTGACACTTGGGACCGCCCATCCATCAGCTGTTTAAAGGGACCGCAGCATTCGGGTGAGCGCTGTGTGGCCTCCTCACTTAATGCCAAGCGCAGCACCATACAATGCATAGTGGCTGTGCTTGGCATTGCAGCTTAGCCCCATTCACTCTGGCACAGAGCTGCGCATGGGCCACATGACTGACGAATGTCACACCCCTGGCTGTGAAGCAGAAGCCAAGCTTTGAGCGGTTGATCTGTGAGGTCCCGGGTATTGGACCCCCACCAATCAGATATTGGTTACACATCCTACGGATATAAGGTTGTCAAGATGTAACTCCCAAAAAACTCGATAAAGGGGTTCTCTCATAGGATGTTTTTTTTTTTTTTCAGAATTCTCTAATCGGATATTTGGATATTATGTGTTTTTTTTTTTCAATCTTTTTAATAATTTATATATTGAATTATAGAAAAGAACATTATTTCAAGCAAATATTTCCCTTCGGTTCCCCCAGACAGTAACATATAGTAACCCTGCTCATTGTACTGCACATAATGCCTGCTCCGAGTACAGATGAAAAGACTGATGAAAAATTCAGTAGCAAAACGTGCGTTTCATAAGTCAGTATAACACATGCAAATACACATAGAGGACATAGTGTGTAGTGACTATACTGCGGCTGGATGTTACAGCAGGCCAGCGTCAGCGCCTACGTTATCTGCTATATTACATCTTCTTATATGCTCGTCCTATGTACAAAAGGATTACTAAAGTTACTGGCAGCGTTCCAGACCTGTCAAAGTCGATTTCCCTGCAATGCTTCTAAGTAGCGTACACAGTAACAAGGGATGGAGCAGGCAGCTGGTTATTACTAGCGAGATGAAAATATCTCTCCGGATGTTATCGCAAACATGCTTTTAACATCTGCAGCCATCATCGGTGGCCCCGAGACGGCTTCAGACATTGTGGCCACATCAAAATGAGGGTTATGTCACTTGCGTCATGCTACCTGTGACACACGCGTGACCTGTGATGCTCCCCCCATCACAGCAAATGCAATGGGCAAGCTGAAGTTAGGCCAAATATAGTTCACGTGGAGACTGCAATTCAGCCGTGTGGAAGAAGACGTCAGATGCAAATTATTCTTTACACAAACATGGGGGAATTCTATTAACCCATCTATGCCAGTTTTCTTTCTTGCCCCAAAAGATGCGCCACATCTGCCATTCTGCACCTCACCCCCACTTTCTGCAAAGAGAGTAAACTGGAGAGTGGGGCAGGGCCAAGCTGGGGATGTCTCAGCCCAACATATATATAATAACTCATAACTCAGAGTTCCATACCCATACTGGTGTAGACTTACATACTGGTGTAGACTTCCATACTGGTGTAGACTTCCATACTGATGTAGACTTCCATACTGGTGTAGACTTCCATACTGATATAGACTTCCATACTGGTGTAGACTTCCATACTGGCATAGACTTCCATACTGGTGTAGACTTGCATACTGGTGTAGACTTACTGTATATACTGGCGTTGACTTCCATACTGATGTAGACTTCCATACTGGTGTAGACTTACATACTGGCATAGACTTCCATACTGGTGTAGACTTGCATACTGGTGTAGACTTCCATCCTGGCATAGACTTCCATACTGGTGTAGACTTACATACTGGTGAAGACTTACATACTGGCACAGACTTACATACTGGCATAGACTTACATACTGGTGTAGACTTACATACTGGCATAGACTTCCAAACTGGCGTAGACTTACATACTGGCATAGACTTACATACTGGTGTAGACTTACATACTGGTGTAGACTTACATACTGGCATAGACTTCCAAACTGGCGTAGACTTACATACTGGCGTAGACTTTCATACTGGCATAGACTTACATACTGGTGTAGACTTCCATACTGGCATAGACTTCCATACTGGTGTAGACTTACATACTGGCGTAGACTTCCATACTGGCACATGGGCATGCGCCTGATTTATTAAAAAGCCAGAGCCTTTTGATAATTGAGGTGTGACTCGCGCCGGTTGAGGCCCTTATTAAGACTGGCAAAGCAAACACCAGTCTTAATAAATTCTCCTTATACTGTCTAAAGTTTCTCAGTGGCGTTTCTTGGGCTAAGGGTGTGCAGAGGTCACACCTGAGCCCTAGTACCTAAAGAAGTTTAGAGGCCTCTCAACCACAAAAAGACACCAGTATTACAAATGGTACATTGTAAAAGGTCATTGGGGCAGCTGGCTCCAAAGTCACCTCCCAGGAGTTATCTTCAGGAAGAGCTTGGACTGTGGGAAAATATTAGTTCTTCCTTCTAATTCTGTATTGGGCAATGCACATGTTGTACTAATTGCTGCCATTGACCAATAATGGAGTTATTATTATTCTTTTGTTCCTCATATATTCTCCTCACAGTGTTTTCCTTCTGCTGCCTCGGTAAGATTGCTCTCTGTCCCTTTCTTTCTGTTGTCTAATTTACTTATCTCAGGCACCAACACTCGTGACCCATAGGGAGTAAAGTAACCATTGGAACTTTTTAAAGTGTGGAAATAAACCCTAAGGAAACCCCATCAGAAATGAGAAGAACATACAAGCACCATGCAGCAGTTACTAACATCATCGATGGATTCAAGCCCATGTCTCCAGTGCTGGAGGGCTAGACTGGTCACCTCTGAACCTCCATACCAACATGTTGTCTAGATCGTTATGGAAATATTCTTCTATGACTTGTTCACAAAGAATTGCAAAGGACTTTCTATACCCCCTGAAATTGTTGGTTACCAATTAACCCAAACCATGCCGCTCAATGTGCATTAACAAGTAAGACGCTCAATACCTCATAGCCGAAGGCCAGTGGTAATCTCGAAGGAAAGGTAGCAAAAACTGCGGATAGATATATGTGAGTAATTGGGAAGGAACAAGTAGCCTATTGAGATACGACAGCACTGATGTGGACTTTTCTTCAAGTTGAATATCAAATAAGTATGGACCACAGGGACAACCTGGAAATGTATCGGAAAATTCCACCTTAACCCAATGTATATGCTTGTTTGAAGGAATGCACTACTATGCAAAGCCCGAGAAAGAGGTGCATGACACATGGATGTAACACCCACACCATCTCCATAAGCCCTGCCCTGCACCCCCACCAATCAGACCAATACCTGGTCCAATTCTGCACCTTGAGGGGATTTATCAAGAGTGGTGTTTTCCATGACGGACCTGATAACCTCCGTAATGGCTGAGAATTCACCTAATTTACGACAAGGCTCATCATAATTTAGGCGTATCCTGCTGCAGTTCACGCGGTGATACTAAAAACAAGATCTAGGTCATAATTTATGCCAGAGTAAGGCTAGGTTCACACCTGTGCCCGGATTCCGTTCCCTATTCTGCTTGCAAGCAGGACTCTTCTCTCCGTATTTTTCGGGTGGAAACCGGGTGGAACATGGCAGACCCCATTATAGTCTTTTTAAGCAGATTAGGTTTTCCATTTTTCGGGTCCCCAAGCGCACCCAAAGAACAGAAACCTGAACGCAGGTGTGAACCTAGCATAAATCATGATAAATCTGACAAGGTCGATGTCCCAACTGAAAGTACACCCCCGCCATGCCCTTATTTCAGAAAGTGGAGGGCTGCGTGAAAACACCACCTGGGACAACTGGCATTTAAAAAGTTACACACCCAGCGTTTACAACTTCTTTACACCAGAAAAACAGGTGAAGGACTTGATAAATTTGCCCCAATGTGTACTAACTGTGCCTGATACTCCATAAATATACAACATATATAATACATATATAATACCCAATAATCTGCAAATTGTATTGTGCATTGATGGCAAACTAGTAAATAGGCTCTATGGGGTACATTTTTTTCTCCCCTATTTAGCCACATACCCTTAAAAAAAAACTATGAAAAGCAAACAGAAAACCTAAATTTGTGTAGATGACAGAACTTTCTATATAATTATTGTATCATTATTTGTGCCCATTAGGGTAACATCAACCGTAACCGATATCAATTATTTACCCCGATGATGGGCATCATTTAATCCCTTTGACAAAAGATTGTACACGAGGGAGGATTACACTTGTAAAATATTAACGGGCCCACTTTCTTCCATGACAATTTACAATGAATGAGGTAAGATTGTGTACAGTCTATTACCATGTCCATCCTGTGAACCCCTCAATACCGGCAAGTGATACTCCGTGTCTATCTGATCTTTAATGACAGGTGACACCGCGCTCTCTTTGCTGCGCACAATGGGACATTAGCTCAGATTCCCCATCTTTACAGATCACTTACAATGGGCTGCTTAATTTACTGATCAGTCACAATTACCTCTGTCAATGGGGAAGTTACCTGGCACGGAGACATCCACCGGGGACGGAGTCATTACTTTGTATTGGGACAGCAATTACACGGGATGAGGTCATTCAGCGCTGGATTTTTAGTTGAGGGACAATTGTGTTCCAGTGTCAAATAGATTGGACCCGTTGAGTTTCCTACATGGCTTTTAATCTATTGGGCACAAAAGGGTAATGCCATGCCAGATGAAACGACTCTCGCCAGTACAGGAATAGCGAGTACTTACTAATTCAATGGCTGGATTACAGTCAATGCTTGACTGGCTGACCCATATAACAAAGTTAGTAGGGGAGTGACGTAGAGTTGGCTGCACACAACTAAGAATAAGCAGATACCCTAGTATGGAAACAGTTAATTGCAAAGTCATGCAAAAAAGATATGTGATATGAACGTGTGCAAAATATCAAGGTCTTATACTATAGTAATGGCTGATATAGCATGTAGAGATGCACAAACTTTGCAAGATTGGTTTAGTGAATATTCGCAAGCTTCCTCCACTTGTTTCATTTTAGGTTGAACTGGAAGTGCTATTATACTTTGGGATCTCTTCAGTATATTAAGTTATTAAGTTTAGGTCCGGGGAGGGGGGGGCAGAAACATATTAAACACTTATACTCCCCTTCCCGCACTCCTGAGCCCCCTAATGGCATACAGCGCCACTTCAGGGTCTTCTTCTAGCCTCTTCCGGCCTCCTAGGTGACATCACAGGTCCTGGGGGTGTGCCAATGTCATGGTCCTTTAATACAAGTGTTATGACATCGATACATCCCACATGACCGCTGGGGCTCAATTACAAGCCTCAACGGTCCCCCAGGGACCATGATGTCACCCTGGAGGCCAGAAGAAGAAGGAAGAGGACCACAAGGAGTGAGGGAAGGTAAGAATAAGTGCCAATTATGTTTCCAACCCCCCCTTGGGCCTTCCCTTATTTACTCTACAGAGACCCCACATAATAATAACTCATAGATGGTGAACCCCAAAGGTTTGGGGTCTGGGTTGAACCCAAAACATTGCAAAAATTCAGGTCAAATGGTTTGTTCCAAACTGCTTTGCTCATCTCTATTGATGTGCTAATATGGATCTAGCTGAGCTGATTGTGTTATTTACTCATGTTTGGAGCCATAAGACAGCACCTATAGACCTCTATTGGGCCATACTGTGTGTTTTCAGCCCTTTGGTTTCATATGACGGTGGTAAGAAGGTTGGTCATGGTTGAGATGCCATATTGCAGAGGTATTGTGAGCACCACAGGGCAGCACAGGGAGAGGCCACAACTCCAGCATGTTCTCAGGTACTCTGCAGCATTGGCGCCCATTGTATAGTTTGTGCATTAGGGTAAGATAACACATTAGGTTTATATATAGGATCATGATATGTGCTAAATGACAAACTCGGCCCTACTACATCTGTCTATGATGAAAGTGATTCATGCAATGAAATAAAGAAAGGTCTCTTTAACTTGACTTTTTTTCCATGGCTTTTGTGGTGTCATATCACGCTGCAGCCAGCGTGTTATCACATTCAAGTTAAAGACGGCTGTATCTGTGGATTTCTAGCTATGTCCCCATTGGATTCCTTTTCAAGGCAAAGATCATGCATTGTTTGCCTTAAACCTGGCTTCTATATATTAATATTCCTTTCTTGGCCGAAGGATTTCTTTTTTCACCTGGGAAATTAGTGGTGCAGGGCAAAGTCCAGCCGAGGACTATCCAATATCCCTCTTGTTTCTGCCATGTTGTAATAACCGATCCGTGAGTCAGTCGCTAACACGACCGTACAATATGAGCGCGGATACCGGTATTTATTCTTAGCGCCATCAACAAGTGTCTCCTTCTCTCTGATACATTAAAGGGAATCATTATATCGCCATTTCATTCACATCAGATTTTTTTATTCTTAAAGGGGTTACACAAATAAAGCCGTCTATTCCCTGCACCGGATACGCTTTCTTACGCTCTTATGTTCACCCCAGCGCTGGTGTCTGCTCTTCAGGGCAGTTGGAGGAGATGAGATGCACCAGAGTCTCTATTAGACATGGCCGAACCTCCCAAGATTTGTTTTATTTCTGTATCGGTGTCTCGGGTCCCTGATTCATTTCAGGTTGAACAAGTTCGGATAGAACCGGAAGTGAAATAGTTATACCCTGAGATCTCTTCGGACCTCAGAGTATAGTAGGTGGAGGTCCAGGGGAGGTGACAAACCCAAAAAACATTAATTTCAAAAAACAACGCATTGCAAGATATCAGCACTTCTATTGCAGGCTGCAAGAGCAGCCGCCATATTTAAATACGCAACATCTGCCGTACTATTATGGCGGATGTCGGGAAGGGGTTAATTATTCTGGCTCCTGTGAGGTCTTGTGTGTCATTTATTTAGTGCATGTAATAGTGAATCTGTTGGGGGAGCAGTCCCCACTTTTAATAAATTTGAATAAATTTCCCCAATGTGTACAGTACTCTACATGCTGTGTTCTTAGCAGAAAATGACCTATTTAAGTTTTTATGTTTTTTTAAGAACTTTTGATGATTTTTTTTTTCATTTTCCATGTCACTAAATTTAAAAAAGAAAAACAAAACCTGCAAATTTCCTTCTAACCACTAAGCCTAATAATAGTCTGGCACCAATTCTGTAGGGTTTTCTTTGCAGCAGTCACCACATTTAAATCACGGTTCACAATAGAAGATAACATTTCTATAGCTAACACCACTGACCCATCGTTACGTCACTACTGACAATAGATGATGTCACCGCTTATCTCCTCCCCCTCCCTGCACTGAGCATGTCTAGAAAACTCTCCCATAGACCTCAATGAGTCGGCTCCAGACTATTGCTGCCTATGGCTGTGACTATGTTGTAAAGCAGATCACTAAATGCTGTTAACAGAGCGGAAGAGAAGATTAGGCAAAATGGCCACCCCCAGAATCATGGTCAGAAAATAGAAAAAAAAAAATCTACAATCAGAAAATTAAAAAGTGACACATCTGGTTTTCATGTATACAGTAAAGCTACATTCCTTTTAAGGGCTCGTTCACACTGATGGATCTTCAGTTTATCCATCTTATCCTATGTGTGAACGCGCGCTTATACTGGAGGCCGGAGGGTCGGGCTCTAGCTGCGTCCACATGATCGAGTCCTATTCACCATCCTGTCTGATTTTTGCAGAAACTGCACTCTATTGCTTAATGACGATACAACAAGACGAAGCCGAAGCCTCCCGGGATCTCTTCTGCGCTGTCTCCTGGACAATATAACATTGTAATGAGATCTCGGTGATCAAGTAGAAGTCGTGCGCATTTCTTCATGTTAATTTTCCATGTAGCATATAATTTTTCTTAAAATATTAGAAAAAAACTGCTAAGTAAGGAATTTGCCCCTTGTTAACCGCGAGGAATGAATGATTACCGCGCCTTCCAGAAAGTAGCGTTCCCCTGAGATTCCTATACGGGTTCTTTTAGAAGATTCCCCCAAGTGATGCAATAGAAATGCCTGAATGTTCTTTATTTAATGATGTCCATTAATAATGTGTGATCAGGCGATGTCTGCAGGGAAAGACGTCTCTGGCTTGTCTCGCTTTGGGCGCGCGTTTGCTCATCATTGTCTTTAAGGTGTTGAGACGGGTTGTATTTCTGCCATTGTTAATATTACAGAGCTGAGTATTCCAGATATATAGTAGTCATAAAAATAGCTGGTCCCGTCCCTTTATGCTTTATAAGATCTGGGCTGTTTTCCAGCTTTATAGGGAGTGTATACTTATGCAACCATCTTTATTATTGCTTCAGGGCATTTTAAGGGATTTTCCAGGCATTTCATCCTTAGGAAAGGTCATCAATTAAAGATCTGTGGGGCCCTGACACCTGGGACCCCTGCAGATCAATTGCGTGCAGCGGCTATCTAACGTCACAGGCCATGTAACGTCACCTTCATCTGTCACTTGGCGCCTATTTGCAGCTCAGTCCCATTTAAGTGTATGGAGCTGAACTGCAATACCAAGCTCAGCCACTTTAAGATGTACGGCACTGTGCTTGGCTTTGTGTAAGGAGGCTACAGCGCTCTTCAGAACACGGTGGTCTCTGCAAACAGCTGATCTGTGGGGGAGCCAAGCAAGTCAGATACACTCCCCATATACTTGCAGACAGACTATTCCTCCATTACACAGGTATGCTTCAGCTCCTATTAAAGGTTCCTACATAGCACCATTATTGATAAACTCCCTTTAAGGTAAACTGGAAAATCCCTTTAGGCTGAGGCCCCACGTTGCAGAAAAGCTGCTTTTCTTGTTGCAGATTGTGCTGCAGTTTTTTGAGCCAAAGTCAGGAGTGGATTGAGCAGAAGGGAGAAGTCTAAGAAGCTTCCTAGATATTTCACATTCCTATTGTAGCCATTGTTGGCTTTGACTCAAAAAACCGCAGCAAAATCTGCAACAAAAAAAGCTGCTTTTCCGCAACATGGGGCCTTAGCCCTAAGAACACATTGACATACAGTATATATACTCCGACATTAGTAACTACCCTTTATATCCTTGCTATGCTGCTGTTTCCCAATCTGCGCTATACATTTGACTATTTAGATTTTGGCTCCAGTTTATGCCAAGTGATGCCATATGTAGAACAGATTTTTTTTACTGTACCTCAATGTCTACCTTTGGCAGAAGCAAGGACTAGGCATATTGGATCTTAATATGCCTCATCAGAGTCACGAATAGAGAGTAAAGGGGCACCAAACCAAAATTTAGTTATGTCCCTATTTGGGACCTTGGGTTCTGCTCCCTCTTCATCACTCAAGCACCCACCAGCCTCGTGCACTGGCACCTTTTCTAGTATTGGAGGTTTGTCTCTGGTTCTGGCCTTGCTGGAAATTAGGGTACCTTATTTTGTCAACCATAACAAAAGTGCCTGGTGTTTTTTTACTCGCCCATACCCCTGTTATGACTAGAAACGAGTAAACTGGTTCATAATGAAATGGGTTTGTCGCAAACTTTCCAAAATTTTCAGTTTTGACCCACCCACAAATCACTTTTACACTCTGGGGTCTTCCAGCCTCTTCTGGCCTCATTGGTAATTTCACAAGCCCTTCCCCAATCACAAGCTTCAGTGGTAACATGGGGCGCATCAAGGTCATGGCACTTTTGTCAATGCATCATGACATCAGAGCACCCCATGTTACTGTGAGGCCCAATCACAGGCATTAGTTGTCCCCCAGGGCCTGTGACTTCACTCAAGAGTCTGGAAGAGACCAGGAGGCGACCAAAGAGGAGGGAAAGTCGGTGTCAGTGTTTATTACATTTCCACACTGTGGCAACAAGTTCAGTCTGAAGCACAACAGATGAGTGAATATTCGAGAAATGGAACTTGCAGGGTTCGCCCATCTCTAGTCATGACCCTTGGTCCAAACACTTACCCTCTAACAATTGAGTTCCTCTGGGGAGAGACTTCCTGCACAGGTTCTCACCACCCAATACTAAAGAGGAACGGGGCTGAGTCTTCCTAACATCTGTTTATGGACTCCCTTTGTAACAATGTATCTCGTGTTCCCATCTGATTTTGATCTCAAACGTATTATAATACATTAAAACAAAAATTCCACACAACCTGCCGAGAGCCGTCATTTACTAACCTCATCCTACTGGAGCTTCCGTTTTCAAAGTAATACCATCTAAGCTTTACCGGCCCAATCTGCTAGAACATGCCAAAACTTTGTAGACTTTTTTTTTTTTTTTATTTGAAACCTTAACTTTTGACTCATATTGAAATGCAGAGCCTGTCCGCATCGATCCCTGCGCGTGCTAACGGCTTCTGTGCACAGCGAATTACGCCTCTCACATCCAGATCTATTTTCTCATTAAAAATGAAGGGAATTCTTGCAGCTCATCATCATATAGAGTCAGAATCCCAAACTTTAAAGGACAAAGCAAAAATATTGCCCTATGCTCACATTAGGAAAAAGTCAGATGCAGATAGTCGGATCACTTGAGAAATGTATATTAATTAACCTCAATGAACCTTGGTAGTTTATGGAAGTCGGAGTTCTTTATTCTTCCTGCACATAGAAATAAGCTGCCGTTTCTGCGCTCCTAGAAATTATTGTCATCCAGAGAGAGAATAAATTATTCCTCCAAGGAGATTGCAAACCAGATTCCAGTGCCAAAGGTCTCTGTTCAGCGTACGACATCTTTCTTTTTTGCAAGTCTTAAAGGAAATAATTATGATGAAACAATAGTAGGTAGATACCGTATCCTACTGTACGTTGGCTCCTCTGATGTACTTGGCCTCGGAGTTACAGGACTGGCTTCTAAATGAACCAACTCAATATAATAGTCATTATCCCTATCGTTTTTGACTGGTGGGGGTTTGAGTGCTGAGACCCCGCCGAACCCTGTGGACCCATCAGCTTTGATCATCTGATCTTTGAAGAGGATCTTCCAGGAGCACCTAAGAGTGCGTAGACAGCTTTGGACAACTCTCTTGGTAGATCAGTCATGTTTGATCATCATCAATCTTATTGATTCTCCACTGCGCCCAATTAAAGGGAGTTTGTCAGGTCTAAAATGTCTCCCAGACCAGTCATAGCGCTGTGTACGGAGCTTTAATAGGAGCAGAAATAAACTCTTGTGGCCACAAATTCATAAAGCAATGCAGAGACGATCATCTCTTTATGGATATGCAAATCAGCCTCTAAGTGAGGCCGGGGGGGCAGCAGAATTTACAGATTTGCCTACATACTGGCCCTCCCCTGAAATGCTGCCCTCCAGTGGTCTATGACATTTTCTGCCTCTGCTTGCATCATGGTTGTCTATAGGCAAATCAATCCCGTCCCCAATGCACTTGCAGGTTGATTTGCATATCCATAAAAAGATGATTATCTCTGCATTGCTTTATGAGTTTGTGGCCATGAAAGTATGTTCTGCTTCCATTAAAGCTCCGTACCCCGCTATTACTGGTGGATGTCATAGACTCCCTTTAAGACATGTAGTCATTGTAGAGGGGGAGGGTCAACATCCCTGGACACCTCTCTATTAACCACATGTGTTAGGGCTCCCACATCTAAATCATGTTCTCTGCAAACCCGGCCCCCAACACCTAGGTTGAGGCTGGGAGCAAAACTGGGTCTCCCTTAACGTCGGCAATGGAGAATTATAGTCCTCGATCTTCTTGGGGGCTTTTGGTTCCAAGGGTTGGGTAGATTTATGGAGACCTTTTAAGAGGGGGCTTCTGATAGACTGCATTCTTGTAGACTTTTTGTATGGAGGAATCTTAAAATAAGTGCAAAAGAAAGTGACCCCTCCCTCAATTACAACATGGGTAGTTTATTAGGCTGATTTGGATAATAGTAAACCTGCAAATTTGCTTAGCATATGAGTTTTGTAATGGGGAAATAAGACACTTCTTGCATCTCCCATGGAAATGAGGGTTGGGGCATGTCGAAATCCAATATGCCCCATCCTTCCGTTCCCTCATTAGATAGTTAACCAATCTCATTATCCAACACTCAGTTATCAATTTATTGCACAACACAGTTATAGTAAAAATCCTGCAGAATTCCTATTCCTTGGGTAATACAATTATTTACTAAAACGGACATGTCAGGAGGGGCGGCCGGTTCTCTTTAATTCTTAGACTTTCCAGGGGTCTATAGGGCTGCACCGGTCTGCTCTTTAGTCTACTTCCACCAATGTCTAGAATGATTCTGCCCCAGTGACCTCCATACTGACAGTATCCTTAGTCTCGGGTGATATGCAGGCACAGATAATTAGCTGAAAGATGAAAGAGTTTCAGTGAGTCAGACTGCTGAATGCAGCACACAAAGAAGCAAAGTATGGATCCAGCTCGATGTAACCACTAATATATCAGGTATTCAGCAGTCGCACATTCAGCTCACAAGCATCCGGGAATGGATCCTTAAGTTCTAAGACTTGCCATATGGAGGCAATGAAATAATGGGCTTCAACAAAGGCATAAATAAATGCAAATATAAAGAAGACAGAGGCAGATAAAGCATCTCGCTGGCAATTTAACGAAAATGTTGACTGCATTAAGTAAACACTTTGTGACTCAGTAGAGATAAGCAAGGAATATTGACAGAGTATGGACTACGTGTGCCAAGAAGAGCGATTTTACGAGTCGTGCTACAATGTATGGCACCAATACAATGACTATGGCTCCTTCATGGGAATTGCGCAACCTCAAATTCTCTTTTTAGAGTACCAGTGGTGGCCAGCCCTACATATCTTGGGGGCCCCAAATACAATCCTTGAACCAGTTCTCATGTCAGGCCCACGAGCCATCATGGAATACAGTGTAGTATATATTATATTAATCTTTATCTATATATGTAATGTATGTAACCACTAGGCAGAGCTTACATAGAATGTATTGCCAGAAAATTACCTATTTTTTTAAATCACTTTTTCATGTTGGACATATTTTTTAAGAATTTTTGGTGATATTTTTTTAATTCCCCATGTTATTATTTTTATTTTATCCATATTTTTAAAAATCCTAAAAGTTTGCCATTCCAACTCTTAAAATAGTCTGTGGCTTCCTGTCTCCTCAAAATAGACCACGGGCCATAGACACAATGGTCATGAGCGGACCCTATTGACTTTTATGTGAGCGTTATCTAAGCATGTTTTGTGACCTGTAGATAAGATGTGACATGATCTATTGTGACCGGTGGATTCTGGTGTGTTATCTACTGATGATCGCTGTGATCATCAGTGTGCTGTAAGTGAGGTGACTGCTGCAAAGAAATCTCCTATAGAAAACAGGAAGTCTCAGCATATTCTATGGCTTAGTGGCTAGAGTTAGAACTGCATGAGTTTTAGAATTTGTTTTTTTTTAAATATAGATAATAACACGGAAAATGTTATTAAAAAAATCACCTAAAATTTTTAAAAAATGTGCTTAATATAAGACTTGATTTAAAAAAAAAAAAATAGGTCATTTTCTGGTGATACATTCCCTTTAAGAGCTGACTATATTTATTATTATTATTATTATTATTGTTATTATTATTGTTATTATTATTATTATTATTAACCTCCTAAGCTCCCCCTAGTGGTAAATGCAGGCTGAAATAATATGATCATTTAGTTGGGGGACTTTAACAAGACCTTTGCACAGAAAAAAATGAATATCTGGAGAAGATTATATTTGGTGATGAAAAATATGCCAAAATGTTTTAATACATTTGGTGCATCTTATTTTAGCACACTTTAGCTTAAGATTGGTATGTGAAAAGCTGGTCTTAAAGGGGTTGTCCAGTTTCGTTCAGTAAAAGATCAGTAGGGGGTCTGACACCCAGGATCCCCATCGATCAGCAGTTTGAAGGGGCCGTGGTGCTTGTGCCAACGCCATGATCCCTTCTCTAGATCATCAAGGGAACGGAATGGATTTGGCTTGGAGTACCCCAACCCATGAAGGCCGTCATATAGTATATACAGTAGGTGCATTGGTAGCATTTATACCATTGCAAAAAATTCAGTCCCTGATCTCAGTTTGTCACATATTTGGCATCTTGAATCTGCTCTAGCACTTTGGATAATATCTCAGTTTTTTAACCTGAACTGGTTTCAATGCATAAACTCACATAAATCCTACCAGGCTTATATATACAGCATAAAAGTAAATGAGCGTTCCAATGTGAATAGCTCCAGACTGTCACCGCCTCTCATTCACAATTTTTCCTATGTCTCAATGACACCGTACAGTCGCAGTACACGCCATTCACAGAACTATTGTCTCTACATTGCCTTGCATATTGAAAAGTTACAGCACTAATACCCATTCTGCTGAATGATGTAAGGCACGCACATAGCTGACAGTGTTATTACACCAGCCGTACGCTTCTCATGCTATTTCCGTACCTCTGTATTATTCTACACATACCACGTTCAGCAACCCGCTATTGTCAGCCACACAGAAGCGCAGCAGATTTTCTAGATGCAATGTATTGTCAGCGACTTCCTAGGCAGAGAAAATTACCAGCTTGTCGCAGCAGAAGGGCCAACAGTCCATTGTACTGAGAAGCTCTCAAGGGCAGCGCCAACGGGTAGGGAAACGGGCAAACCCTTCGCTAGTCTATTGTAACGCAGAGATATTGCTATGAGAGGTGGCAGGTCAGTGTTTGAGAAGCGGCCTCCATACCGAGAGAATGTAAATGGACTGCAGGCAAGTATCAGGACGTGGGATGAAACTCTGGGCAGACAACAGACTGGCATGGGGAGTTAGTGTAACCTATGTAGAAAAAATACATATTCACACAGTATATACAGATGTAGCAGAGTTAACACGAACTTCTGCAATTGGTTAAACGGCTGCAGTGAGATATCTTATCACAGAAGACAAAAGCCAAGGAAAAGTCATTGGAAAAACTTTTTAAATTATTTTTCATTGGTTTTTGTTGTCTGTTGGTTAGCACTGCTACATCTGTACATATGTTACAAATATAATATATATATATATATATATATATATATATATATATATATATTGTATATATATATATTAAAAAAACACATACGCAGTTTACGTGTGTAAAGCGCTGCAGAATATGATGGCAATATATAGGTAAGCAAAATAATAAAAATAAATAATAAATAAATACATATATATTATATATATATATATATATATATATATATATAGTTTTCTTCTTTTTTTTTTAATGTATCACCTATACAGTAGTGTCAAGCAATCCCTAAGGTTAAGGCCTCACGGAGCAAGACTCAGCACCAAAACGCTGCAGAAAAACCATGGCGGAAATGCATCGCGATTTTCTGCAGAGTTTTTCATTGCATTTTTGCAGAGTTTTCCTCTGCGGACTTTCTGCCCCTATTATACCTATACGGAAAATGCCAGTGTTTCCGCAAGAATAATTGACTTTTCCGCTGCAGATTTTTTTCTGCTCTTTTTCTGCAATGTGTGGATGGGATTAGCCAGAATCCCATCCACTTTGCAGGTAATGTAAAATGCAGTGTTTTTAGACGCGGCCGCGACAAGTGGCTGTTACCATTGCCTAGTACAAGCGTTGTGTTCATACACATTATGGTAATATCAGTAAGAGGACGAGGACCCACTCTGGATGCCGCAACGGAGCCCAGGATAGGAGGGCATGACTATTAGTGGTTTGAGGGTGGTGAACACCAAAATGATCAGGTTTGCCCATCCCTGAAATTTTTGGAAAATTTGTAACAATTGCCATGTTGGATATGCTCTGACTCCATCGTCTAGTCATAAAAATGTGGCCCTAGTCAAAGTAACTTCCTCTGTATATCCAATTCTCCTACATGCACCACATCAACTATTCACCTACTGCTTAAAATATGATGACAATGATGAGGATGACAATGATGAGGATGACAATGATGAGGATGATGATGTTCCCCACATATTATCGATTACCCAATTTATAGAATATAACAATGGTTCCTTGGAGCCTCTATTAGATGAAGAACCTTTCTGATAATAGATCTGAAGATTACACTACAGACCGCCATATTACGCTAGCCTTGCGTTATCCAATTGTAGCAATGGCCTGCAATCACCGACCATAGCAGACCGCCATATTACGCTAGCCTTGCGTTATCCAATTGTAGCAATGGCCTGCAATCACCGACCATAGAAGTGCAGCCTATCATTTGTTAGTACGCAGCCTCCGCTCCACAATGATGATTGTAATCACTAGTGAACGCCTCAGACAAACGGCCTTCATCTATAGGCGCCATACATCCCAAAGATGTGTTAAAAACATGAAGGCTTGGCAAATACAATGAGCTTTCCATGACAACCCTATTCAATGTATAGGAGCGCTTACTGTAAGTTATAGCTGCCGAGGCGCATGTTAATTCTGCATTGAAGGGCTGTATGGGGTAAAACAATAGCACTGATTGCTTTGCTGCAATGAAGTCACTTTCATTCTCTGTCATCAAAGATTTTTTCCAAGGATCTCTTAACCCATGAGATGGAAAAATCTTTGTAGATACTGGAGCTGGTAGGCTGAGGGCTCATACACCGCTCCGTAAGTATTGTATAGCTATAATATGCACTTATATTAGGTTATGGGCTCCTGCTGTACCTCTATATTTCAGTATGTCATAGTTAGGAGTCTTACAGATTACTCTATCACACACAGTATTATTTGGATGGTCCCCCATAAGCAATGCTTCTAAGATATAATATTCCAGTAATACAGGGCCACACAGAGCCACCATATGGGGACACATAGCCTTAGCATGGAGCCATGTGCATGAGTCTTAAGTAAGTGCTTAGAGGGTACATGTTGTTTTGTGTGACTTTGCAGGATGAGCTGCTATGTGTGTAGTTTGCTGCTAGGTGCAGAATAGCTGTCATATACTGCTCACAGTGAGTACAGGAGAATTTGCTCCATAACGGTCTCTCATTCAGAAGCCCCAAATATAGAGAAGAAATGACGTGTACTGATGTGACTAAAGTGGTTTGGTTGTAACAGAAAGCTTCTATTCACCTCCAGCATCAGTCTAAGGCTGGATTCACACCTGTGCCCTGTTTTCGTTCAGGAATTCTGTCCCCCATTCCACTTGAAAAACCCGGTGGACTCCAATATAGTCTATGAGGTCCACGGTCCTGCTTTTTAAGATATTGTGTCATCAGAGTCATGTAACCTGTAGTCCATCTTGGAATGGACAGAGCAGTGATTTTCACAGTGAAAGTCAATTTAGTAGTGGGAGGGGAGCAGGGAACCCGATAAGAGCAGAAAGAGGCATTTCTCTTATAACATACAGTATATTACAAAGATTTTTTTATATGTGTTTATATATATATATATATATATATATATATATATATATAAAACTGCCTGTATTGTTCATTTATTCATTTATACAGTTTGTTGCAACAAAGGTTCCAACTTAAGATGACCATATGTCATATATTCGGACAAACCCGCCAATTTTAGATGACCATATAATGTGTATTAGATGTTCCGCTGGCCTTCATTCTGCAGGCTGAGTAGACAAGCGGAAGGGATCAGACATGCCGAAGGGATCAGACATGCTGTTCTTTAGATACTTTTAGGTATATATTTTGGAGTAAACAGTAGCAGTAAATTATTGAAGACTTGTACAAGGATTATGTATGTTCAGTTCACTTTTAATGTCAGTAATGTGACCATGCTTCTAGCATATCCTGTACAAAGCGTCATATCCCTTTCACTGTCTTTCCACATTTATATATAGCTTGACAACAATTTTTCATTATGTGATAGGTGGAAGAGGCCAGTCATTCCTTATTTTTTCAGAACAGCGCCTTATTTGTCCCTAGGCTGTGTCTGATATTGCAGCTCAGCCTGATCTAAGTGAATGTGCCTGGGATGGATCATATTAGCAGCATATTATAGAGCAGGAGGAGCTGAGCAAATTGATACATATCTGTGGGAAAAGATTCAATATAACTTGCTACTGCTTCATTTAAGTGTCTACTCATTCTGGACTTAGGAGTCCAGTGGGCGGTCCCACCTAGGCTACAGGATAGGCTGTCAGTCACTGAGTAGGACCGCCCACTGCACTTTTACGCATGCAAAGGATATGAATGTAAAGGGATTGTATCAAGTTTTGAAGTTATCCCTTACTGATAGGGGATGAGCAGAAGGGAACACCCACCGATCCTGAGAACTCTGATGGAGCTGCAAACTGATCATGTGCCCTGCCGATCCATTAATTCACTGTACTAGGCCTTAGAGGTTTCCCTAAGACTGGCAGGACACATGCTCCATCAGAACAGGAAAACTGGACCCCTGTACTTGGGATTGGAGGTGGTCCCAGTAGTCGGACCCCCAACAATTGTGTAGTTATTCCCTAACCTATCAATGGGAGATGACTTCAAAACTTGCTACAACCCCTTTAAATGAAATATTACATGTTATATTGTGGTTAGCACTGCAGCCCTGGAGTCCTGGGTTCAAATCCAACCAAGGACAACATCTACAATAAGTTTGCATGTTCTCCCTGGGTTTGGTGGGTTTCCTCCAGAGACTCCGGTTTCCTCCCACACTCCAAAGACATTAGGAAATTCAGATAGTGAGCCCTATATGGGACAGTGAGTGATAACAATATCTGTAAAACACTGCAGAATATGTTGGTGCTATATAAGTAAGGAAAATAAAAAAAATATCAATCTGCTCAGCTCCTCCTGCTCTATAACATGCTGCCTTCACATCAGACTCCATCTACAATGGGACGGGTTCCTTGAACCTTTTACAGTATACATATACATTATAAATGACTCCACCTGATGCGTTCCTGAATTTTCCTGGCTTGTAGTGCATCATAGCAGGCGATAAGTGCAATGTAAGAGAAGCTCAACTAGACTTTTATAGGAAAATCTACATTACCTTATATAACATAATGATTCCACTGAACACAATCAGTCATAACCTTAGAATATATCCTTCCCTATTAATGTGATCCTACATCTGTCATAGACATCATTCCTCGATCCTCGCCTCCATACGCCGCGCCAACAAGATGTAACAAATCCTTCCTTATTCCTCAGGCTGGGACGCTCTTTAATATGATATTTATTTTTGCAGCAATTATTATGTTACAATTTATTGTCAGCCTCACAATTGAACAGGAGCCAAGTGAAGGCTGGATGTTCATAATGGCTATGCTTCTCCCCGCACGAGAGCGCTGAAACAATAGGACTGATTGGTCTGGCACAATGACTTTGTCTCTATTGTAAAGTGCGGGATTTATTCCTCTATAAATAAATAGATACATAAAAGAGAAGTGAAGAGAAAAAGGGGGTCCCGCTTCGAAGGACTCGCATTGATGTCATCTGCCGGCTGGATCTCCAAACTGTCAACAGCAGGCTCAATTTTCCCAACAAGATATCTTGATTTTTTATTAAAACCTTTGCAAGATGCAACCTTCGCTTGGCTTTTCCGTCAACAATCTACCCAAACAGGAGCAGCGAGTGAGTGTCAGCGGAGCTGACATTTATTATGTGCTCGGGGATATTCTGCAGGACAGAAAATGAAATAGCATTTAAAGTGGCCAATTTTTTTTTTTATTTCATAACAAGTCTGCACGACGCCGCAGAAATAAACAACTCAATGGAAAAAAGCAAAAAAAAAAAAAAAAGTTTTGTCAGTGGGTGCTGGCTGGCGTAAAATCGTTATGTATTGTCACTCACCTGCAATGTCTGTCATAGTGAATATTTGCATTCCCAGAATCTTTTGTTAACTCTGCATTGTATTGTCCTTCTGTTATTCCTCCTGGAAATGTATGAATAGTCTGACTTGGTGTTATCGTTCCACTTTTAAATGGGTCTTGTCCAATACTGCCCAATCTGTAGGCTCACTCTTTTGATAAGGGGAATGATAATACCCAATTGTCAATTTATTTATACATTTGCAGGAAGAATAACAGAGGCACAGCATGAAAGAGATTCTCCAGAATGGTTATTTAAAGTGCACCTCTGATTATAAAACCACTTTACATAAATGAATAGTACAAGTGAATATAAGAAACTTTGTAATATATTATTAAAGAAATCTGTTTTCATCTCCACTTATTAGGCTGCGCTCCTCTTCCTTATCTGCACTCACAGAAGTCTATGGAGGGGGGAGGAGGAAGAGGAGGCTTCTGCCGGCTAGTTAAATGATTTATTGCCTTATTCTTTGCAGTATTAGAAACATAGCAATGTTAGAAGAGCGTCCTCACTCACAGCGTAGCAGAGTGTTTCAGCTATTTGTGTCTTTCCAGCAACCTGCTCTACCCCTCCCCTCTCCATTGACTTCTATGTACAATTTAATTCAGCCTGATAAGTGGAGAAGGAAACAGATTTCTTAATAATAATAGATATATTAAAAAGTTTCTTACATTCACCTGAACTGTTCTTTTATGAAAAGTTATTTTATAATTGCAGGCCACTTTAATGGAGAATTCTGGTATTATTAGATATGGTGGCCAAGTACTTTATAACCACCAACCATCTGTTTAAGATTAGAAGAAACAATCTGATTTTATTGACAGAAACAGTGCCACTATAGTGCACAGGATGCATCTGGTATTGCACCATGAATCTGTACACAGCCTGTGGAAAATAAGGACGCTGTTTCTGGATAAAACATGAATCCTTTTTGATTCTCTTGTCCAACCCCTTTAAATGGTTCACACTTATAATAGATTGTGTTTTCATCCTGACAATGAAACCAATGTAATCCACTAGGTATAGCAGTATGCCGAGTCTGACCATGTCACCTCTGACACAAAGTAGACAAACAAATGACATGACCAATGGAACGCCAAAGTTGCTGCAACCTCCAAAATCATCTATTACATAGAAGGTTTATTACTCTATCAGCATACGTATTAAGTCTCATAGGAAACCGGAGAACTTGGAGAACATAAAAATATCATATATATATATTTCTCTGCAGCTCTCCTGGTGCCAGAGGCAGGGGTTCCTCCCCCACCATTGATCCCTATGGTTCAATATCATAACTACTGAATTTTCATGAATTTAATATCATTTGTTTAAATATTCCCTGTCAGTTCATCAAACTTTGCATAAATGTATAGAACAAACCTTTATAAGAAACTTTCTAATATATCTTAGAGTGAAATGCCTCTTTCCCCTGCCTTGCCACCCGCCCCTCTGCTAAACTGCCTTTCACTGTGAAAATAACTGTTGCATATGGCTTGAAAATGACTGCAGGTCACATGACCCAGATGGCTCATCATTATAGAAGTGAGGAGGAAGTTCAGGAGATAAAATATTACAACCAAAGCACTTTATTCACATCAGTACATATCAGTACTTCTCCATATATGTCCTGCATGGCCCTGGGGTTGTTTCTGAGTGAACTAGTTCTAGAGCAGATTCTCCTCTACTTACTGTGAGTAGTGCATAGAAGTTAAATTTCACCCAGAAACTCAGAGAGGACTGCAAGCTATAGATGCAGAGGCCGAAATTGGTAAAAATTGTAGTCATTTGATGTCCAGAAATAGTGTTGTCTCATGTACACACATAAGAGCACATAAAGTCACCTGAAATGACACATAAGCTTTAGTTGCCCCATAATACATACTCTACGTTTCGTCCATCACCATACCGTCCATGCAGTTTCCAATGCAGGTCCAGCTGCCTACTCCGACTACCCCTTGTAGCTTTTTGGTGATATTCCCACTACTCACTGCTGACAATGTCAATGACCAATAATTCTGGATCCTATGAGCGAATGCAGTAAGATGACCTCACTCGACTGTCTATAGGCAACACAACACAATGCAGACCTGTTTACCGACATGATAAGATGAGACACTATTTGGTGTAGTAGTTTGTGCCTTTCTTTTCTGGTTATTAAATGCATAAATTGCTATGAAATATGATTTAGATTAGCATTTGTGTCCGCATGGAAGTATTTGATGTTCGCTCTGCCCTTGGCGATCACGAGTGAACTAATGAATAAATAATTGTGCCCCACCACATGCTCACGTCGGACCGGCCAACATCAACAGCCCTCCTCCTTGGATTTTCAATGCTTGACTGATGCAGTTACTTCTCTGCTACTCCTACAGCTGCTGTAGACACCGAGTATCTGCTGAACCTTTAGTAACATACAATATAACCCTTTCCATCCCAGATAATCCAGGCAAAATATTGACTCTACAGATCAAATCCCTCTTGAATATCGGAGTTTGTTCATAGATTCTGTTTCTTCTTCTATTACATTTATGGACCCTGTTGGGTCAACTGTAGTCACTGCTTGGTTATGGATCGTGAGGGATCTTTTATTATTCACAGGTAGGCTATGGATCCTAAAGGTCCCATTATAAGTCACTGGGTAGTTATGGCCCCTGATATACCCATTGTAGTCACTGGTTAGGAATAGACCCTGATAGACCCATTATTGTCAATTTTTAGGGATGGCCATTGATGGGTCCAATGCCGTCACTGGTTAGGAATGGACCCTGATGGACCCATTGTGGTCACTGGTTAGTAATGTCCCCTAATGGACGCATTATAGTCATTGGTTAGGAATGACTCTGATGGACCCATCATTGTCAATCTTTAGGGATGGCCCATGATATACCCATTGTGGTCACTGGTTAGGAATGTCCCCTAATGGACGCATTATAGTCATTGGTTAGGAATGACTCTGATGGACCCATCATTGTCAGTCTTTAGGGATGGCCCCTGATGGGCCTATTGCAGTAGCTGGTTAGGAATGGACCCTGATAGACCTATTGTAGCCAATCTTTACGGATGGGCCCTGACAGACCTGGACAGGCCGGATTGTAGTCAGTAGTTGACTATAGATCCTGATAGACCCATTATAAGTCAGTAGTGCGTTATGGATCCTAATAGACCCATTATAAGTCAATGGGGCAATTGATAGGCTTAATGATGCTGATGGATCCTAATGAATCATGACAGATTTGTTAAATGAATCAGGAAGGATCATCCGAGATGATAATAATAATAATAATAATAATAATAATAATAAAAAAACATAATGAAAATTTTAAGCATTCGCCTGGCCAGAATAGATCCTCTTTCTAGGCTCTGCGTCCATTGACTCCCATAGGTATACTAAACAGAAAGTGGATAACTATAGGGATCTATGATGATCTAGGATTGCAGTCCTAGGTATTTCAGGAATGATATAGATGCTAAAATATGGGCATATTATGGCAAAGTGAAGCCAGCCTTATGAAAATGGCTCCCAGCTCCATAACAATATCATTTCCCATCCACAGCCTGAATGTGCAGAGCTTCAGTCCGGTCGGTGAGAGACATTACATTTGCAATAAACCATCTATTTGTGTTGTCTCCGTCGGCAATAAGTTACCACTCACATCTGCAAACTGCTCACTCCACATCCTTGGTAATAGAGAGCATTTATATAGATGCAACAGGAACCTATCTGCAACGCTGGAATCAATTTATATTAATGATGTCTTTATTCACCACTGCAAACCCCTAAATATTTAATACGGTGCAAACAGGCACGAGGAGCATCAAACCAACCAGGGAGCCCCATGCTGAGGAGCGGATCTTAAGAGCATCATTACAAAGACAGGACCACTAAACTCCACCTGAAAGGTGTCTTATAGGAAAGGTCGTTTTCAACTCTCCTTCTTTTTACCCAACCGGGAAATCCTGTTGATATTAGAAATTGAAAATCTGATTTAAGACCTGCTTTATGATTGGGGAAGAGGAGAAGTGGCACAGAACAGGGCCTGGAGCTCCAAAGGCAGGACCCCTTATGAGCACTTCATGCTGGTAGTCAATGTATGTTCTATTGAGCAAACGTGTCCATGCATAACTTGTACTCTCCGAGCTGCATCTTGTTTGGAGATGGGGGAGGTAAGAAGGACATTTTCTCCAAGAGCTCTTTGCAGACGTTAGTCACATCCTCCGTATGTAGCCGCAGCATATGGAAGTGTGCAGACATCTGGATTCTAGGACATTTTGGACAGAATCTTTATCGACTTGTTATCTGGATCGGATACATTCAGTTTGATACACGGAAATCTATTTAACATTGACCCAGGGGCATAGCCATAGGGAGGGCTGAAGGGCTCCAGTATTATAGGTACATGATAGCTCATACATACATAGCAAATACTTCTAAAGTTTCTAGACATTTTACTTGGATAAAATATTCATCCAATATACTATTTTATTAAAATATTGAAAAGACACTAAAAATTCTGAAAGGCTAATAAAAAAAAGTCAATTGACACTGAAAGCATTTCTGTTACATCACTGATTGATCCGTATTCTAATAGAGATCTATAAGGGCTGAATTATAACTGATACAACTGACTGCTACAATGTATATCCCCGATAAGGTCCCCAGTAACCACAATGGATGCAAAAACTCATTATTAATGTCAATGACATACTAAAAAATTATCCACAGGAGGGAGGTCACAACCTGGAGAAATATATATAGCGTATAGAAGAGTCAGCCATTAATGGCCATGCATGTCAAATAAAATGCTAAAAATACAATTAATATAAATTAATTAATTAATTAATAATTAAATAATTAACCTCAGTGGAAAATTCATGCAAAAAGATAATACAAAGTGGTATATGGCAAATCACACATCAGGCTATGATCTTGAATTGTGTTCCCCCCTAGGGTACTTTTTTTTTTACTAAAATGTACCCTTTCTTTAAATAACTGGTGTTAAGGTTATGAAAGGTGGCATTAAAGGGATTCTATCAGATCTGCCATCCAAGGGCAGCAAAGGATAGAGGGAGAGATGCTGAGATCAGGGATATAGAGGTTTCTATGATTTGGATCACTATTTTCATGTAATATCTTTGTAAATTGTGCCAGGACTCATAGAGAGAGCCTGTGAATCCTGCTTACCCCACCCCCAGTCTCAGTGATTGGCCAGTCTACCTGTGGGCGGGGAGAACACGACTCCTAGGCTTTCTCTATGAGCCCTTGCACAATCTTCACAGATATCAGCAAGCTCAATGCCTCCTCCTCTATCTTCTCTTTAAACAACTGGTGTTAAGGTTATGAAAGGTAACATTAAAGAGATTCTGTCAGATCTCCCATCTGAGAGCAACAAGAGATAGAGGGAGATATGCTGTATTTAAATCTGTATATAAAATCTTTGTAAATTGTGCGAGGACTTCTGCAATACAGAAAGCATGTGAGTCCTGCTTCCCCCACCCACACTCAATGATTGGCAGGTCTACCTGTGGGCGGGGAGAACAGGACTCACCGGATTTTTTAGGAGTCCTGGCACAATTTACAAAGATTTTACCTGAAAATATGAAATGAAATGATAGAAAACTATATATTGCCGAGCTCCGTGCTTCCCCCTCTATCCTATGCTGCCCTCAGATGGGTGACCTGATAGATCAGCTTTAATGTTAACACAATCATTTAGTAGCTGAACATTGATCTTCATGTGGCAATTACAATAAATCCACTGAGTCTGCCATTAAGTCTACAGATTACTTAAGCTTCTAATGGGCTCATATAACATACAATTTCAATGTATGTCCATAGATCATCTAGACATGCCGAGAGATAAAGCCTTTATGAAGATCACTTAGAGAGATGCCTTCATTTTTCACCGGTCAGCTCATAATGATGGTTTTCTATAGCTATAGCCAGGGCTGACCAAGTGCAAAGAATACAATGACCAAGATATGGAATTTTTATAGCACAAATACAAGACTGAATGAAGATCAATGAAATGATGGGCTATCCTATATCATATACATTATAATACTGTCAGCTGGACCTGCCCATTATCTAAGGCGTCCCCTGATGATAGCAGAGAAGGATTGGGTAGTTGGATTTAACCATGTTCGATCCTTTCATTCTCCGAGGCGATTAGGTATCTTGCAGGATTCACCACTTACTCTAAGAATACATGGTGTATAAGACTGGGGTGGAACAATAACTGTGAAAAGTATTCTGCCTTTGATAGAACAATATGCAATATTGGATTAAGTTTATACTGAATCTGATGTAGCAGTGCTGATCTGGCGCATTGTAATATCTCCAAGGCTATACATTCACATCTGCAATGGAAACTCCATCGTAGTGTCTGCCAAAAATTGTCAGAGAAAAAGTCCTGCACGCAGGACATTTTCCTCCACTGGTTTCAGAATAAAAATGACGGACAATGGGGTCAATGGGGTCCATCCAGAGAGGCGACGCTAGTGTGAACCTAGCATATGATAATAGATCCAACTTGAGAAAAAACCATATAGCATGTAATATTATCCCAATGAATGGTGCCACATGACAATCCAACTCGCTGATATACTCAGTCCATACCTTGACCATTGACATGAATGTAATCTCAATGAACCTAAGACAACATGAAGGGCTCCGGAGTGGTGAGCTCTAGGCAGATGGTGAAATATCACACCCTATATGCATGTGAATACTAACAACAGATAGAAAACATCTCTGCTGGAAGAAATAAAAAAAAAAGGTAACCATCCACTCAGGGATAAAGCGTTTACCACTCAAGTCCCTCTTGTGCTGTTGTACTGATGGATGACTCTCCGGACCCCCTCCTTATTGTATAAATACTACTACTGCCATTAACAATTTTCCCACTTGTTAACGTGACTATTAGGTAAGAAGGGAGACGAGGTAATTATATTGATCGAGAGTCATGAATAATAAATATCGAAAACAATAATTATTGGAAGGACGTGAAAAAAAAAAAGCAATAACCAAGTAGAAAGAATGTAAAGTCATAGAACACAATACACATTAACCTGGAGACTTTATGTAGTGTTTACAGGCGGCATGTTCTGTCTATACTGTGGCTGGACGGTCACTTGCTTTACGATATAATCAGAGGATGTACTAGAGCTGAATGCGTGATTTCATGGAGCTGCAGATTGTTGGATGCCCCTGGGCAAATAATCTTACAGAGGACCCCTCTGCAGTAACAGTAGGAACTAATGCATGGACTGCTACATAATGCAAGAATCACATGTGTATGAGGGAAGCAACAATTGTTGGGGGAAACAACTTACAGTTATAGAAGCTACCAAACAAATATTCTGCAGGCTACAGTACTGTGCAAAAGCTTTAGCCAAAAAAATAGTAAGATGTGTTAAAGGGAGTGTGCCCTTAGAACTCAGCCCTACACATAGGTAGGCTAGAGTCACTGAATCAAATAGTGTTACCTCTTGTGAATCAATGTATTTTTGCCTAGGTATGTTTCTGTCAACATGCAAATGAGCTCTTTGGAGCAATAGCAGTGTCCTTGTTGCTCCAAAGAGATTATTTGCATATTGAAAAAAAACAGCTATATCTTAGCAACGGAGGCAGCGATTCACAAGGCAAAAACATTGCTTGAATCAGATGACACTAACCTATCTATCTGCAGGGCTGGGGTGATACTCAGGGTCTAGTGACACTAACCTATCTATCTGCAGGGCTGGGGCGATATGCTGGTTCTGGTGACACTAACCTATCTATCTGCAGGGCTGGGGTGATATGCTGGTTCTGGTGACACTAACCTATCTATCTGCAGGGCTGGGGTGATATGTTGGTTCTGGTGACACTAACCTATCTATCTGCAGGGCTGGGGTGATATGCTGGTTCTGGTGACACTAACCTATCTATCTGCAGGGCTGGGGTGATATGCTGGGTCTGGTGACACTAACCTATCCATCTGCAGGGCTGGGGTGATATACTGGTTCTGGTGACAGTAACCTCTCTATCTGCAGGGCTGGGGTGATATGCTGGGTCTGGTGACACTAACCTATCTATCTGCAGGGCTGGGGTGATACGCAGGGTCTGGTGTCACTAACCTATCTATCTGCAGGCTGGGGTGATATGCTGGTTCTGGTGACACTAACCTATCTATCTGCAGGGCTGGGGTGATATGCTGGGTCTGGTGACACTAACCTATCTATCTGCAGGGCTGGGGTGATATGCTGGTTCTGGTGACACTAACCTATCTATCTGCAGGGCTGGGGTGATATGCTGGGTCTGGTGACAGTAACCTATCTATCTGCAGGGCTGGAGTGATATGTTGGTTCTGGTGACACTAACCTATCTATCTGCAGGGCTGGGGTGATATGCTGGTTCTGGTGACACTAACCTATCTATCTGCAGGGCTGGGGTGATATGCTGGTTCTGGTGACACTAACCTATCTATCTGCAGGGCTGGGGTGATATGCTGGATCTGGTGACACTAACCTATCTATCTGCAGGGCTGGGGTGATATGCTGGGGTCTGGGGAGAGGCTCCCTTCAGTAATTTATTATTACCCATGAAAAAAATGAAGTGTATGAAATAAAGAGAAATGTAAATCCCATCAATATTTGGTGTGACCTTTGCCCTTTGGAGGAGGAGTCCTGGAAGTGATGATCCGGCCCCCACAGATATAGCCCTGATCTCAGCATCATCCAGTCTGTCTGGGATGACATGAAGAGACAGACGGATTGGAGCAAGCAACATCCACAGAAGATCTGTGCTTAGTTCTCCAAGATGGTGGCGGGAACAACCTCCCTGCCCAGTTCTGCCAAAAACTGTCTGCAAGTACCGAGAAGAATTGATGGAAGGCAAAGGGCAAAGGTCACAGCGAATACTGATGGGATTTACATTTCTCTTTTCTTCATTCACTTAATTTGTTCATTGCAAAAATAAACTATTAACCCTTCTATTTCTGAGGGCATTCTTACTGGGCAGCATTTTTTACACACCTGCCTAAACTTTTGTATGTAATTAGCATAGTGCATAATGCTAAGTGAATGAGCGGCATCCTATGCATATAATATAGGCAGGTATCTTAGCATAGTGCGCCACAATGGTTAGTTTGGTAAATCTGTATGTTCACCAGGAGATCAGCAGAGTCAGATATATCTGGCAGCTGCTCGCCCTCTTTTCCCCATGTCAGTAACATGTCAGTGTGATTTCTTCTAGGTCTCAGGGCCATCCTGCTAGGAATGTTTGGTTAGGACTAGGGAAATTGGCAAGTGGAGGTGTCTTGGTAATTGTTCCTTTTCCTTTTCCTATAATCCAGTCCCGGCCCATCATGATGTTTTTGTGCCACATGACCTACTCAGCTCTTCTATACTGCATTGTGGAATTGTATGCATTATATGATGGTGGGGAATAAGAATTGAGATATTTTAATGCTACTGGTTGATGTTGAGCACAGCAAACGTCGGGCGATGAGGGGAAGGTTCTTTGTAGCTTCGCATAATTATCACATCCCTATTTCAGATGGCGCAGGTGGCAAGCTGTTAGATGTGACATTTTCTGAAGGAAGAGAAACAGGAGCACATTGCTGTACCCGGGTTATTCTCACAAGTGGAGATCATCATTAGTAAGGAACCTTCCAGAAACGGAAATTAACCGGGATTCCAATAGCGTCCCCAGTTGCAACAGATTGTCCAAATTACCCAAGACAATGGCCACGACGCAGACTCATTAGAGGATTCGGCGTAATAACGGGATAGATAGGAGACGGCAAGGACAAGTGGTCAAGGAGGGAGAGGTCATTAATCTTTGGCCACATGTTCGCCTCCCCCCTGTAGAGACTACATAATCATATGCTGCCTGTTCGCAGTATTAACCTGTCCTCCATGTTGGGATACGTCCTGCTGCCCTGGACATGTGGGATATTATTTTTGCTTCATTAAAACGCAATCAAGAGGCTTTGGCAACTGAATTTGCCACTAAACAATGGTGTTTCTGATTGGCAAGTGATTTCATTCCCCGCGCCTATCATTAATTCTGTTACTCGAATGGAAACTCCAGCGGCATCTGTCATTATAATTGAGGCTGCAATGCATCAAGTGGATGATACAGACATCTACTGTGCAACCCAAACTGCAAGCAAAGTCAATGAAACAAAAAGTCTCTACACTAGAGAGCAGAGTCCATCTGTAGACCGGCTATTTTGGGCTCATACTTAATCCCTTGAACAGAATTTCTGCAAACTAAGCGGTAGCTGGAAAGTCAACAAAAGGGCTTAGGGTTACGAATATGGTGATATATATAAATGGAGGGGTAGTCATATCCTAGACAGTCCCTTTAATATGAGAACTGGTCACTGCCGTTCGGGCTCCTGAGATCCCCTGTAAACATTGAATTTTGCTTGGGGAAGTTTCCAATGCAGTGGCCACTACTGGGGAAATGTGGTATTACATGAGGTCATTTATATGGAAAGTCAATGGTACATGGATGGATGGGATCTCCTCTTTGGCTCATAAAGCAAGCGACTCCCCTCCTTATAATAGGAGATAGAAAGATGTTGTTGGAATGATTTTGCGATATTAAGTAATCCAATAGCCTAAAATAAAATAAATGTCACTATCCTTTCCAAGTATAATATTGCCATGGCCGTCACCTCCATGAATTGAATGCATTTAGGGGATTCCCAAGCCTTGAGGGAATTCCATAGTGACCTCACATATGACATCACTGGAGAATCTGTGTCATCAGCCTACAAATGTCTCATGGTAATATATTATATCCACTCCATATCCTCTATAACCTTACGCTACATCAGTCATCTCCAACCTGCGGCTTCCTAGGCGTTCTTAAATTACATCATCCCACTATACAAACAAGTAATATATTGTTACAATATTCAGAGACTGATTTACAAATGTAGCAGAGCTGATTTTGTAATTGCAATCTTCTGAATTAAGACAGTAGGTTTACTCAAACTCCTATGTAGAACTGTAGATTAACACAATGAGATATCCTTATATTGTGCCAAATGACAAAGTTAACTCTGCTGCACTGATAAAAAAAAAAAAAAAAAAACTATTGTAGAATTATAAGCATTGTATTTTGGTGGTGAATAGGAATTATAACTGCACAATGATGTCTGAAATTACAAATCTACAACCTGCGGCTGTGAGGTTATGCTGGGAGTTGTGGTTTTGCAACAGCTACTGAGCCACAGGTTGGCAAACACTATATTAAATGATCACAAACACCACTTCTCAGTTGCACAAATGGCTTGTGGCAGTAAAACCCTGCGTTGGTACTTGTGACTCCTACCGCGGTGACACCGCCATGACCCCACAGCTCATTTAACCGTTAATGAGTGATTACAATGCACCTTGTCCATAAAATCTGTTAAAGTGACATTGCATTCTATTTGCAGCTATACAGTCTGTGTTGCTATGCTTCATTGGGCATATTTGTTAAAGCAACAATGCCATGCTCCATTTAATTTATTAAAGTGACATGCTAGGTCCCACAGGGTATACTTATTAAAGTGGCAGGACATGCTTCTGAATGGGGCTGAATATGGCGCACAAACCATGCCCTATCGCACCATGGTAAGCACAGAGGACTTCTGGCCATTGGTGAGAAGGTCCACATTGTAAGTGTGATATATAAGCATCTAAGCATCATGCTAATGCCTGTTACTTACATCATATACTGTATACACAGAGTATTCTACAGTCTAGACCATGTGTTGGCTGTCTGGCTGTAGCCTCTGGTCATCATTAGAACATGGGCTCCTTAATGACTGAGTAGTTACCAAGTGCCTGATGCAATAATGTCTATAGAAACATATAAGGAATATATATAGAACATGCTACAGTATATGTACGCTGCTCGAGCATGCTATAAAATATACAAATGTATACAATATACATATATGCTATACATACAATATACAACTATTTGTAATCAGTGCTGTACAAAGTATTGCAAAGTGTAACAGTCCCTACTACACACAGTACCAGGTGCAAAGTCTGGACACCTCCTATGCGAAAAACTTTAACGCCATCGTATACCCTATTTACTCAGAATGAGTTTACTAGATGTACTGTCTATAGAAATGTAGCAGAGCTGAATTGGACTCATCTGTCTCCATTGCATGAATTAGAACAATTCAATGTAGTAAAAACATAGAGAATACACTGGGATATCACAGCAAGTTTTGCTGAATGAAGTCAGCTTTGCTACATTTGTACATAATATATAGGCACGTACGACAAGATACAAATATTTCACCGGTACAATAGCTAATAGGGTAATGGCCTAGATTATGTAGCTGCAAATACTGTAAAAGCTATTTTGCATGTCCAAAAAAGCCAAATATTATATACTATATATCAATGTCACAAACAATATATACAACATATGTTACAATACCTATGCAACATACACCGCTATACATTGACCTCACAGATGCAATACATTTATAGTAGGCATTAACCCAAATTGATTATCTCTATTTCCAAACTTGGGTGAATAAAGATGAGGCAAAGCTTAGTATTCCAGATCAGCAGGCGGCGGATTCATCCTCCAGAGGACCCTTTTGCAATCAAGGCCATTACTCATTTTCGACAAGTTCTAAACTGATCAGCAAACAGCTTAATCTGTGCAAAAAAAAAAAGACCTAAAATTGGCTAGACTGGGTCACTGGCATAGCGTTGGCTCTGCAGAACAATGTATAAAAGAGCTCCAGCCTCCAGGCATCTAAGATCTCACATCAGACAATGAAAATGCGTAGACTCTAAATTGCAACAGTTGTATTAACCCTCCTAGTGGCTAAATATCAGAAAGCTGCTGCTGCTATATATAGAATGGTTGCTGACTCTCTTAAGAAATACAATTGGCAAAATGGACTAAGCCAGATCACAGAGGGAGCAGTAAAAGCATTAAAGTCAATGCATTGTATTAGCGGTAATGGAATATCCAGGCTGTCTTGGCTCTATAGTGTCTGAGGATGGAAATCTATACATCATACATTCATATGCATGTATGGAAATAAGTACCTGGTTAGGATCCAGAGGGCTCTAGTCGATGGGGGAGCTCCTGGCTGCATTTCAGAGGAGACGTGCTGGACAGCTCCTGTGCTGATCAGACTACAGGACTCCGGGCGATCCCTAGCGCTGGGTGCTGGGAGCTGTCCGCCACTGCTGGTGCTGAATCCACCTCTCAGGACACCTCCACAAAGTCAGGCGGGACAAGTGCAATCACACAACTGGCCATGGATCCCACTGGCAGAGGAAAGACAAGGGGACACACTGAGCAAATAAGTCTGCCCGACAATGCAAGCAATATGCACTGCACTGCCTGCTGTCGGTCTGCAAAGATGGATTAGCTCGGGTAAATTATGGAGATCTGTTAAAGTTTTACGAGGCTGCCCATCAATCTGTTTTACAGAGTAGACCCCAGCCATTTATTAATAGAGGAGGGCAGCAAGTCAATGAGGAATAAGATAAGGGGGACATACAGTCAGGCAAGTCCTAGCAGATCTGATATTAACCCCTACAGCATGCTCAGCCTTGACTTATATGACTGTCCTGCAGATCTGCATGTGGTGCCCCCTTATGGCATCCCACAACTCACCAATCCTTGGGCTAATGATCCAGGAGTTGGGGCTGCATTCAGAATGGATCCCTTTCAGACACCCTCTGTCATGTCCCCCCCATCTCCCAAGCTTCCCCTCTCAGCCAGCCTGTCTCCTATCACATCTGGAGCCACAGATGTGGATGGAAATTAACCTCCTCGGCGCCAGTCTCCCCACAGAACCTCCTGATCACATCTGTTCTTGCATTTAGCATGAGGACGAGAGACTGGCAGGAGAAGGGTGATCCATAACATAGGACTGCCTAGATCTATTGCAATTCCAGGCAGACTGCGGCAGGGAAGACAGAAGCAGGGACGTAGCAGCTGCCTGCAGGGGCTGAGGATGGCACTTACCTGCTTGAGACATGCATGCATCTCCTATGGGCTGCTGCTGTGCTTGGCGTTCAGGTCTCCTTAGGACACCGGCACCCTGTGAATTCCACAACAGCTTCCTATGGAGACAGATCCAAGGGCTGGACTCGGCCTGAGAAGAGAGCTGCAGCTCCTCACTGCGTCAAGTGAAAGACCTCAAAGCTTCATTCAATGCCAGGTGATGGATTCAGAGCAAGTCCTGATGGAGAGCTGCCGGCTCCTCTGCTCTCATGTATTCCAGGCAGCTGTGCACAGGCGAATGGCATGCAGCTCTGGAGGAAGAGCGTTTGCAGTGGCAGTTCTTGGGTAGTAGCACATTCTTTGTGAGTGGAGATCTTCTGGTTTATTGTGGGGAGTCCTGGAGGAAGAGGAGGGGAGGGGTGTGCAAGTTAAACACAAACAGCATGTTGATCCAATGGTGTGTAATGGGAAGTTAAAGCAGAAGGCTGCTCATCAAACTGCAAAGACTGAGGGCTGAGGAGCAAATAGATCTGCAGTAAGAGGAATGTCCCTCCACCCACTGTCCCTGCTGCTACATAATGTGCCTCTGTCTCCTCATGGCTGGGCTCCTTCATGGTATTCCCATCTCTCTATCATTCCTGCAGCCTGTCTCTCTGTCATGTATGTGTGGGATCTGTCTGGCTGACTTCTGCTCATTCACTCCATGTGATTTTACCTTCCTATTCCATGCTTGTAGCTGGTACACTGTGCCTAAGACTCTTTGCATCTGTCTTTCTAGACTTTAACTATTTCCTTGCCTTGCCTCTGCCAGTGTCTGTGCTTTTCTCACTCTTGGTATTTGCTATTGTCTTTCTTTCCTTGTCATCACCAAGACTCTTGTCTCTTCTGATCCACTCCAGCTTTGCTCCTCTGCCTCCCCATCCTCTGTAGACCAGGACCAGTCTTGGTACTCTCTATTGATTTCCCAGTGTCTGGTTGTTTCTCCTCTTTTCTCCCTTCTTTCTTCACCTCTCTCTTTCTCTTGTCTCCTGTATTTGTCTCCTGCATATCTTTCTGTATAATTTTTCCTCTTCTTTCTTTTCTTTCCATCTCACCATATTAACTCTTTCTTTTTTGCTTCCTCTCTCATTCTTTTTCTTTCTCTCGCCATCTATTTTCTCCTCTTTTTCTTATTTCTCTCCTCCACTATATTTCTGTCTTTTTCTCTCTCCTGCAGTCTTCCTCCTTCTTTCTTACTTCTCTATGTTTTTCACATCTTCATACTTCCAGTTTTCTTTTGCTACTTATTTTCATTCCCCTAATATTTTTTATAGACTCTTTTCAGCTTTCCAGTATTTTTCTTGCATTTACTCTCTGTCTCTCTTCTTGTCCTCCATGTTATTATCATCTCAGACCATTCCTTCTGATTCTCGCCCCCACTATTACTACAGTCTCATACTCTCTCTCTCTCTCTCTCTCTATAATCCATTCTTTGCTCTCCCATTTCTTCCTCCCAGTCTTTATATTTTCTATTTCCCGTCTCCTTTACTATTTTGCATAGTCTTCTACATGTTATATCCCCTGCACCTCTCCATTATACATGATCTGACTGCACTCTTTCCCACTCTTGCCTCACCCTTCCTTTCATCCTCTATATTATAGTATTTATCCTCAATTCTCTAGCTTTCTACATTTTCTCCATTCTATTTTCACACCTGTCATTCTCTATTCAGTGATTGTACACTTGCCTAATCTTAGTATATAATTCTAGTAGAGTTGGTTATCCCCATGCTGACACTTATATCCATCTGCCATACTTTTGCCCCAATATATTTTCAGGATTGAACCCCCACTCCATATAATCATCATTAGACAAGTTGGGTTATCTCTCCATCTTTGGTCTACACCACAGAGGCTTCATAATGGGCCAGTCTGAGACTGATCCCCCTTATTGTCCTCTCTGTTCACAGCCCCCTCACCCTCCTGTAGCTCTCATTTTACTCATCTTTCCCAGCCACAGTTCGGCCAGCCTTTACTCTATATGTCTATGTGAGAAATAACATCACCAAAGCTTCTATTTGCAATGGTAGTAAAGTTTATATCAAATCTATATCCTAATAAAGCGCCCGTATAAAGCTGCATCTTAGATTCAAAAATAAGGTTTCTCATTTGATCATAAAGTGGTGGAGTAAATGGGCCATTACCTTATTCTACATTAAATGCCTAGATATATAGAATTATACTTTAAGATTCTTTTCCCTGAGTAATAGGTCCCCAGGCGCCTGCCAATTATACAGTAATCTTATCCTTATATTTTAATACAATGTTTTCCAACCTGTGGCTCTATAACTGTTGCAAAAATTTAAGTTGCTACATGCCCTGTGGTTGTTAAAGTGATTGCGTCCTTCAATAGACACCGCTCCACTGAATCTGATGCAGTTGGAATTTTTTCTCTAGCCCCCACCGTTCCTGAGCAATCATCTCTGATAGATGCAGCACAATTAGGCTCTCTACTATTAAGTGGGCGGTCCTGAGCTGAAGCAGATAGTCTGGCACCGCCCACCTGATAGCAGAGAGCATAATTGTGCTGCAATTAGCAGAAATGATTTCTTGGGAATGGTAAAGGCTAGAGAAAAAATTTCAACTGCGCCAAAATGACGGGAACGGCACCTATTGAAGGATGCAATGAATTGGGTTTGGAGGAGATGGTGAATGGTCCCTTTAAGACATCCTAAAAGTTATAGCTTCCCAACATAAGGACAGCCATATGTTACATACCACCACCTTAAAGTGAATATTCACCAAATAGATTAAAAATAATGTCATATTATTTTTTTATATTGGTCAGAATTATATTTGTCTGACACAGTGCTCCAAATCTACTGCATAAACATTAATAACAAAATTCTGCCACTAGGGGGTGCTTATTACATACATTGAACTTTATATAACATTAGTATGCAGTAGACTTCTTAGCTCCCTCTAGTGGTGGCTGCAAGTAGAGAGAATTTTATCATATAAGCATATCTGTGCAGGGGATTTGGAGGGATAATGGAGCTCGGATTATAATCCACACATATAATGGACCTATAAAGCACAAGGTGGAGATTCACTTTAAGAAAGCTGCTCATTAATATAACAATATATAATGAAGCTGGGGATTTTCCTTTAAAAAGTCATTAAAGTTCATCACGTGTAGCACCCCCCGCCTAAGAGGATGCTAATTAATTTTAGTGGGAAATGGAATTAGTTCAAGCGAGATGAAACGGTTAATCAATGAACTCATCTGAAAAAACAGTAGGAGTATTCATGTGGAGACAACTGCAGGGAACAGAGAGATGTCCTCATAAAACCAAGAGCCACAAAGGTTCACTGTCTGGATGGATCTTCCTCACACTACACGACTGTTCTTCTGGGGCTGCAGCAGCTTTGCAGTCAAGGTAAATGGGGCCAATAAAGTTCCCAGGACTGATACATATATCCATCAATGTGTTCTTGTGAGCCATTCAACCCTTGCTTTATTAAGGACCATGCACTCATTTTAACCCCTTTTCAGCAGGCAGGTAGCCTCCATGCCCCAGGGTAGTTACTGCCGCCCCTATCACAATATGATGGTATCCAATTATAGCGCCATAAAAAACAACATATCCATGTAACAGCTGAGTATATTATCCAGTACAACATAATATCATGATGCCATGTTCATATATTTCACAGATCTATTTATCTATCTAATTATCTATTCTATCTATCTCATATCTATCTATCTATCTATCTATCTATCTATCTAATTATCTATTATATCTATTTATCTATCTATCTATCTATCTATCATCTATCTATATCTATCTATTCATCTATCCATCCGTCTATCTATCTATCTATCTATCTATCTTGCTCTTACCTAACTATATCTCCAATATATATAGCTTGTTATCTTTATGTCTGTCCCCTATCTACCTATCTACTATCTATCTATCTATCTATCTATCTGTCTGTCTAACTATCACTCATTCTATTCATCCACCTATCTTGCTCTTCCCTAACTACACATCTCATGTCTATCTTTTTGTCTGTCTCCTATCTAACTATAATCTATTTTCTACAAATCACATCATCTATCTATCTATCTATCTATCTATCTATCTACTATTTACTCTATTTATCTACCTATCTATGATCTTTCCACTACCTATCTGCACTTCTTATTTCTATATATTCATCCATCTATCTGTTTATCTACTTATCTATCTATCTCATATCTATCTATCTATCTATCTATCTCATATCTATCTATCTATCTATCTATCTATCTATCTATCTAACTATGTAATATCTATCTATCTATCTATCTATCTACTGTATCTCTTTCCATTTGCTGACTTACATTATATGTGTAGATGTATTTTTGCAAATAGAAATATCCAGAATATTCATTTCACCATCCCCAGATTTTATAGTGTTTGCTTTAGGACATGACTATAGTGTATTTCTCATAAAATGCCGGATTTCTTCCCCTGTATTAATTGCTGTCCCTGGCTTTGTGATGATTTTACTTCTGTAACTGGCTTGCTGGGGAAGAGCATATTAATGACAGTCTATATTTACACAAGAGCGGCCGCGGCAGTAGTAATAAAAGAAGAAGACATTGTAGCAGCGGCTTATTATACACTGAGCAAACATTTCATATGGTCTGCAATGTTCAGCACATTAAACTGTAACAGCTGTAACTATGGTCTAAGGCACCACGGCCAAAGCAAAGTGGCATTAAAGGTGATTTATGGAAAGCCTCCGACTCGTTGACACATCTGTCACCGAATGAAAGGAGTGGAGGAGGATTATATTACCTTCTGCTCTACTGGTATTGGTGGAAAGAGACAAGTCGGAGAATTGTATTTAGGCCGGCCAGGTAAGTGTTAAATAATACGAGGTGTTAAAGGGTTAAATTGTTACTGATAAAAATGATCATTATCAGTTTTTATTTGGGTATAGCCAAAAGCGGGTCCAAAAGGAAGAAGTGGGTTCCCAACTTTAGGCCGATGTCAGGAAACTGTAGCATGCACACATTTTATAGGGAGTTTAAAGGGGTTGTCAAAGACTTGGAGCAACCTCTCGGGTGGACAGGGTAGGTGTAAAATAAATAACAGGCATACTAACCTGTCCCTGATGCTCAAATGTTTGATCCCAGTCCCCATTCCCATGTGCTGGGGATCGCATTGCTGGAAGCCGCAAGGTTCATGTAACCATCAAGATGAATCAGTGGCCTCAGCGATGGGTGGAGAGGGACCGGTGATGTCACTCACCTACGGCAAGGACACTGATTGGTCTCAGTGGTCATGTAAACATCACAGTTTCTGGCGTTGCGTGCCTAGGCATCCAATGGAAAGGAGACAGGAGTGGACCACGGAGCACCAAGGACAGGTGACTATGCCTTTTTTTTTTACACCCACCTCGGTCACCCCAGAGGTCACTCCAAATCCTGGACAACATACATTTGATAGGTCACAATACACAATGGAGCCCATGGCCTCTTCAATCACCTGATCAGTGGGGGTGCTGGGAGTCATCCCCTCCCCAATCTGATACTGATGACCCATCCTAAGCTTAGGTCATCAGTATTAAAATCTTTGAAAACCCCTTTAATGTCTATATTGTGATATCAAGACCAAAAGTCCAAATTCCAAATAATCCTGCCCCATGTGCGGTTCTATTAAATAGAATTTATATAGGGGACTATTTTATACTGCACTAGATCGCCTGTTTAGACAACCCCTATTTCCTATGAAAGTCCCCCAATAAACAGATACATAGTATCCTCCTGATGGAATCTCCCAACAATCAGGTGTAATGTTTGGGAAACTTGGCCATTCAAACCAATGTGTTGTCTGTGTAGGGCAGGACAGGACAGGTCCCCTGGAGAGAGATGCTCTCTGTAACTGCTCTGCATTCTGACCAAGAGAGGATGATGCCAAACATAGGACTGCCTTTATTAATATACTGTAACATACTGGTACTGTTCCACTGATTCTGACACAATTGGAATTTTTTCTCTAGCCCCCACCATTCCTGAGCAATCATATCTGTTAGTTTTGGCACAATTACACTCTCTACTGTAAGGAGGGCGGTCCATGTCTTTCTGCTCCAGCCCAGGACCGCCCACTTGACAGTCTAATTATGATTTTGGGTGCTGAAATTAGCAGCACTGATTACTCAGGAGTGGTGGGAGCTATACAAAAAAAATCCAACTGCTCCGAGATCAGTAGAGTGTTGTCTATTGAATGATGCAAAGTGTTGGAGTTAGTGGAGGTGTTGAAAGGTCTTCTTTAAAGCAGACATGTCAGGAATGTGGAGCCAGTTTTGAATATAACATCTAGAGTATAATGATGCAATGTGTTATAGAGTAACACTTTATGCATTACAAAGAACAGACAACTTCATGCATCCTTGATGTATTTAATATTAAATCTAAGTCAGTGGCATAGCTGCCCAGCAGTCACAGTGCTGATCGGTTTCCTATGCCAAAAGGCTCCCCTCAACACACACCGACTCTTTTATAGTGATTAGACAGAGTCGTCCTGAATCACTCTGCCTAATTATAGAGAGAACTGTGCAGACCTTTGTTTACAGCTGCACAGTTCCTTTCTATCCCCTCCTTGCACTCATCTGTATGAGTAATGCAAGGAGGAAACAAAGTTGCATCCAGGGCAACAGTGGAGACAAGATAATCGAGTAACCATTGTACCCCGGTATATACCAATAATCCTTCCTATGAGGGATCAGAAAACGTACCATTTGATTGCCCCAGGCTACCAGGTTTACTGACATTAACCCCTTCACTGTCCTAGACAACCAAAAAAATTCCTGGAACTCTCTAATGACCTCATCCCAGAGAGAACTGTGCAGCCCTACAGTTATAGCTGCACAGTTCCCTTTATATCCTCCTTGTACTGGATGCTGTGCGTTCCTGTATATCTGGTGTGGTTACTTTATCACTGTTTATTAATATTTATGTGATACTCATGAGTCTTTAGCTTTGCCCTTGATCAAAATGAATGACTTATAGTAGAAAGGTGCTTGGTGTAGATTGTAAGAGCGAGTACACACAAGACTGTACAAGGTTGAACTGCTGCATGTGATGCACTCAGGATCTGGCTACTGATGGGTTAACTTGAAATCTTTCTAAAAACTAAAAAACAATGGGTTGATAAGTTTCTGGGTGCTCCCCACTGTCCTGCGGAGGGTTGAGTAATATACTAGCAGTTAATGCAGAATGACACTAAGTGATGTCCTATCCATAATTCCTTTATCTTGAGACAACTTTTTACTTTCAAGGAGATTTATGCAGGTTGGAGGAATGTGGAGCAGAATTGACCAGAGACTCCCCGAGATCTGCGTAGATCTGTCCTAATTCTGGAGGTATGAGCGGCCGCCACCTGACCAGAAGTTAATGTATAACAGTCACTAGACTTTGTAGGTTGGGGTTATAGCTAGACGTTCCTTTCCAAAAGTTTCTAAGGGGGTATTGGTTCTCATGGAGGAAGTTTAGTCTTACAGGCAATGCACCATGGGATAAAGTATGTAAAACAGCTCTAATGAGGGATGGAATCTGTCACTCTACTGCCACCTGTAGGTCGCTGCCCTGTAAGTCAGTGATGAAGGGCAAAAACCCTAAAAAGCTGTCCAGAGATGGGTTTATGGTTTGGCTGCTATCCCTGTTTTCTGTATTAGTCGTTGACTTACAGGGTAACTACCTACAGGTGGCGCTAAAGAGACACACTTTCCCTCTGGAAGAAGACCGCTGGATATTCTCAAGGAGCACTGGTACCCAGAGAACTGCATCATGGCGTCTCATCTCACCAACCAGTATCCTGCTATATACTCTTAAGGCCCAAGAACCATGAAATAGCCAGAAACAGATGGACTTCTGGTTTGGTCAATGTCGCTAGTCATGTTTGTGGAGTCGGACATTGACTAACAGGGCAGATACTTATAGGGGGCACTAAAGGAGGAGAGTTCATTTGTATAGTCCCCTAAAGCAAAACTTCATTTGACCACATTATCCCTGTATATAAATCACCTCTTACCATGGACCACATAGGTGCTGCAATACTGCACTGACAACAATGACATCACTGACTGTCCTCAGTGGTCACGACTACTAACAAATCCTCCCCTAACTAAAAACAGTGTTACACTATAGATAGAAAACTGCTTAAAACGCTCATTACCTTTGCCAATACATTGCTTTACCTGAATTACATACCTGTTGTTCCCTTTGACCTTTCAGGATAACCTGCCGAGTGAACATGAGGAATAACTATAATAACTATTTCTGGCCATTACATGACTTAGATTTTGCAATATTTAGCAGTTTTCCCTATTTGTAGTTTGCAGTTCTCCCAGAGCTGGTGGGTACAGACTAGCTGCACACAGTAAGTATAGGAGGATCTGGTCTATAACTGTCTCTCTCACACTCAGAAACAGCCACAGGACCATGCAGGAGATTTATAGAGAACTACTTACATGTACTGATAGAGTAAAGCGCTTTGGTTGTGATGGAAAGTTCCTGTTCAGCTCCAGCATCACACTAAGTTTATGTGTCTGCTGCTATCTCTGTCTGCTTCTGCTCACTCCTAGCCCTCTCCTATGTACTTATATACATTTGAGTCATATCTCATGATATAGCAGAAGTCTCAGAGTGAAAGTCAGTTTAGCATTGAAAGGTGTGGCAGGGAAACAGCATGCTAAAAGGAGAAAGAAGCATTATTCTCTGATATGATATGTTACAAAATTTCTTTTCATTGCCTGTACTATTCATGTATGCAAAGTTTCTTGAAACGACAGGGACTATTTGGTTTTTCTTTGTATCAGTCTAGACTCTAGAGTTACGATTATTTTTGTTATTTTTGCTTGTTACAGGATTTAGTATTCACAGACAACCCTTAACCGCTCAGCCCAACTCCTATAATCTACCAGTCAGAGATAAGTTTTCTCTTCAGACTATTAGACAGTGTGTGATGCAGAAAAGCTACATCTTCCAGAATGCAATTCAGCAGAATGAGCCCTGTACAGACAGGAATCCAGCATAGCCGAGAGCTCAGCAGCAGCGACAGATTTGTGAACGCAGCTCCGCACTATAACACCTGCTCTAACTGAGGATCAGCATAAAACATACTGTCATATGGTCTGTCTCGCTCACAGGACTACCTACATAATAGGCTTTTTCCACTAGGTGGAGCAAATTGAAACATATAATAACTTTATATCTACAAAGTAACAGATAGATTTATGGAATACAGAAGTAAACGTGCGGATAATGACAGACCACGGTGATCGTAATATTATAATACATCAATTATGTAGGAAGGAATAATGAAAATGTATTACAGGACAATCACTCATATTATAGAGGCAAACACTGCTGCGGCTTTACGATGTCTTCAACCATGTTATATGATCATTGGATGAGTATAGTGGGTTATAGACTAGGAGGAGATGGCAGTATTCTGTAGGTACAGGTTACAGTAGTGGTCTCCAATGAGGCTGGTTATAGAAGATGCCAAACTAGGCGTCTGCCCAGGGCCCCCATTTCTTAGGGACTCCTAATCGCATAATAATAATATGAACGTTAACTGAGAAACATTCTGTTGTATATCTATGTATCTATATGGGGATATCTTCATTTACAATTTTTTTCATTCTGCTATATGGTTTCGGTTGTATATGTATCGATATTTCGGTATTTTCTTTTACAATTCATTTGAATCTTCTGTTTGTTTTTTTCATTTATATCTATGTATCTATATGGCGGTATTTTCATTTACAATTTTTTTCATTCTGCTGTATGTTTTTAGTTCTACTTCTATATATCTGTATGGCGGTATTTTCTTTTACATTTTTTTTTCATTCTTGTGCATGTTTTTCTTTTATGTAGGCATGTGCCAGTATTTTCTTTTACAAGTTTTTTTCTTTTTTGCTGTATGTTTTCAGATCTATATCTATATGGCGGTATTTTCTTTTACAATTTTTTTATTCTGCTTTATGTTTTTCGATTCTGTGTCTATATCTCTATATCTATACAGTAGTATTTTCTTTTACGCTTATTTTTATTCTGCTATATGTTTTTCTGTATCTATATCTATATGGCAGTATTTTTGATTCTGTATCTATATCTCTATATCTATACAGCAGTATGTTTTTTGGATCTACAGTATATCTATATGGCGGTATTGTCTTATACAGTTTTTTTATTCTGCTTTATTTTTATTCGATTCTGTATCTATAGCTCTATATCTATACAGCAGTATGTTTTTTGGATTTATATCTTTGTTTTTTCATTTACAATTATTTTTATTATAGTTTTGTGTTTTCACAATAAAATACTGCAAAAAGGTCGCACCAACATCAAACAACCATCCATTAGAATTACAGATCAGCCCATCACAACTGAGACCCCAGGAATTGTGATTTACTAGGTAGAGGAAGTCCAATAAATGGTGCCCTGGAAAAGCCCAGCTCAGAACTGGGACATAGATCCATATTGCGGTATTATGTGGACATTGTATGGGAGTATTATTTTGACACTAAATGACATTATAGCATGGGCAACATATGGCAGTTTTACAATAGTTACTATATAGTAGCAGCATAATCTGGATAGTGTATTGGAGTATTAGGCACTATATGGCAGTATTATGTTATATATAAAGTGCTTAAAATGATAAGAAAAGGTATAAAAAAACGCCAAAAAGATATATTTTGTTTATTGCCCAGAATCCATTGTTTTATAAAAATAAATCCCGACCTGAACTACAATTTCCATTCTATTCTGTCAGCTGTAAATATTTGGGGCATGCTGGGACCTGTAGTTTCTCCTCAGCGAGATACTTAGAGATTAGAGATAATTGGATCAGACGATTGCCTGTATGTATTTATGAATTGTAAATTGTCTGAGTGTCATTTCTGCAGTATATGGGGCTTTTATGTAATATCCGCCCTGGTGTGTTTTTGTGTTGTTTTGTATGTTTGTTATTTTACTACTTGTGTAACGATATTGAATCACAAGGAATCAAAGCAAATATCTCGGCACCCCCTGCAGTCTTATAGAAAGCCACATAAAAGACATTGCAGTATCACAACACTGCGCCTAATGACCTGCTCGATGCTGTTGACAAACACAACCCTGCTGCATCTGCTACTCATTGCTACTGTCTCATTATATTATTACACACATATGCATGATCACCCAATATGGAAGAGCTCTGGTAAATAATTTACTGCCAGGGGCAGTGGGTAACACATCAGGCCTCATTTTTCAATGCATCTGTACATATGGAGGTAAAGGATCATGCACTGAAATTCTATTATTAAGATATTTAAAGGGGAATGCCGCTTCGTTTTCTATGTTTTTGTTTCTCCTGCATTCCTGAGCGTTCTCTGAAATACCAAGAATGCCTCGACACTGGCGAGATATTTCTACAATTGTGCTGCTATGTGAGCGGCATGCTGATTGTACAAGTGGACAGACTCTTCGGAAAATCTGGTTTTCACTGAAAACATCCGCAGGTATGTCTGATTGATAGACGTTCCAGTACTGAAACACCCCACAATTGGCTTCTATCGCTGAGGAACCCCTTCAGTTCACTGCTCTGCACCTCTTAGTGCAGCTGCTGAAATACTCTGCGCCTTTGTTGAACCATATATGTCAAAAGTATCACAGAGGAAAAGGCAAAACCATCCAAAGTATTAGTGGGAATAATTTTCATAGGAAAAAATATACCAAATTTTATCTCTCCCTAAAAATGATTCTTAACATGGTTCCCCCACCATTAAATATCAAATTCACTGTATAGATTACAACAAAATAACTAAATTTGTAATTTACATGCAGGTAATAATGATCCAGGGGAGAGATATCACATTTACTTACATAGTATGGCGCCACCCAGTGTTCAAATTGTATAGCAATGTGCACGCCCACCTAACACATGGGCACATATATAGAGTCAGTCGCTGCACAGTCAGGTTTTTGCATAAAGATTGTTTCTATTTACTGTAAAGTACACAATAAATATACAGTATGCATTAGCCTAACAGTATAGTATGGCAGTATATTATGATAGTATATTATGGCAGTATAATATGACAGTATATTATGATAGTATATTATGGCAGTATAATATGACAGTATAGTATGACAGTATATTATGATAGTATATTATGGCAGTATATTATGACATTATAGTATGGTAGTATAGTATGACAGTATAATATGGCAATATAGTTAAGAAGACTCCTTCTGCAGGGACATTACAGTCCCCCTTTGGCAGTGACTATAATGTCAGCTGCCAAAGGGGGAAGGAGACTGATTCTGCTCAGCAGAAGAGACTAGTAGCATCACCAAGGGGGATACATGCTGGGGCCAAAAAAAAAAAAATTATGAAAAAGATATTTTATATGCAAGAAACACTAATTTCTTTAAGGAGAATCTGTCACCAGACCCCAGCATATTAACCCAAAGATAGATAAGTTTCAGTCACCAGAATGAAATGGTATTTTTCCCCTTGTGAATAAGAGCCTCCATTGCCGAAATATCACCATTTTTACCAATATGCAAATTAGCTCTTTGGAGCAATGAGGGTTTTGCTGCTTACCTCTTTGTAGCAATGATACTTGTTGCTTTAAAGAGCTCATTTGCATATTCACAAAAATTGCAATATCTCGCAAATGGAGGCAGAGATTCACAAGCGGAAAACACTGTGTGATTCAGGTGACACTAACCTATCTATCTGCAGGGCTGGGGTGATATGCTGGTTCTGGTGACACTAACCTATCTATCTGCAGGGCTGGGGTGATATGCTGGTTCTGGTGACACTAACCTATCTATCTGCAGGGCTGGGGTGATATGCTGGTTCTGGTCACACTAACCTATCTATCTGCAGGGCTGCGGTGATATGCTGGGTATGGTGACACTAACCTATCTATCTGCAGGGCTGGAGTGATATGCTGGGGTGGGTGACACTAACCTATCTATCTGCAGGGCTGGGGTGATATGCTGGTTCTGGTGACACTAACCTATCTATCTGCAGGGCTGGGGTGATATGCTGGTTCTGGTCACACTAACTTATCTATCTGCAGGGCTGGGGTGATATGTTGGTTGTGGTGATTACCTATTATGGGGGGGGGGGGCCCCGCAGGGCTGGGGTGATATGCTGGATCTGGTGACACTAACCTATCTATCTGCAGGGCTGGGGTGATATGCTGGGTCTGGTGACACTAACCTATCTATCTGCAGGGCTGGGGTGATATGCTGGTTCTGGTGACACTAACCTATCTATCTGCAGGGCTGGGGTGATATGCTGGTTCTGGTCACACTAACCTATCTATCTGCAGGGCTGGGGTGATATGCTGGTTGGGGGGGGGGGGGGGCTGGTTCTGGTGACACTAACCTATCTATCTGCAGGGCTGGGGTGATATGCTGGGTCTGGTGACACTAACCTATCTATCTGCAGGGCTGGGGTGATATGCTGGTTCTGGTGACACTAACCTATCTATCTGCAGGGCTGGGGTGATATGCTGGTTCTGGTGACAGTAACCTATCTATCTGCAGGGCTGGGGTGATATGCTGGTATTGGTGACACTAACCTATCTATCTGCAGGGCTGGGGTAATATACTGGTTCTGGTGAGAAGGCGAGGAGACAAAAAGTAGAGAAGTAAAGATGTTTCTTTAATAAGATATTTTACTATGTTTATTTTGGAAACTAGTTTTACAATTGGAGATTCACTTTCAGGACACTTCTCTGAGGCAGATGAGATCCATAATAGGCATTGGCCTCAGTACTTAGCCCTTTTGTCTTCCAGCACTGGGCACATGATCTTGTGTGTCTGAGATATGGACATTACATTGTGAACGTCACAGGAGACAAGGACAGATTAGACTATTCATACCCTTTGTACAACGTCGCGGAATATGATGGTGCTATAAAACAGGGAATACATTAAAAATGGTTTTCTTCTATTGTACAGCGGACATTACAATTCCTGGTTAACGTCTAATTCTTACATATCACACAATGTGCATTTCTGCTTCGGTTAAACACTTGTTACAGCTGATTCATGAGCAGAGCTCAGAGCAGTTCTGCAAAGAAAAAAAAAGTCCACTGACGAAACGCCGGATGCCATTTTTATCTTCAGCAAGGCAATGCGCAGGAACTGCCAATCACCAGAGCATTGGGATATAATGAGATTGTGCAGAATCGGCCGTGTCCGTGATTTCGCCGCACGCCTGTTACATTGCTGAACATATATAATTGCTCTTTTTCTTTGTAGCCTACACTAAACTCTGGAGGTCTTTGTGCAGAATATCATACATGACTTAATTTTTAACTCCATATGAGTCATCTGGTAACAATGAGCTATAGAGCCCTGGCAGCTGGGCCGCGCGTAGACGCTCTCGTATAGACAGCGACTTTCTTAGGTATATGTATCCTCATTCATGCTTTGTCATTTTTGTTTGAAAGAATTCCTAATATTTGGTTTTCTTCTCCAGGAGGTGGTGGGGGGGTAATTTGCATATTTTTTCCCATGCAGCATTGCAGTACATGAGCTGGATCTCCTCAATGAGAACCAGTAGCCTGGATCTTCTGGCCATGGCAGATCACTTCCTTCTGTCCTTCTCCTCTTCACATCAAAAAGAGGAGGAACCGGTTCTCATGAAGGAACTGAAGTTTTGTGTCCAGAAAATCCGGACATGAAGACAGGTAAGTATGATGGGGTAGGGGGGTGTAGTATTGATGTTGTTCCGTTTCCGGAAACGGGGAAACGGAACGTCACCAAAAAATCATAAAATGTGTCTGCCGCGGTCACATGACCACCCCAGCAATCTGGGTAAATATACCTTTTTGATTAAGTAAGTTAGAAGTTAGGGTTAGGGTTTTTAGTTTAGTGTTAATGTATCATTTTATCCCAGACAACCAATTTAGAGTGTGGTTATACCAAAGTCATTTGACCCAAAACAAATCTTGGTCCTGAACCACCAAAATTAAGTAAATCATGAGAGGTTCGTCCATCTTTAGGTTCTAAAAAAAAATCATCTCTACTTTCTATAAATTCTAGAGATTTGGAGGATAAATAAATAAACCTCAGAAGCAAAAAAATCTCAAAGTCGTGTTCCCCTAAACTGGGCTTCCCTGTAAGAGGGCAACCAAATTGGGTCCATTCTTGGATCCTCTAAAGCTCCAGAACTTGATGTCTTTCCTTCCTAACCTTCTCCTCTTTTCTATATGCCAGTTTACAGAGAAATAAGATTGTAAAATCTGTAATTAACTTGTACAATAAAGTTCTTGGCGTTTCCAAACGCGTTCATGACTTCATCCCGGCTCAGGAGGGTGGCCAATTTGGATTGTTTATGTAGATCTTAACCAGACACAGCTAAACAGCTCCCTCCCATTCAGCCTCTCAATTACTACGCCGTACAGTAGTTGTTAGTCTGGCAGCCACAAGATACAAGACCTATTAAGTAATAACTTTTAATACATAAAGCAATAATAAAGGACACCAACAGTGAAAAGGAAAAGAAGAAGGAAACCCCCGAGAAGTCAGATATCACAGATGTTAGGAGAGGGTTGAATAGCACTGCCAGGAAGACTCACTCACCTATTGCTAATATAATAGCTAGCTGACTATGATAAATAAGTCTATCCGAGTTATCACATCTGAATCAATTCAGCAGGATCAAGATGAGGTTTTCGGTCTCTGCATGTACAGTATGTAAGACGGTTCCACTCAATGATAGTAAGCAGAGATCTTGAAGTGAAGACAATATTAGAAAATTGTATACCTTTTCCATATCCAATGAATAAAGGGTTTGTTCCCTGAATTAAAGTTGCCCCCTACCCCTAGGTGTCTGATCCAGCCCCACTGATCACAATGGTAAGAGTCTCGAGTCCCCTTATTTGAATAGAGAAGAAGTTGCACGAACTTCTTGGCTTCTCTATAAGCTTTCTTTTTCTTGAACTTTGCTGTGTAGACTTGGGCAGAGTCAGAAGGGTCATCTCATTGTCTTCAGTGGGTGAAGGATTTTAACCCTTTCCAGCCACATTTTTTAATTTTTTTTTTTTTTTTTTACTCCCCACCTTCGGCAGCTGCAGAAGAGGTTAATGCTCGGGTCAGAATAAATACTGATCATGGGCATTACGGCGGTTATGGCTCCTGCTCTGCTTCTGAGCCAGCGCCATATTTAAAGTGCCAAAATCCACTATAATATTGCAGCAGATGTTGACAAGGGGTTGAGGAAAACTAAACGTCAAAATTCAAAAGAAAATAAAAAATAAGCAATTTTTTTTTCTTAGGTTTCTCACTACTGGAACTAGATATTAGCAAGCCACAGTGCGTAGTAGAGGGCATTATAGTGACCATCATACCTTTAGATAGTCCAATAGATGCAAATCAGGTTCAATTGCAATGGGAACTTACCAGAGCCTCAGGATTTCAAACCTGAATACAGAGCCCTTTAAGGCACTAACATGCCCCACTTCATATTTATAAAAATGGTTTCTTCAAGGAAGTGAGGTGGTGCAGCTCTTGGACCATAGTATGATGGTGCTCAGAATAAAGTCCCCTACAGTGCACTGTGGCTGATCTGGCATTGCGTTTTCTGCTGAAAGACTCCCTTTAATCTCCTCCTTTCCTTTGATATTTTTTTGACATACTGCAATTAAAACATCGGAATATATAAAGGTATCTTGTCCGTGTGTCCCAGGAGATCAGCTGTGGCTTCCTCCATCCAATCCTATGGCTGGCTGTAAGACAAGTAGCTGCAGCAGGAGCCTCCCCCTCTGCTCTGTCTACAGTAGGACACAAACATTGCTAAACCCCATTTACTAAGCCTTAGCTGTTCTTCTGCCAAAACTGGAACAGATCAGAGGGAGATGAATCTCTGTCTTCTCTACAGGAGTTTTTTTTTGCAAGATTTGTTGTTCCAGGTACAGGAAGAAAGTCCTGGAAACTGGTGCAAAATGACTTTCTTCTTTCTCCTTTCACTACCTTGAAGCTCCTAAGCCCCAGTGCCAAATCTATAACAGGTCTCCAACTATAACGTATTGTTCATAGTCCCAATCTTCTTGGGAAGAGATACCTTATGGGCCCCCCTAAGGCTCCTGGGCCTGGGTGTGACTACATCCTCTGCACCCCCTCGTATTATCACCCTAGCTCCTTTAATCATAGATGACACCTTCTTGCACTGGTGAAAACCTAGATAGGATTGGAAAATCATAAACCTCAATAAAGCTTTCTATGCACCTCCTGATTTCTCGGGGAAGGGTCCCGTATGCCCTTTCTTCCTGGAGACACAACTATAACCTCCCATTTATTGAAGCTGCCATAAAGCATGCACTTTATACTGTATCATCTACACAGACAATACAAGAAGGAAGCATCAGTGTCCAACATGGCCGCCCCCAGGGAAAGGTCAAAATTAAAAAACAAATAGCTGAGAAAAAATATATATAAAAATTATTTCTCTTCTACTCACGATACAGAAAATATATTCTCTTTAAGAAGTTGGAGTTAGGGTTTGCCAATCAATTTGAAGCAACTCCAGTTTCTGTACTGTCGAAATAGTTACAAATTGGCAATGGGTTCATACATTTAAAATCGATGCCTCAGTTCAGACGTGTCCCTCGTAGAGCATCTCCAGATGGAAATACTAGCCTATGACGTTACTTGCTTCATTAGTTCTCAGTTACTGCACATTAAGGCTAAATCACTGGAGCTGATTACTGATCAGCTACGCCAAGGAAAAGACAGAGCAAGTGTGATGCCGGCTTAATGGTGGAGCCGGTCCATGAAGAGGATGTCTACCGGCCCTTCCCAGTATATGTAACCTTATCACAAGAAGCCTCACAAATTTAAGAGCGTTCAAAATTATATTGAAAATATTCCAATTGCTCTCAGTATTCTTATATAGATAGAGGAAATTGTAACGCAGCGGGTACAAACCTACTGTGCCACTGAATGGATGTGACTTGGGGCTGCTACTGAGAACATTGTCTAAACAGTCCCCTGGTATTTCCCTCTACTCCCTGTAAGGGGATGTGGACTTCACTGTTGGGAACCACTTAGAGTAGTGGCTGACGCACATGGGTCATAAGACACTGGTACATGGCCCTGAGGGATGTGGCTTAATGGGTTAGCTGAGTTCAGGGCAAGTAGAGTTCATTCATAATGATAATAAGGCAATAGGTCAGAGCAGGTGGCGCAGAGTCAATATGGTAACCAGGCAGAGGTCAGGCTGGGCAGCACCAGTTCAGGGTCAGGTACATGACAGTGGTCAAACAAAGGTGGTGAGAGTACACTGTAGAAAAAAAACACCTTCATAGGGACAAACTATGGGAAGGGACATACGTGAGACTGATTAGACCATTTGCGTGCTGCCTTTAAGTGCCAGACAGTGAACTTCCACCCTATGTAGATGCTCACAGAAAGGAGAGGGAGTTAAAAGGAGGCAGCAACAACTGCAAAGGGAACACTGAGAAGAACAGTAGAGGGAGTTAGTACTCCAGAGGCCGTGACCACTGGGAAATAAGACATGAAGGTGGTCATGGGCCAATGGCAGTTCTTATATCCCATGGTTTTCTTTTGCTAGGGTTATTTTAGCTTCCAATAACAGCCGAGCCCACGACATCCCGGCTCTTTAAGCCCGTAGATGCCATGGCCAATACCACAGGATTGAAGTGACTAGACACAGGGAGGGGGTTCCCTCGGTCACCCTATTTCAAAGACACAATCACAAGGTGCTGATGAGTTGCTACAGAAACTGATTCCTAACAATGCCCCTTGGCGTAGCCCATAAAAAAATGTCAAGATTGCTGTTTTTGTACATCAAAATAAAAAGTAATCAAAATGGTACCAAAGAAAACATCAAGTTATCCTCCAGAAATAGGCCTATACACAGATATGCTGATGGAAAAATAAAATAAAGCTATAGAGAGCTTAGACTAGGCCGACATAAAATAGATCGTTTATTGAAAAAAAAACAAGGTACTTATTGTGTAAAATTAGCAAAACACTTTTAATAAATGACACTTTTAGTTTTGTTGTAGTCCTATCGACCAGCAAAATAAAGTTCACCTGTCTTATACCGCACATGGTAGTGTGAGCCCTGTATAAAAGAAAATGCAACACTACAACCAAAAATGTGGAGAATTGCATTTTTTTTTCTTTTCCTCTCTAAAAAAAATACATTGGATATACCCCAAAATGGAACCACTGAAAAAATATAACTTGTTCAGCAAAAATAAACTCTCATTAAGGCTGCGGTCACACCTGCATTGGGTGACCGTTCGGGAACTTCATGCCTCTTTCCACAAGCAGGACTCTCTGCTAATTTCGGGTGGAAACCGGGTGGAAAGGGTTTCCCTTTTCCCCAAGTGGACCCAAATAATGGAAGCCCAAATGCTAGAGTGAACCTAGAGTTACATATGTTATGCCTTTTGGAAGGTAAGACACACACTATTAAGTGAAACAATTTAAACATAACTTTTATTACCAAACGTATAAATAAAAGATAACGAAGTATGTAGGGTTTGTACCCAGTGACACCCTGACCGACATAAAGGGCTAATGGGCAAAGTGGGAGCCAAATCAATAGGAATAGGGGAAGTCATTCTCTAAATCAGGGCTCAATTTCTGCTCTTTCTACAAGTTATTAGAAAAAAGATCATTGATCTAAATCTCCCTACATGAATAAAAAAGAGGTCACATTCAAAGACCATTTTACAGCTATATATCTCTCAATGCGGTACTATAGGAGCCTCAAAGTATGCACCGGTAAGGCGGCGATCAGCAGGATCTGATAAACTATTCTTATTAGTAGTGAAAGCTTCAAAGTCCGCTCAGTAAGGTGGTGACATCTTAGCCCTCTGTGCGTATAGTCCAAAGCCAAATCATACATGGCCAGACTGATCGCCTTAGCAAACACAGGGGCTGATAAGATTGTCGCAGTCCCAGTCCCAGTCCCAGTCCCTATGTGTTTCAGCAGTAATATTGCCTCATCAGGGGAATATATAGGACATACTGAGAGCAGGATCAGCCACCGTCTAGTGACACTGCTCTCCAAGCTCCTCTGTGTCCAGCGCTTATGTGACCATCTATGACCGGCCTTCTGATACCTCTTATAAAGCCCTTCACACCACCCAGGGCTAGTTGAGTGGCAGGTTGGCCAGTGAATGGTTGTGCAATGGCTCACCTCATGCCAGCCCATTAGTGGTATGCCTCCACCCCGGGGGAGAGGTGAGGACGTCATAGCGTCTATAGGTTACCAAAGAGACTCTCAAGTGGCTCGGAAATAATAATAATAATAATAATAATAATAATAATAATAGTCCTTTAATAGTCCCACAGTGGGGAAATTCAGTGTGTTACAGCAGCAAAGATAAGATAAGATAAGCAGATACAAATACAAATACAACATGTACAGGAATGTTCCAAGGTGAGAGGCATTACATTAATAGCAGACAGACAGATAGGAAGTAGCAGAGGGGGGGGGGGATTTAACAGGCAGAGAGATATTTCAGTTCTCTGTGTGTAATGATCTCCGCTTAGGTCGGTGTTGGTTGTACAGCCTAACCGCGGTGGGGGAGGAAAGACTTCCGATAGCGCTCCTTCTCACACCTAGGGTGGAGCAGTCGGTCACTGACAGTACTGCCCAGCGCGATCACAGTCTCATGCATGGGATGGGAGTTATTCTCCCGCATGGAGCTCACCACGGACAGTATCCTTCTGTCACCCACCACCTGCACTGGGTCCAGTGGGCTCCCCAGGACAGAGCTGGCCCTTCTAATCAGCTTGTCCAGTTTATTTCTGTCCCTGGTTGATATACTGCTCCCCCAGCAGGCCACTCCAAAGAAGATGGCTGATGCCACTACCGAGTTGAAGAAAGTTCTAAGAAGTGCCCCCCGGATTCCAAAGGCTCTCAGCCTCCTAAGCAGGTAGAGCCTGCTGTGGCCCTTCCTGTACAGGGCCTCCATATGATCTGCCCAGTCCAGCTTATTATTAAGGAGCAAACCCTGGATAGCTGGATAACACTGCAGATAAGATAAGATATCTCAACCATTTTCACTTCATTTATGCTGAACTCCAATATCAGAAACAACCTAAGGATATTTGTGGCGCTGTTTTTGGAAGACAAACCCTGCAATCCATAAAAGGGTGGAATTGCTTTGATCATCCAACAATTTTCTTCATGAGAAATGTTCCCCCACAGGCATGGTTGAAATTTTGTGATGGACCTTTGAAGGGGTTGTCTTAGTCATTTGAAAACAAATCCTTATGCAGGAAATAGTGTGGCTAAAAAGTTAACTCATCTTTTACAGGTCCTCCGGGGGTGGAAGCCTCTTCCTCAATGTTGTTGGTCCTTGATGACATCTACTCATAATGTTCCTTTGTTTGGCATCTGACCCCTGCAACCAGTCTTTGGCCTCAACAGTGACTTCTACACAATCAGCATGTGACTGCTGACCAGTGACTGTTGTTGGCCCCTATTGCAGTCAGGGATCAGCAACAGTAGCTAATGGGCGGCCGCTGCTGGAGCTGTAAGATCTATAAAAGGTGAAAGAACTTTTTTTGTTTTTGCTCACACTATTTCCAGCATAGGGGCTTCTATTAATTTGAGTTGGGTAACCCATTAAAGCAATTATAAAACAACATAACTGAATAGTACAAGTGTACTGTATATAAGGAACTTTGTAATAGATCCTATTAAGGAAATCAGTTTCCTTCTCCATTTATCAAGTTGCTCTTCTTCTCATTATCTTCACTCAGTCTGTTTGCTTACATAGAGTATATACAGGTATCCGGCTCATACACAGAATCGATTAGGAGGCTCTAAATAGGTTTATTGCCTCATTTTGTGCAGTGGTAGAGTCTTATCTTCAAACATAGCAGTGTTAGAAGGGTTCCCTCACTCACAGAGTAGCAGCTGAAGATATTAGTGTTACATAGACTAATATGTAAAAAGTGATTTATGGTTACATTCTGTGCTCTAGTAGCCTCTTATCTACAACCTAGCAGTATTAAAAAAGCAAGGAATCCCAGAGTACCACAGCAGCAATTACATGAGTGTCTTTACTATCCCCCTCCCCACTTCATAGACTAAAATGTAGAAAGTAACTGCCTGATAAGCGTAGAAGGAAACCTATTGATTTCCTAAGATATATTAGAGTTTCTTATATTCCCCTGCCCTATTCATTCAGGTTTGTTGAAAGTTGTTTTATAAATGAAGGTCCACTTTAAGTTCTACTGTGACTGTAATAAATATGGATTAAAGAAGTCATCTTGGATTTTCAAGACCTTTACAAAACTCCTCGGCTGACTGTCTTGTCGGTGACAGATGACACATTTACATTTCATAGTAAATTCTGCAAAAAAAAAAAAACCCTAAAAATAACCACAAAACGGCAATCTTCTCCTTCCTCTCGTTCCAATCCTCCTTTGCCAGGCATAAAATCAAAGTATAATTTATTTACATTCGCTTTGTCTCAATGGTCTGCGCTCAATGAAATATTAAAATCAGCTCATTAATTCAAAGATTCTATTTAGGGCTAATGTGGAATAGGAATATAGGCGATAAATTACCCTATAGAGATACGTATATGGCGGATATTCCACGCCACCAATTCTATCGATCTCGGGAATCATTAGAGACCTAACCCCCATCCCCCTCTCCCACCTCTCATTCTTTCTGTCAACTTTAAACTGGCAGTCATTTTTCTATAATAGGCAAGGTAAGGTGGAAACTGCTTAATAATACATAGCTCAGCGTGTCTGATAATGTGGAGATGGAGCTGATGTGACAGCTCCGGGCTACAGTCTGTCTTGTCATAGGTCCGGTCCTAGGGACACCACAGCCATACTTTTAAGCCAATTAATGGAGGCCGGGTTGTATAAGTGGATGTATATGCTGGTGCCGGTGAATTTTACAGGATTAATTGGCAAGCGCCACATATCGCTGCACATTGCTCATTAAGACGGCCTCTTATTTTACCCTTAACACATGGGAGATGCGTTCGGAAAATGAAAAGAAAAAAAAATTAAAGCTTTCTGATGCAAAACACTCAGTAAATTACTACCGAAAATACCGCCTAAGATGTTCTGCTCAGGCTGCACAGTCCACGGGTTTGTTTTTGGAATTTTTTGATTCTTTAGACTGAAGAACGAGAGGTGGGAGAGGTAAAAGGTAGAGAAGATAACTGTGTGCTCGAGAAATGGAAACCGCACAGCAAAGCTCCTTGATACTTACAATGAAACCCGGAGCCATATTAAAAAGGAGCTGTCCCCTCTCCCGATATGTCTGTCTAGGTGAATCCCCATGAAATATCAAGTCCGGAGCATCTTTGCTCAAAAATCTGCATTGTAGCATCTCTGTTATAATATGTAACTAAATTGACAACTGGGCATTAACATTTCTCAAATCAAAGTGGTGTGTCCTTATACAGTCTGGCATTGGTAACACCCAGTTGTCAAGAGGAATCACAGAGGAACATCACAATGAAAACCTCTAGGAAATGACATTCCAGAACTGTTACTCTAGGTTCACAGCTGTGCTTGGGTTTCCGTTTTTGGGGACCCAAAAAACGTAAACCCAATCCACTTAAAAAGCGGTTACCCGCAGAAACCCGCAGACCCCATAGACTATAATGGGGTCGGCAGGACTTTTCTCTCCACATTTTTCAAGCAGATTCAGGAAAGAAATCCCCGAAGAGAATCCAAGCGCTGGTGTGAGCCCAGCCTTACTTCACAAAGAATACAAGTACTTACTAAAAAAGACAAGTCAGGAGAAGCGACTGGCTCCCTTTAGAGATATGTGAACCAGTTTGTAACAAATTATGAATTTTTAAAAAATTTTGGGTTTGGCTGAAAGTAAAATATTTGAGATGCCCAACTATAAATCCTTATTGTACTATGAGGTCTCTTCAGACCCTAAAGTATAATAATCATAGGCTCAAGGGAGACGTGAAAAAAATAAAAAGCAGCCATATTCACCTCTCCCGGGCTCCCTCACAGCGTCTGGTGTTCATTCCCAGCATCTTCCAGCCTCCTGGGTCAGTCATTTGGGGCATATCGATGTCATGACACTTTGATGCAAGCATCATGACGTTGACATGCCCCATGTGACTACTGAGGCCCAATCGCAGATCTCAGCGGTCCCCTGAAGGCCAGAAGAGGCTGTAAGATGCCCAGAATGCACACTGGACACCACGGGGTAGCCCCCAAGTCTTCTGTTGGCCATGGTGCCAAATTAATAAGTATCAACCTTGCTTTTGCTGCCCCTTATGTTGTTCTCACAAGGGATACTTCTGACTTCCTTGCTTCCTTCCTTCAGTGGCCCACTAAGTTTCAATCTCGCTTCAGTGCCCCCAAACAGTTTTAAGACACCTTCAGTGCCCCCATGTTTACTTCAGTTCCCCAACCCAGACTTATCTCTGACATGTACACCCAGAACAGAAAACGAGCGGATGGGTTTGGGGAGTAGAACATTGAATAATGGGCTGAAACTCACCCTCACACTTCCCTGGTCAGCAGAACCTGGGAGAACCTTCTGCCTCCCACCTATGACAGCGCCCTTCAACTTCGATTGGCTTTCCTATGATCAAAAAGGGCACATCGCTCAGAGCTTCTGCCCCTTCCTTTTACTGATCAGTGGGGACTCCAAACCCCGATAGCCAATGATTGAAACCTCTGATGTGTCACATGTCAAAAGTTTTATTAACTTTTTTAAAATTGAAAAAAGCAACTTGTATTTGAGTTGAAACAAAACCTCTTCAGTCTTGTCAGCCGGGAACACACAATAGGAGAGTAAAGTGAAGTTCTGGGCAAAACCATTGTTGCCCGTTCTCGGTTCATTACTCCTCATTTTAGTCTATTATGCCTAATTTTGGCAACTAGAGATTTCATTTCTGCAAAATTTTAATTTGCAATCTTGTTATTGCGGCACCGTGTATGGATGCGAGTGCTCTGTAACATGTAGTAAACTAGGTCAATGCAGTTCTTGATAAATATAAAAGAAAAGAATAGAACATAGGATAATGAAAATAACAATTAGAAGAATCATCATTATCATTCATTATTGGGTTTCTAACAGGAAAGTGCTGGGTCTGACACGATGGACTGCAATGTGACTAACCATCTGAATAAAGCCTAACGCAGGGAACTCTCAATACCGTTTAAGGCCGGGGCCCCACGTGGCGTAAACGATGCAGTTTGGCCCGGGATGAAACGCTGCAGCAAAAACCGCTGCGTATTATAGTCACTGCGATGCGAATCCCGTCCACACATTGCAGAAAAATACACACAGCGGAAACGCTATCACAGCATGTCAATTATACCTACGGAAACGCCGGTGGTTTCCCTATAGGTATAATGGAAGCAGAAAGTCTGCAGAGGAAGCCTCTGTGGATTTTCTATGAAAAACGCTGCAGAAAAACCGCAATGCATTGCCGCCAAGGTTTTTCCCACAGCGTTTTTTTTGCTGCTGCCCGCTAGTGTGGGACCTAAGTCTTAAGGGAAATTCCACCCAAAATTGAACTCCTGATATATTCAGACGAGCATGGACCAAAAGGAAGAGGCTATGGGACTTATACCAATTCAGTACTACGCAAATCCTCTATTTTTTTTGTTTTTGAAAAGCCAATTCTTTATCACTTTGTCAATTCTTTATCAAATTTGTCTCCCAAGTAACAATAGGCCTGTAGCACTTACAAGTATCATCTACACCACAAACACTATATACAAAAAAATTAAAATATAAAAATAAATATATATAATAAAACAATGTAACTATATAAAATGTAAAAAAAAATCCTAGATACATTATCTACACTTCTAAAGTAATAAATATAAAAAATAAAATATAAAAATAAATATATATAATAAAACAATGTAACTATAGAAAACAATAAACAATTAAAAAGTAAAAATAAATCTTGAAATAATAAATCTATAAATAAATAAGCGGGGGAAAAAAGCAGCGTTCAGACATAATCACGGTGTAAACTCAGCAGGTAGATGGACGGTGTCAATGGCAGGATTTGTCTCTAGTGGAGGCGGATGTATGGATGGCAGCAGTGGCAGGATTTCTGTAGTGGCAGCAGGAGGACGGATGGCAGAAGAGGAGGGCTGTTCTGTGTCAGGCGGTGGTGTCGTGGCTGTGGCTTGTGGTGCAGTTGGCAGTGGCTGAGGCTGACGGGTGGTGATACTTCCTTCTCCCCAAATATTATTGAGGAGGGACAACCTGGAAGAAGAAAACACATTAGATATGTTAGTTAACCCTTCATTGCCTGCAGATCTATATTTATGGTTCTTTATCATACTGCACCGTGCCTGCCACTCCGTCAGGGTAGAAGGACCAAACCCCCTATTCTGGGGATCAGTGGGAGTGCCAGCAGTCGGACCCCCAATGATTAATAACCCAACCCCTATCCTAGTGAAAGAGGATAATTTCATATTTTGGTACAACCCCTTAAAAGAGCCATTAGCCTCATGATCATGTACACACTACACAGTATGTGAATGTTTCCTGTAATGTGACGACGTCCCCCTTAATGCCCCAAGGGGTCTGGTACAGAGGGCTGCCATTTCCCATGTAAAGACCTATCATTAGTGCCCTATACTACCTGCTCACTGGTACACCCTCAGCTTCTTGGGGGGCAGAGGGCAGGTGCTCTGTTCTTGTCGCTTTTGGTGTTTATGTCTAAAATAGAAAAAAATCCTGATGTTCTATAGAAATAATAGACAAGAAATAGGGTTTTAGGATCTACTTATAGGTTGAAGTTGGTGCCATTTCTGAGAGTAACTTTGTAAAATATGTCACTAAAGAAACGTGCCTGTCTTTACTTATCTGAGTGATCCTGTCCCATCATCTGTACACAAGCAGTGTCACTTTACAATGAAGTCTATAAAGAGGGGAGGAAAAGGAGAGAGACAGACATGAGGTCATCTACAGCATTAAATGAGTCATTTCTGATAGAAGGCTGGATACTAATTCTTTATAACCTAGCTGTGTTGTCAGAGTGAACTGTCTCCCAGCTGGACAGATGTCTCTCTACTTTGAGGAGCTTTCCACTTCCCCCTCTCCATAGACTTCTATTGTACAGATTAAATCAGTGACAGAAGGAGGAAAATCAGCAGAGAAACAATTCGTTACACTTTAAGCTTATCATCTGTGGCTCTTTATGATGGAAGCCGCTCATGTTACTACCATGTATGACTGTATAGTATATAGTGTATAGTGTATGGTGTATACCTCCCATTATAATCTTCCATAGTTAAACTATCATCTAGTGCACCAATGCAGAATATCATAGCGACCCCGTTTCAATCATTGCATGTCCTATGTCACTTAGCAAAATGAATAAAGAGTTAAAACATTGACTGTTACACTGAAGGACTGGAGATAAGAGTTTCCTGAATATCAATGAGATTTCTTTCCTGTACATATGGTGTTTTTCTGTAATCAGATCATCGTACAGCAAATCCTAGTAAATTCTAGAAGTCAGGATGAATTATGTAGATTCTTCATTAGTTCTCAGGCAGTGAGATGAAGATTTCTCTGTATGAACCAATGATAATTAAGAGGCCTGAGATACCGGAGGAGCGGCAGATAACGGCTGGGTGATGGTCGACCCTAAGACACTTTACAAGGATTCAGATATAGAACCTTTGAGGCTTTGCAATTCATCACTCGTAAGCCTTACTTAACAGCATCAGTTCAGAAAGGCTAAGAGCACATTCTCCAGATCTAAAGGCTTTATTGTATTTGCTATTAAACTGTGAAATAGTCTATTGCTATAGGAATGCGCAAACCAGGACAATCCCATAACAGTGAATGGCGGTATTAAAGATGAAAATACATAGCCCAGTATAAATTATGCCTTAAAATATAGCTGGGTATGGAAAAGAGAAGAAATAATAACTCCTTTAGAGATTCTCTTAAAGTGACGCTCCCCCTTTAGCAAACTTTTGCCTTTCTTTGGTCAGATGGATCTAACATTCTGTGCTGAGTAATTTCTGAATATAATTTTATAGTTGTTGCAGCTTTAAATCCCCTAAATAGACACAGATTTCAAAGATAACTTGCTGACTACCTACAGTCACCACTAGGGGGAGCCTGGGAGCGTGCTGCACACTATGAATTAGTCCCAAATGTCAGGATCAGGCCATACCACTATAGGACCCTGTATAAAGTTAGGGTTAATGAAACTTCCAAGATTCGGTTTAGGTTCATGGGTTCGGGAACAAAAGTTTAGGTTTAGTCCAATCTGTTCTAAGGTCTTTTGGGACACTCTCTAACCCCTTTCTAGTTCGCTAGCACTAACACAGCCTTAATGTCAAAGTGGCAACAACAAATATGGCTCTGGGTAAACAGATGGTACCGAGGGGCAACAAACAGGATGTTTAATTACATTCTGCAATGTAACACTTTTTACACTTTTTTGGAATATTGTATAATTGCCTAATTTTATAGAACCACTTTTAGTAACACATTTAAGGGAAAAGATTGATTTAAGAGGTAGTGTACTGTATATTATCTTCATTGAGATTTGGCATCAAATAACGAAAAAAAAAAATGCAAGATACCTACATCACATCACACTAGCACTATTAATTTATTGACACACATTGAAATAGATAGGATAATACACAGGAATTACAGTCTGTCTGTCTGAGACTTTATCTTTCTAATCTCTCCCCACAAAAAGACACCTACTCCTCCTGCCTGGACTATTTACACAGCCTATCAGTCTTCTTCTGAACTATAGTCTCTCATGATTAGCTGTCATCTGTCATATGGGTGATTGTAAAGGCGTTATGGGAAAGCCACCACCCCCCCCCCCCATCCCTGAGGTCATGTGATTCTTGTTTTCCATTTTCTCCATGCTTTCACATGGTACCACCATTTTAGTTGGTTCATGTAAATTGGACCCTAAAAATATAGGTAGGGAAAGTTGTTTTTTTCAAAGTCTTGATGGAAAGAAAGAGGTGGAGAGAGATAGATGAATAGATAGATAGATAGATAGATAGATAGATAGATAGATAGATAGAAGAAGAAAAAAGCAAGGAAGGAAAGAAAAAAGACTGCAGGATAGATAGAGGTAAAGAGAGTTAGCTAGACAGAGATAGATAGATGGATAGATATTAGATATTAGATAGATATATAGATATAGATATGAGATAGATAGATAGATCGATAGATAAATATGAGAGATAGGTAGATATGAAATAGATACATAGATAGATATGAGAGAGAGAGAGATAAATATGAGATAGATAGATAGATAGATAGATAGATAGATAGACAGATAGATATTAGATAGATAGATAGATAGATAGATAGATAGATAGATAGATAGATAGATAGACTTTGTGCCATTTTATCCTCTTACACCATTAAGGCAGTAGTGCATTTTCTGTTTCTTGGTATTAGCTGCCTCTTATGTACAATTCACTATTAGCAGCCTTTCCCGTCATTTTAGAAGTAACATTTTGTACAAACCTTTACATCCTATATTTTAACCTGTCACATCTCAGAGCTGATGGTTTGCCTCCTGTCTGATCCCATCCACCACCCAATGCAGTTCTCAGGATTCTTCCTTGCCGCTAACAGCCGGCAGCAGCTTCATTTATTGAGACCCCGGAGATTGATGCTGTGGTCCATCAAACCTGACTCCCCCCGAGGTCACAGCGCTGGCAGCGTATAGACCCCTGTAACAATCTCCATTGGATTTCTGCAGGCCGCTATTCGAGGTCTCTTCTAGTAATTACCATTTTAATTTGACTCCTAATGATCCTGGGATATTTGCTTGCGGTTTAATAGCCTTGTAGAACAGAGACCTGTTGGATTTGACATTCGCCGCCGCCGCTCACGTGCACTTTGTTTAAAATAGTTGATGGATATTTGTTTATGAGCAGGATTTAGTGTGCTGTGGGATAATGGCTGAGTAAAACATTAAGAGAGCCTCCGAGCATCGCACTCCATCTGTGCTCCAGCAAATCACCCGGCACCACTGTAAAGCATCCGCTAAAGCTTGACTGCTGCTTGGCCATAGGATTTGGCATGTGCTGCCTTGATGGTAGACGGAGTCTGTATATAGCGGTATTATTATGATTTATCAGACGTAGGCCCGGTTTTGACTGGAGGCTAAAGAACTTGCTGATTCAGATTCCAGACATTCATCTTTATATATTACGGAAGGCTGCAAAGATACGTGAAGGGAAGATGTGGGCTCTGCCGCTCTTTATTTGATTGCATCTTTGTTATGCTGGGCAGTATTAGGGGCTTTTCACACAGAGGACTTCGGATTCCATCTCAAAATAAACTCCAAACTCCGGTTGGAATCTGTTTCCTCAGTGGAAGGCAGTGATGGACGTTTCTGTTTTTTGGGTAGGCTGAAAACAGAAATGCCCAGCTCCATCTTCCAACAGATTCAGCTGCAGATCCAGGGGTGCAAGGCTTTGTATTGTATTTGAGGCTCATCAGCAAGCAAACCTGTTATAGAAAGCCAAATTCCTGCTTCGGCAGGATCCACTGGGCCAGAATTTGGGGTGGAACCAGAGGTGGAAGACCGCCTCAATTTCCTTTCCAAATTCCTCCGTGTGAACCTACCATTAGGCCACCTACTACTGTTGTTGCATGCTTACAAGGATCAATTTAAAGAAGCACTCTATAAAATTATTTTTTATATTGAATGACTTTCTGTATTGTAAAGTTATGTGCTCCTATCTGGAGGACTGACCTCCTATCTTCTCCTCTGATGCACACAGTGGTCCAGAGTTTCTAACTGGGCTGTGCCAGGAATGTGTCTAAAACTGCAGCTCAACTTGGCCACAGCTACAAATCAACAGGGATTAGATTAGAACTGACATAGGAAATGCCAGTCCTAAATGTCCCCCAGTGTTTCCTGTATGAGCAGGAGGTCAAACTCACAAATCAGGTCTATGGGAGTCGGATCAGGCCTCTGTGAGTTTGACCTCCTGTACAAATAGAAAACACTGTGTGCATCAGAAAACCAGAGAGGAGCTCGGGGCTTCAGAAGGGAGCACATAACTTCACATAACTTCAGTCAGTAACTTGTTTAGTAACATTACAGGCTCATTTTCAAATGGGGAGACAAATAATACTGTTACTGTGTGGGGCACCAAGATGTGTACTATTATAGTGGGATAATGAGAAGATTGCTGTTACACTGTGGGATACAGAAGATGGCATTTTTACTGTCTGGTGCATTAAACTGTCTGGAGCACCAAATGGGGCATTATCTGTTTTGCGCTATTATTTCAGGGACACTTACTATCTGGCTATATTGTTTTCAGGGGGGTGAGTTATATCTATGACAACATTTCTCAACTAGAAGGTGCCAGTAGAATATTCACAATAAACAATACTGCCACATAAGTGTCCTTAATAGATGATGGTGAATCCAAAAAAAAACCAAAAAAAAACAGTAGAATATTCACAATAAACAATACTGCCACATAAGTGTCCTTAATAGATGATGGTGACAGTAGAATATTCACAATAAACAATACTGCAACATAAGTGTCCTTAACAGATGATGGTGGCAGTAGAATAAACCCAATAAACAATACTGCCACATAAGTGTCCTTAATAGATGATGGTGACAGTACAGTCATGGCCAAAAGTTTTGAGAATGACACAAATATTATATTTTCACATGATCTGCTGCCCTCTGGTTTTTATGTGTGTTTGTCAGATGTTTTTATCACATACAGAAATAGAATTGCATTCATATTATGAGTAACAGAAGCTTATATTGACAGTTAGAATGAGTTAATGCAGCAAGTCAATATTTGCAGTGTTGACCCTTCTTCTTCAGGACCTCTGCAATTCTCCCTGGCATGCTCTCAATCAACTTCTGGACCAAATCCTGACTGATAGCAGTCCATTCTTGCAGAATCAATGCTTTCATTTTGTCTGAATTTGTTGGTTTTTGTTTGTCCACCCGTCTCTTGATGATTGACCACAAGTTCTCAATGGGATTAAGATCTGGGGGAGTTTCCAGGCCGTGGACCCAAAATCTCTATGTTTTGTTCCCTGAGCCATTTAGTTGTCACCTTTGCTTTATGGCAAGGTGCTCCATCATGCTGGAAAAGGCATTGTTGAGCGCCAAACTGCTCTTGGATGGTTGGGAGAAGTTGCTCTTGGAGGACATTCTGGTACCATTCTTTATTCATGGCAAGACTGCGAGAGAGCCGATTCCCTTGGCTGAGAAGCAACCCCACACATGAATGGTTTCAGGATGCTTTACAGTTGGCATGAGACAAGACTGGTGGTAGCGCTCACCTCTTCTTCTCCGAATAAGCTGTTTTCCAGATGTTCCAAACAATCGAAAAGGGGATTCATCAGAGAAAATGACTTTCCCCCAGTCCTCAGCAGTCCACTCCCTGTACCTTTTGCAGAATATCAGTCTGTCCCTGATGTTTTTTCTGGAGAGAAGTGGCTTCTTTGCTGCCCTCGAGACCAGGCCTTGCTCCAAGAGTCTCCGCCTCACAGTGCGTGCAGATGCACTCACACCTGCCTGCTGCCATTCCTCAGCAAGCTCTGCACTGCTGGTAGCCCGATCCCGCAGCTGAAACACTTTTAAGAGACGGTCCTGCCGCTTGCTGGTCTTTCTTGGGCGCCCTGGAGCCTTTTTGGCACCAATGGAACCTCTCTCCTTGAAGTTCTTGATGATGCGATAGATTGTTGACTGAGGTGCAATCTTTCTAGCTGCAATACTCTTCCCAGTTAGGCCATTTTTGTGCAGTGCAATGATGACTGCACGTGTTTCTTTAGAGATAACCATAGTTAACAGAAGAGAAACAATGATGGCAAGCACCAGCCTCCTTTTAAAGTGTCCAGTGGTGTCATTCTTACTTAATCATGACAGATTGATCTCCAGCCCTGTCCTCATCAACACCCACACCTGTGTTAATGGAGCAATCACTGAAATGATGTTAGGTGGTCCTTTTAAGGCAGGGCTGCAATGATGTTGAAATGTGTTTTGGGGGATAAAGTTCATTTTCTAGGCAAATATTGACTTTGCAAGTAATTGCTGTTAAGCTGATCACTCTTTATAACATTCTGGAGTACATGCAAATTGCCATTAGAAAAACTGAAGCAGTAGACTTTGTAAAAATTAATATTTGTATCATTCTCAAAACTTTTGGCCATGACTGTAGAATATTCACAATAAACAATACTGCCACATAAGTGTCCTTAACAGATGATGGTGGCAGTAGAATAAACCCAATAAACAATACTGCCACATAAGTGCACTTTATAATCTATACTGCCAGCTGAGTACCCTACTTAATAACAGTACCAACATAATACCCCAAAAAACAATATTGTCAGCATAGCGCCCCTAATAATCAATACTGCCAACTGAAAACCCCCAGTAATAATGCCGCCATTAGAGTGCACCACATTAACATGACCAGGAGACTGAGCCTCGCCAACAGTTATATAGCGGTCTTATTTTGCTTAGGCTTACTAGTTTCTTCCACACTTGTACACATAGTTCAGCCGTGTTCTATAAACTTGTTCTGCTCTGGAGATCGTCTGTACCTGCTTATCCTTTGAGGAAACATCATTCCTTACACAAATAGCAATTACACGAGTTCCCTGTTGTCGTCTGTACCTTATTTTGTACATATAATACTAAAGAATATGAAAAGCCAATTAAACCTGATGGATTCCTCCTATCTGATCCCTGAGTAAACACATTGGCTTCTCTTCTCATTTCTCTCTTTACAAGAAGTAGAACATTTGATAGAAAGTGGCATGCAAATATAATACAAAGGATCAATTTTCCTCATTATACATAGCTATAAAAGTAATAAAGTATCTTCCGCTCCCGTACACTTGTATCTGGGAATCTACATATTAAAAGTAAAAGGCTCATATAATGACAATCATGGCACATTTCAATTAACGGCTAAAGAAGTAGAAAGCATAAGGGAGGGGGATACAGATGTAGCAGAGCCAGAGGGGTTCTCCCATCAAAGCACGTTATCCCCTATCCATAGCCCGGGGGCTAGTTCTGGTCCTCGATGGATGTGACAGCAATCGGTGGTTACAGGAAAGAACCCGGGAGGTCACTCGCACATGTCACACACGTGATGTCCCAGGTCCTTTCCTGTGACTACTCGTGTGTGGTGAGGACTTCCACCAGAACAAGCCCCCGGGTGCTGCTGGACTGGACAGCAACGGAGGACACCGGAGCGACGGAGACAAGTGAGTATGTAGGGTTTTTTATTAATGTTCACCTTCTCCTTCCTCCTGGCTCTGAAATGAAATTCCTGGACAACCCCTTTAAGAATGGGAGACTAAAGTCCCTCATTGTCCAAATCAGTGGAGGTCATTGGACCCGGACTGATCTTATGGATAGGGGATAACTTGCTAAGATAGGAAAACCCATTTAAGGCTTACATTTTACCAGTAGATCCATAAACCAGGCAGAGGAGTCCATAGGGTTGTGTGTTCTGGGGTTATGTGTGGAAATAAAAAATTGTCACAGTGTATTCACTGCACTGGATAAGCAGCCTTACTCATATAGCATGACATGGTGGCCAAAGTCTCTGTGCAACACCGACTCTGCTCTACTCCTGTTGCTTGTACATAGAGTAGGGCAGGGTCAGTCATGTGACAGAGAGCAGAGGTAGCTGAGCACATAGAATTGCAACACCCCACTGCACTCTGCAAATCAAATAATCAGGGTGCCGGGGGGCCCCTCATCTATATAAGTAAGACTGCGTATCCAGTGCAATGAGTTAGGTGAGTCGGTGGATTATTACAGAGCGCCCCGTCTACCATGTGCTAACAAGTGAAATACCGTCCAGACAACAAGAACTGTAACATTTATAGTCATGTGTATATATTTTTGGGTGACTTTCTATAGACCCTCACATCCGACGACACACACTTCCATGTAATTCCAAACCTAGGAAAATGTGAAAGAGGCTAAAATATTGGTTAAAGGAGTCAGAATATGGGCTGTCATTTAGCAGAACCCCGCGCCAGTACCTGGTCTTACAGAACAGCTGTCGGCTTTATCCCAATGTAATTAAAAGCCAGGCACGGCAGCCTCTCACCGTGGACCATACGATGCCTACAGTCAAACGTATTTGCAGTGCTGAGCTTCATATCTTTATTTTACCAAAGACAATAATGATTCTGCACCTGTGTCAATGACATGTTGACAAAGTGACATCTCACTCAATATACTTACACCTCCATCTTCTTGGGAAATGCCACAAGCCGTGCAAAGGGTTCTGCGATCCCAGAGGAGTTGTGTCATATCACAAACAATCAACTGCAGATCTTCCAGGCTGTTAAATGACATTTAGCCGACTTACCAAGTCTCTGCTGCTCCTGCAGTCTCAGCCCATGTCCGTATGGTTTAGCCCCTATGTACATTAGAACTGGAAGTGAATCTGGGCAGACCTACATCGCTTATATTTAGCTATTCACTCAAAATTGGATACAGCTGGATCCCAAGGAGCAGCTCAGTGACTCAGTGGTTAGCACTGGGTTCGAATCCTGCCAGGGACAACATCTGCAAGGAGTTTGTATGTTCTCCCCGTGTTTGCGTGGGTTTCCTCCAACACTCCAAAGACATACTGATTGGGAATGTAGATTGTGAGCCCTATATGGGACAGTGACTGACAATGTCTGTAAAGTGCTGCGGAATATGATGGCGCTATACAAGTAAGCATAAATAAAATTATAGGGGTTGACTTATGAAGACAACCCCTGGCCACATGTCCATTGTACGTGCAGCTCCCACTCTGGTGGACTTGAAGGGGTTCACTTATGTCCTATAAACAGGATGGGGGATAAGTGTCAGATCACTGAAGGTCCAACCTAAAGCCTCTCTGTGAATGCAACACCAGTGCACTTCCATGCCGGGTGCTCCATTCACTTCTATGGGACTGTTGAAGATTGCAGGGTGACATCAAGGGGACTATAGGGCCTCCATTCTCTTAATCACTGGGAGTGCCAGCAGTTGGGTCCCCAGCAATCTTACATTATGCCTTATCCTGTGGATACGGGATAAGTGTGTGTAATGGTTATCAAAGCTAGACACAAGGAGATCATTTGCCTCAATATCTGAATTCTGAACAGGTTTGTCTTCTTTAAGCTCCATAGAGAACATTAGTCATGAGACCATAACATAGGTGGTACAACAATGCTGGCTGGACACAAGACAGAAAAACTGAGCTTCACCCTTAGCAATCCCTTTTCTGAGGTCCTGGGATGATAGGGATGGCAAAGTGAACCCTGATTCTAGCTTTCCTTGTAGCTTTCCCTAGATCTATTCCTAAATGCTGACACCACTGACCCTCTCTGTCCCTAAAGATATCGCTAATGGAAATGGGCCCATATTCTACAAAACTAACACAAACAAATGGAGAGCAATAGGACCTGGAGACACAAAATGCAAACTAAGCAGACCTGAACACAGCGACTTAGACAAGGAACAGATTCCAACAGGGAACCTGGAAAAACAGAACAGGAGAATGTACAAGTGGAACTAGAACAAGCGACTGGATGCGACAACATGGAGTCAAGCTTGGTTATACACTGACAATGAAAAAACTATGGAATATGTTAGTATAAAAAAAACAAGCAATGGATCAAAGCAAACATCAAATAATTGTTCTTGGAGAGATTAAAATGACCATATGAAAACATCAATGCATGTTTTGTTCTCATCTATTATGACCCATTTATGGTGTTGCCATCCTAATATGGTACAGGGGCGACTAGGATGCAAAGGACTAGGACCCAGGTGCATTTTTGCAGCTTTGTGGTCCATACTTTATCTAGAAAGTCTTCAGACATCTTCACAACTGGTGATGGTCCAAGGAAAAACTGTAAGAGTGTGCAGTAGTTATGCAACAACCATTGCACAATAGTATCAGTCTCAACTTATTAATAAAGTCACATTGTCTTCTACTAGAACATGACTCAAGTATGTTCTCCTCACCACCGTCTTGGTTTCCATCCCTTAGATACCAGGAGATGTTCCAGGAGAAAAACGCTCCCCAGTAAAGAGAGTTCCATCTCAATATTACCTGCTGAGACACAAGTTCTCCTGCAAATCTAAACCAATTCATGAAGACGTCTTAGCTCTGACATCTACCAGGGCTTTTGAATAAATATTTATGCATGACTGATTAACCATTTACATGTTAACATTTCATTTATCCAACTAGGTTAAAGGCTATCTTCTTGGAATACTCTCCAGAAGCCAAGTGGCTCAATTTAAAGGTCACTGCAGAGGAAAAGCAAATGTTAACTAAGTCAATTAAAATGCATGGTGATCAAAGGTCCAAGCAGAAGACCTGAGGATGGCTTTCTGCACCTCGGCGGAGCTTCTTTAAAATGTTCCAAGAAATAAATGCATGAACGAAGGAAACAAAGGCAATATTTCTCCTTGGCAAGTGGAGCAGGTGGATGCACCTTTAAATGCACACATAGTCTGAAGTCTTCTTGTGTAGCACCTATAATTAGCTGTAATCTGTCTTGGTATAAAAAGGGTTTTGTTTATTGTTCTTCCTTGATTATCTCCCGTCATTCCAGATGACATCTGTGTACACGACTTGTCAAATCAGCTGCTGTCATTATTTGTGCGGGAGCTGATTACACAAGTACTAGTCTATTGTCATTCTCACACACTGTAATTCTCCATTTTTTTATGCCTATGCTTAACAATGATCTTCAAGTGACCTCCGGTAAAGACATAGAGTCTAGGTGGCATAACTTCCAGCATTGACTGCTTATCATTCCCTGTCCATACTGCTTCCGAAATCTCATGTACTGGGCCTCCTGTTAGCCTGCACTTTCTATTTCTAACTTGAACATTCCGGGCCTGATGCAAAATTTGTACCATGTGCATGTATACCATATGGTATCTTTGCATTCGGGCCCCTTGCGACTTTCTTGGTTGTCTAAGGTTGTTTGCTTGCATAATTTTGCTGACACTTACACATGTGGACAAAATTGTTGGTACCTCACGTTTAACGAAAGAAAAACCCACAATGGTCACAGAAATAACTTGAATCTGACAAAAGTAATAATATATAAAAATTCTATGAAAATGAACAAATGAAAGTCAGACATTGCTTTCCAACCAGGCGTCAACAGGATTTTTTAAAAAAGAAAACTCATGAAACAGGCCTGGACAGAAATGATGGTACCCCTGAAAATAATGTGACCAAAGGGACATGTTAGATCAAGGTGTGGCCACTAATTATCATCCCAGGTGTCTACAATCTTGTAATCAGTCCGTGGCCTGTATATAGGGCTACAGATACTCGCTGTGCTGTTTGGTGACATGGTGACTACCACACTCAACATGGACCAGAGAAAGCGAAGGAAAGAGTTGTCTCAGGAGCTTAGAAAGAAAATTATAGACAAGCATGTTAAAGGTAAAGGTTATAAGACCATCTCCAAGCAGCCAGCTTGATGTTCCTGTGACTACAGTTGCATATATTATTCAGAAATTTAAGATTCATGGGACTGTAGCCAACCTCCCTGGACGTGGCTGCAGGAGGAAAATGGATGACAAATCAGAGAGAAGGATAATACGAATTGTAACAAAAGAGCCCAGAAAAACTTCTAAAGAGATTAAAGGTGAACTTCAAGCTCAAGGAACATCAGTGTCAGATCGCACCATCCGTCGTTGTTTGAGCCAAAGTGGACTTCATGGGAGACGACCAAGGAAGACGCCATTGATGAAAACAAATCATAAAAAAGCCAGACTGGAATTTGCCAAACTACATGTTGACAAGCCACAAAGCTTCTGGGAGAATGTCCTATGGACAGATGAGACAAAAATCGAAATTTTTGGCAAGGCACATCAGCTCTATGTTCACAGATGGAAAAATGAAGCCTATCTTGAAAAGAACACTGTCCCTACTGTGAGACATGGAGGAGGCTCTGTTATGTTCTGGGGCTGCTTTGCTGCATCTGGCACAGGGTGTCTTGAATCTGTGCAGGGTACAATGAAATATCAAGACTATCAAGGGATTCTAGAGAGAAATGTGCTGCCCAGTGTCAGAAAGCTTGGTCTCAGTCGCAGGTCATGGGTCTAGCAACAGGATAATGACCCAAAACACACAGCTAAAAACACCCAAGAATGGCTAAGAGGAAAACATTGGACTATTCTGAAGTGGCCTTCTATGAGCCCTGACCTAAATCCTATTGAGCATCTTTGGAAGGAACTGAAACATGCCGTCTGGAAAAGGCAGCCTTCACACCCGAGACAACTGGAGCAGTTTGCTCATGAGGAGTGGCCAAAATCCCTGCTGAGAGGTGCAGAAGTCTCATTGACAGTTACAGGAATCGTCTGATTGCAGGGATTGCCTCAAAAGGTTGTGCAACTAAATATTAAGTTAAGGGAACCCTCATTTCTGTCCAGGCCTGTTTCATGAGTTCTCTTTTTTTAAAAATTCTGTTGAAGCCTGGTTGGAAAGCAATGTCTGACTTTCATTTGTTCATTTTCATAGAATTTTTATATATTATTACTTTTGTCAGATTCAAGTTATTTCTGTGACCATTGTGGGTTTTTCTTTCATCAAACGAGGGGTACCAACAATTTTGTCCACGTGTGTTTCTATGGTATTTGCACCAACTGTAATTTCTTGCACTTGCATCTTGGGATTGTAACAAGCAGGTGATGACAAGGTGAATAGTGTCCGAATGGGTTCTTTTTTGAAACTTGTAAAAGTGAGAACAATCCTTTCAACAGTCTATAGAAATGTAAACTGATAAAGCAAATACCTTACTCTACATGGTCGATGCAATGAGTGTCACCCTCTGGCTCTATATATATATATATATATATATATATATATATATATATGCCCTCTGGCTCTGACTACACACAGGGCAACACTATTGGGGCTGCTTCCATGAACTGATCCCCATCGTCCACTCACCGATTTGTGATACACTGTTGAACCCTCTCCCCACTTTGAACTCCACTCCAGGCTCTTTGTGTCTCCCTCATCCAGTTTTTTTGATTTCTTCACCCACATAGGTACTTTGTGAGTTTCGATCCCCTGCACTCCAACCATCTCGCACTCCTGCATTTGACATACCATCTGTGTCTGTAAGACTAATACCCTCTTGTGTCCTTGGGGTTAGTAACACTCCACATTACAGGTTCATAACTTTTTGGGGGTTCACTTACAAATCAGTCCTTTCTATGTCAATGTAGCAAATGGTTTCAACCATAACAGCAGAGTTTACTATGTAATTTCAGGAGGTCATGCATGTGGTTCTTCAGTCATGTCTTCTGGTTGGCCTGAAGAACATCAGTCCAATAATGAGAAGTCACAAAATAAAGGAAGTTTGTCAGTAGTAGTAGGTGACATAGTATTCATGTTAGATCATCATAGTAGTGACGTTTTATTCAACCTCACGTCACGAGTCAAAGTGACCCCTGCTAAGTGGTACCCTGGGGTCTCTACTCTCATCTACTCTGCTCTTCAGGGACAGCTCTAGTGGTCGGTCATCTGGATGAATGCTGGAGTCATCGCTAAGAAACAAAGTCAGCGCTGGGGAGCAATGACTTCAGAGAGAGGAGGATCTACTACAGAAGCTGTTAGTATCAAAATATATTATTACACTTAATTTACATGGCTTACTAATGTATCAAGTGGGAAATATTTTTGGCCTTGAGGAATACATTGTAAAAGTTTATTGTTACCTTCTTTCTGCCGTAACAGCCAAGTTATATTTTATTGATTTCCTCCTGATGTGTGTGTAAAATTATTTCTACGTTGTATATAGCGTTTGCTCAACTGTATGAAATCCTCACATATTCCCTGTCTGCGTCTGTGTGGGTTCCCACGCTGAGTGGCTCAATGAAACCCCGGCGTGCTACTGTATCTGAACAGAATAAGAGGCCAAACTCCGAGTCTAGAGGACTGTGAGATCAAAGGAAAGAAGAGGAACATCAAGTGTAACTCTCCTAGCAGAGGTGGAAGAAGTTAATATATTAAAGGACTTCAAAACCACTTGTACAAGACATAATGTACTACCAAATAAAGAGGCAGATCAAACAGACTGGGAGGACTAGAACAGGTACTAAAGGGGGGGCCGAGGACAGGCTGATAGCCTCTTGTATGGAAAACAAAGGGCATTAGACAAGAGTCTGGAAAGCATTTTCTACTTGATATAATATACGGTATAACATAAGTTACTGATGTAAAAGAGTTAGTAAAATCGTAACTTTAAAGTATAACCAAACCAAGAACAATTGTGACGTACAGTGGGTGTGTAACTACCATATCACTAAATAGGTTTGGCTTTGGTCTTATACTATACAAGTCTAAGTAATCCCCTGGTATTCTCCATGTAACCCCTATACAGGGATCTTGATTTCACTGTAGGGAACCACCAGATCACTGATCAAGGCAGAATAAAACATAGCTGTGCATGATACTGAAGGGACACACAAGGGGCATGGTCAGAGAACAGGTCAAGGTCTGGACTGGTGGTAGAATCAGGTATCCAGGAACAGGTCAGGACTGGAAGATGAGATTCAGAGACAGGTATCCAAGCACAGGTCAGGACTGGCAGCAGAGATTCAGAGACAGGTATCCAGGCACAGGTCAGGACTGGCGGCAAAGATTCAGATACAGGTATCCAGGCACAGGTCAGGACTGGCGGCAGAGATTCAGACACAGGTATCCAGGCACAGACCAGGACTGGTGGCAGAGATTCAGATACAGGTATCCAGGCACAGACCAGGACTGTTGGCAGAGATTCAGATACAGGTATCCAGGCACAGGTCAGGACTGGCAGCAGAGATTTAGAGACAGATATCCAGGCACAGGTCAAGACTGGCGGCACAGGGCTAAAGTCAGGTCAAACAAAGGCAAACAGCACAATCATAGATGCCTACGCAGGATATGAGGCACCATGGGAGCAGACAGAAATTTTTAAAAATATTCAGTGCTGGATAATATTGCAGCTGCAGAGTTTCTTTTATTAGTTGCACATATAACATTTCACCTGGCAGGTGAGCACATCCAAAATAGATACATTGTTTGTAGATAAATCAATTAGTCAGACATTTTGGTTGGTTGATCTTTCTCAATATTATCTCTGTAGTAGTGAAAGTATCACCCGATGCTTATTCAGGTCTCCCAGGCAATGCTTACTCTGTGGCTGCTGTATAGCGCCCTCCTCTAGCACCATTACCTTTTTGGAAGTGTCAAGGATATAATTACTATATTAGGATCAGACAGAGAGATGGCCTGGAAACAAGCCGAGGTCAGGGCTGGCAGAGCAGGATCAGAGTCAGAAAACAAGTCTGGATCAAACACAGGTAATAAGGAAATTCAGCAGCAGAAAAAACACCTAAGCATGACAATAGCAAGCTAGGAACCTTTGTATAGGCACCAGTCAGTGGGAGAAAGTACCTTACATAAATCACAAGTGCAGGAGGTCGGCTGGGAGTAGACAGTCAGGTTTACCAATTCTTAAAGGGCCAGGCTATATACAGCACCCACAGCCAGGGAAAAGACTATGGTGGGTAGGGGAGAGGATGATGGCAAGTGCAACCAGGTGGTGCCACACCAAGAAATTGCAAGGACAACATATAGGACTAATAGATGAATGTTAATTTCAGGAAGAATTTCACATGACTTATCCCAATCTTCTACTAACATAAAACCAAGAGCGATGATTAGAATAAGGTATCATGTGTCCTCGATGGTTAGGGCTGTGGTACCCTGAATCTACACCAGGTAACATTTGGATATTTCCAATCAGTCCCTTCTTCTCCTTGAGCAACCATGGTTTGGAGACTGTCTTTAATACTCTAGTGGAAGAGTGAAGAAATCAGGCGATACCTTTTAGAGGCTAACTGAGTATATTTATAAGTAAGCTTTCAGGAGTACTCGCTCCCTTCATCAGACATGGTGTGATACAATAACTGAAAATTCACAGATTTTTATACACATGGTCTTCAAAGCATTTTAGAGTCCTTAAAAAAAAGCCAAAACAAAATGCAATCTAAGTAGAGAAGTTATTTACAACAGGTCAAAAAACAATCTGGAAAGTTGTGGTGCGTGACAGAGGGATCTGTTATCTGTTTGCTATCAGGAGGTGATTTGTGACCCTCACAGGTCATACATAGTGTGACATGAAGCTGGCATGAATATTAAGTCCAAATTGCAGAGTTTGAAATTTTTCCATAAACTTGTATTCTGATTCTTTCCTTTTTTCCTGCGTCTTAAAATGTCCCATTAAAACCATAACCCGGAAATCTTCAATAGAGTGGTTTTCTCCGGAGAAATGTGCGGCCACTGGGAGATCGGTTCTGTTGTTATTAATGCTGGATCTATGTGAGTTCATTCGTTGACTGAATCTCTGCCCTGTTTCCCCCACATAGAGGCCTGTGGTGGGACATTGCACACACATTATGAGGTACACCACATTGGAAGACCTGCAGGAGAATGTCCCCCTAATTCTGTGCACCTGTTGTGACTGTGGGATAGGTACACTGTCAGCGGTGTGGATGTGCTTGCAGGTCATGCACCTTTTGTGTAGGCAAGGTGAGGTGCCATTTTCAGTTGGGGCCTTCAGGGCACTCCCGGACGATAATACGCCTCAGGTTTGGTGGGTGTCGAAAGGAAAGGAGAGGGGGGACTGGAAATATGTCCTTGAGTCTGTTGTCCCTATGTAGTACAGGTTGGAGCTCCTTGGCAATCCTTCGTAGGATCTCCAGCTGTGGGTTGTAGGTGACAACTAGGGGCACTCAGGCTTCTTTCTGAGTCTCTTTATATGTGAGCAGACTGTCTCTGTTAATGGCTGCCACTTTGTTTAATTGGTTGTCTGTAACTTTTGGTTTGTATCCCAATCTGAGAAATTTCGTCCTCAGATCAAGGAGGTGCTTGTCCAGGTCTTTTTTGTCGGAGCAAATACGATTGTATGGTATAGCCTGGCTGTAGATTATAGATTGTCTTGTGTGCTTGGGGTGGAAGCTGTCGTTTCTCAGGTAGGCCGGTCTGTCTGTGGGTTTGTGGTATATCGATGTGAGTAGCCGGTGGTCTTTAATGTATATTGTGGTATCCAGAAAGTGAATTTCACTCCCTGAATAGCTAAGTTTAAGGTTGATGGTCGGGTGAAAGTCATTGAAGTCATTATGGAATTGAAGTAGGGCCTCCTCACCTGCAGTCCAGATGACAAGGATATCATCGATATAACGAAGGTAAATCATAGGTTTGGTGGTGCATGTTGATAAATCTGCTCCTTCCAGTTCTGCCATATAGAGATTTGCATACTGGGGTGCACATCTGGTCCCCATTGAAGTTCCCATTCGCTGTAGATATAGATCCTCTCCAAAGGTAAAATGGTTGTGGCTGAGGATGAATTGTATGAGCTGCATTACTGGTTCTGTTGGGAGGTTTTGTTTTGCCAGGTGTACCCGACATGCTGCAACTCCATCCTTGTGAGGAATGTTGGTATACAGGGATTCCACATCCATGGTGGCCAAAATGGTACCCTCAGGTAGAGGGCCCAGGGCATTCAGTTTGTTAAGAAGGTCAGTGGTGTCCTGGATATAGCTTGGAGTATCCCTGACAAGGGGTTTTAGGAGATTTTCCACCCAACCTGAGATGTTTTCTGTCAGTGTCCCAATGCCAGAAATGATAGGCCTCCCAGGGTTGCCATCTTTGTGTATCTTTGGGAGCATATAGAAGCAGCCCGGCCTGGGATCTTGTGGGAAATCTCCTAAAACCCCTTGTCAGGGATACTCCAAGCTATATCCAGGACACCACTGACCTTCTTAACAAACTGAATGCCCTGGGCCCTCTACCTGAGGGTACCATTTTGGCCACCATGGATGTGGAATCCCTGTATACCAACATTCCTCACAAGGATGGAGTTGCAGCATGTCGGGTACACCTGGCAAAACAAAACCTCCTAACAGAACCAGTAACGCAGCTCATACAATTCATCCTCAGCCACAACTATTTTACCTTTGGAGAGGATCTATATCTACAGCGAATGGGAACTTCAATGGGGACCAGATGTGCACCCCAATATGCAAATCTCTTTATGGCAGAAATGGAAGGAACATATTTATCAACATGCACCACCAAACCTATGATTTACCTTCGTTATATCGATGATATCCTTGTCATCTGGACTGCAGGTGAGGAGGCCCTACTTCAATTCCATAATGACTTCAATGACTTTCACCCAACCATCAACCTTAAACTTAGCTATTCAGGGAGTGAAATTCACTTTCTGGATACCACAATATACATTAAAGACCACCGGCTACTCACATCGATATACCACAAACCCACAGACAGAACAGCCTACCTGAGAAACGACAGCTTCCACCCCAAGCACACAAGACAATCTATCATCTACAGCCAGGCTATACGATACAATCATATTTGCTCCGACAAAACAGACCTGGACAAGCACCTCCTGGATCTGAGGACGAAATTTCTCAGATTGGGATACAAACCAAAAGTAACAGACAACCAATTAAACAAAGTGGCAGCCATTAACAGAGACAGTCTGCTCACATATAGAGAGACCCGGAAAGAAGCCTGAGTGCCCCTAGTTGTCACCTACAACCCACAGCTGGAGATCCTACGAAGGATTGCCAAGGAGCTCCAACCTGTGCTACATAGGGACAACAGACTCAAGGACATATTTCCAGTCCCCCTCTCCTTTTCTTTCGACAACCACCAAACCTGAGGCGTATTATCGTCCGGAGTGCCCTGAAGGCCCCAACTGAAAATGGCACCTCACCTTGCCTACATAAAAGGTGCAAGACCTGCAAGCACATCCACACCGCTGACAGTGTACCTATCCCACAGTCACAACAGGTGCACAGAATTAGGGGGACATTCTCCTGCAGGTCTTCCAATGTGGTGTATCTCATAATGTGTGTGCAATGTCCCACCACAGGCCTCTATGTGGGGGAAACAGGGCAGAGACTTAGTCAACGAATAAACTCACATAGATCCAGCATTAATAACAACAGAACCGATCTCCCAGTGGCCGCACATTTCTCCGGAGAAAACCACTCTATTGAAGATTTCTGGGTTATGGTTTTAATGGGACATTTTAAGACGCAGGAAAAAAAGGAAAGAATCAGAATACAAGTTTATGAAAAAATTTCAAACTCTGCAATTTGGACTTAATATTCATGCCAGCTTCATGTCACACTATGTATGACCTGTGAGGGTCACAAATCACCTCCTGATAGCAAACAGATAACAGCAAGAATTACTGATCCCTCCATCACGCACCACAAGTTTCCAGATTGTTTTTTGACCTGTTGTAAATAACTTCTCTACTTAGATTGCATTTTGTTTTGGCTTTTTTTTAAGGACTCTAAAATGCTTTGAAGACCATGTGTATAAAAATCTGTTAATTTTTAGTTATTGTATCACACCATGTCTGATGAAGGGAGCGAGTACTCCTGAAAGCTTACTTATAAATATACTCAGTTAGCCTCTAAAAGGTATCGCCTGATTTCTTCACTCTTCCACTACTTTCAATGGCTAACACGGTACAACATTATACTACTATCAACTTTAATACTCTATGCAATGTTGCGACCTCCAGTTTCACAACTTGTACATCGCCTTTAAATGCTAGATACAGTACTGGAACAATTACTACTGGTAGTTAGTGTATATGAATTATTCAGTAATATAAATGGTCATGAGGTTGAGTTACCAGATGTCCTAACAAGATAAGGGTCAATGCTATACATCTGACCTCAAAGCCAGTGGGAGATAAAGCTGTGTCTATTATTATGGAGGAGAGGGCTGATGCTATGCATTATCTATAAATGCCATTTCTTTAACATACCAAATTAGTTCCATAAGAAACCGCATTAACATTTTATCGCCTAGCCTTCCTTGTAAGGGTTAAATAATTCATTATAGGGTGGCTTTGGGGAATAGAGAGGCAGAGACTTAATAATTGTTTAAACTTCCTTACACACAATATAGCCCTTGGAAACAAAGAGAGTTAAACGATTCATAATTGTGGTTTTAAGTATCAGACGGCGACCGGCCTCGCGACTACTGAAGTTTAAGATGTGGCTTGACTAATTTGAACAAAAGATTCTCTTGTCTTAGAAGCTCACCGGGTATGGCTTTGATCTCCCACCCCCAAATCAACGGGGACGTCTCCAGTACTAAATAAGACGCAGCTCTGGAGACTCGCTACCCTAAGAATAGATTGTGTTTACTGCTTTGCATTCGTGGCAGAGGGCTGAGGGGTGGCATTTTATTCCTGAGGTACACTAGATCAATACATTATGCACGCTTTGCGGTAATGATGTGCTGCGCATAAATGATGAAATGTCAGTTCATGTCGAAACAAAAAAGTGGCCTACAGGCATTTTTGGGAGTGAGACGTTCTCCGGTGCAGAGGTCCTGTCGGAGAGGAGATAGACTGCTTAGCATCGTAGGCAAATTTCAATTCTCGAAACATATGGTGCATGAATTATTGTTGAGGAAAAAAGTGCTTATTTGCTAATTTCATTTTACTCTTGAAAGTCCCTTTCTGGTAATATTTACACTGGCGTAATAATAGCTCATTATTAGGTGGCAATTACAACACTTCTCGCAAGCAATTGAAATGTTATAGTAATGAGCTGAGAGATCTGACAGTCCGCTTCTCTGACAATGCATTTTCTTCTTCCTTAGGCACAGTCGCCCATCACAGGAAAAGACTTTCCCTACTGTCGTCCTACCCCTTGTTTGTGAATAGAAGTGTGAAAAACCCTAGGGCAGCGCAATATGATAGAGGGAAACTAATAGAGGAGAGAAGCTGAGCCGTGTGATATATAAGGTTATATTATAGAGGAGAGAAGCTGAGCTGTGTGATATATAGGGTTATATGATAGAGGAGAGAAGCTGAGCTGTGAGATATATAGGGTTATATGATAGAGGAGAGAAGCTGAGCTGTGTGATATATAGGGTTATATGATAGAGGAGAGAATCTGAGCTGTGAGATATATAGGTTATATGATAGAGGAGAGAAGCTGAGCTGTGTGATATATAGGATAGAGGAGAGAAGCTGAGCTGTGAGATATATAGGTTATATGATAGAGGAGAGAAGCTGAGCTGTGTGATATATAGGGTTATATGATAAACGGAGAGAAGCTGAGCTGTGTGATATATAGGGTTATATGATAGTGGAGAGAAGCTGAGCTCTGTGATATATAGGGTTATATGATAGAGGAGAGAAGCTGAGCTCTGTGATATATAGGGGTATATGATAGAGGAGAGAAGCTGAGCTGTGTGATATATAGGGTATATGATAGAGGAGAGAAGCTGAGCTGTGTGATATATAGGGTTATATGATAGAGGAGAGAAGCTGAGCTGTGTGATATATAGGATAGAGGAGAGAAGCTGAGCTGTGTGATATATAGGGTTATATGATAGAGGAGAGAAGCTGAGCTGTGTGATATATAGGGTTATATGATAGAGGAGAGAAGCTGAGCTGTGTGATATATATGATAGAGGAGAGAAGCTGAGCTGTGTGATATATAGGGTTATAGGATAGAGGAGAGAAGCTGAGCTGTGTGATATATAGGGTTATATGATAGAGGAGAGAAGCTGAGCTGTGTGATATATAGGATAGAGGAGAGAAGCTGAGCTGTGTGATGTATAGGGGTATAGGATAGAGGAGAGAAGCTGAGCTGTGTGATATATAGGGATATATAATAGGAGAGAAGCTGAGCTGTGTGATATATAGGGTTATAGGATAGAGGAGAGAAGCTGAGCTGTGTGATATATAGGGTTATATGATAGAGGAGAGAAGCTGAGCTGTGTGATATATATGATAGAGGAGAGAAGCTGAGCTGTGTGATATATAGGGTTATAGGATAGAGGAGAGAAGCTGAGCTGTGTGATATATAGGGTTATATGATAGAGGAGAGAAGCTGAGCTGTGTGATATATAGGATAGAGGAGAGAAGCTGAGCTGTGTGATGTATAGGGGTATAGGATAGAGGAGAGAAGCTGAGCTGTGTGATATATAGGGATATATAATAAGAGAGAAGCTGAGCTGTGTGATATATAGGGTTATAGGATAGAGGAGAGAAGCTGAGCTGTGTGATATATAGGGTTATATGATAGAGGAGAGAAGCTGAGCTGTGTGATATATAGGGTTATATGATAGAGGAGAGAAGCTGAGCTGTGTGATATATAGGGTTATAGGATAGAGGAGAGAAGCTGAGCTCTGTTATATATAGGGTTATATGATAGAGGAGAGAAGCTGAGCTCTGTGATATATGGGTTATATGATAGAGGAGAGAAGCTGAGCTGTGTGATATATAGGGATATATGGTAGAGGAGAGAAGCTGAGCTGTGTGATATATATAGGGTTATATGATAGAGGAGAGAAGCCGAGCTCTGCGATATATAGGGTTATATGATAGAGGAGAGAAGCTGAGCTCTGCGATATATAGGGTTATATGATAGAGGAGAGAAGCTGAGCTGTGTGATATATAGGGATATATGGTAGAGGAGAGAAGCTGAGCTGTGTGATATATATAGGGTTATATGATAGAGGAGAGAAGCCGAGCTCTGCGATATATAGGGTTATATGATAGAGGAGAGAAGCTGAGCTCTGCGATATATAGGGTTATATGATAGAGGAGAGAAGCTGAGCTGTGTGATATATAGGGATATATGGTAGAGGAGAGAAGCTGAGCTGTGTGATATATATAGGGTTATATGATAGAGGAGAGAAGCCGAGCTCTGCGATATATAGGGTTATATGATAGAGGAGAGAAGCTGAGCTCTGCGATATATAGGGTTATATGATAGAGGAGAGAAGCTGAGCTGTGTGATATATAGGGTTATATGATAGAGGAGAGAAGCTGAGCTGTGTGATATATAGGGTTATATGATAGAGGAGAGAAGCTGAGCTGTGTGATATATAGGGTTATATGATAGAGGAGAGAAGCTGAGCTGTGTGATATATAGGGTTATATGATAGTGGAGAGAAGCTGAGCTGTGTGATATATAGGGTTATATGATAGAGGAGAGAAGCTGAGCTGTGTGATATATAGGGTTATATGATAGAGGAGAGAAGCTGAGCTGTGTGATATATATGATAGAGGAGAGAAGCTGAGCTGTGTGATATATAGGGTTATAGGATAGAGGAGAGAAGCTGAGCTGTGTGATATATAGGGTTATATGATAGAGGAGAGAAGCTGAGCTGTGTGATATATAGGGTTATAGGATAGAGGAGAGAAGCTGAGCTGTGTGATATATAAGTTATATGATAGAGGAGAGAAGATGAGCTGTGTGATATATAAGTTATATGATAGAGGAGAGAAGCTGAGCTGTGTGATATATAGGGTTATATGATAGAGGAGAGAAGCTGAGCTGTGTGATATATAGGGTTATATGATAGAGGAGAGAAGCTGAGCTCTGTGATATATAGGTTATATGATAGAGGAGAGAAGCTGAGCTGTGTGATATATAGGGGTATATGATAGAGGAGAGAAGCTGAGCTGTGTGATATATAGGGTTATACTTCTGCTCCAAATCATATAAACCTATACATGGCAAGGTGGTAGGAGCCATTACATTTCAGAAGTGGCCTTAAGTAGGGACTTTAGGTCCTTACGTAAGATTGACCTGTGTAGCTGTTGTGTATATTTATTGGTGTGCTAGGCGTCTTATTGTGCACTTTATGACGAGTACTTTATGAAATATTCTGATGATTTATTACACTGTATAATGTTATACTGTCACTTTAATTGTGTTTTTGTACCGATTCATTGTGTCTACCTCAGTCTGTTGTTTTCTGGAAACCTAGTTGCACCCATTGGTTAGACACAGTAATCGAACTCTATGGCCGGATGCCTTGTAGTCATGTTGGGTGGGAAGTTTCAGGTATAAAAGAGAGGTTTCCATACACCTTTGGGTTTTCCATCTGGATCTTCGCCGCTACTGTCCAGTGTTCTGTCCTGATAAGAAATGGCTCTGTGCACCGCATGTTCTATCTCCAAGACAAGTTTTGTTCCTGTCTTTGTCTACTGCTGAAGTTGATCCTGGCTGTTTTCTACTTCTGAGCAAATGATGTTAACCTGTGTTGTGCTGAACATCATCTACCTCAGTAAATGCTGGTGACAACTTGCCTGTGTGAGTAGAGAATATTCCTTGGCTGCACTAGCAATACATTATAGGATCGGGAAGTCCAGGCGCCTCTTTCTTAGATTAGGGAACTTGGAGGGACACTTAGTTGGCATAATCGGATGGGTCCTGGGCTCAGAATGGGCTAATAAATAAAAGAAGTGATTCTGACCCACCTCAACCAGTGCCTGGCTGAATGGCATAACCTGTGTGTTGAGCAGGACCCGGATGTAAACACTAATGGGGGATCTGGGCAGCACCGAAACAGAAGCGGCAGGGGATCCGCAAAGGGAACATTGCTTCCTTTATTTTCTAAACGGTATTGTGCCCAGGAATATCCTGCTGGAATAATCCTTTATCCTCACAAATACATTAAGTTTAAGCAATCTTCTAAGCAGCCCCTAGTGGTGACTACAGGTAGTCAGAATTGTATCACTTAATTGTATGGCTGTTAAAAGGAATTGGAGAAGTGTATCAAAAAAGCAGAATTAAAAATATATTAGGAAATGTTGTGTTGTGTTGAAAGGGCAGTGGCCCAAGATGTGCCACAGTAACGCTAGTTTTCTGGCGTAGATGGGTTCATAAATTCCCCCAGTGTTTTCTGTATAAACAGGAAGTCCAACTCTGGTCTATGAGAATCAGATCAAGGCTATAATAGACTTACATTATGCATTTGACCGGATGTTCATACAAGAAACACTGTGTGCATCAGAGAAGCCAGGAGGAGGTCAGCGCACCAGAGGAGAGCACATAACTCCACAGTAAAGCTGTATATACATTATTCAATAACATTACACTGTACACAAGATTATTTGTCAACTCAAATCTGACCGAGCCTGTAGTACAGCGTGACTAGGAGATAATACTGCGGTGTCAACACGTAATCTTCAATAAAATCCCAAGCAGAAAGTAATAGATGAGCCTTCTGCAAGGTGTTAAAACCTGCGCTGCTTATAGTGAATTTTGCTTTTATTAACTCAATAAATTGCATTTTAAATCTTCGGCGGTCTTGGAGAAGCTGTCATAATTCTGCTTATTACTACAGTGCAGTAAATGAAGTGATCTACAGTGTGCTTTTCACATAAAAGCATAAGCAGAGTGTGTAATTATATATACCGATATTTTATTACATATACAAAGCCCTTAAGGGAAATTGAAGTGTGCATCTATTAAGCAGGAATGCTAACAATATTTATAATGGAACCGACTTAAAAGAGAATCGAGATCACAGGCATTGTAGTAAATATATTGCGCAGGATGGCGTTCTCTGAAATTTGGCGTAAATTATTAATATGTAATTACTAGCGTTTTCTTATCAAAGAAGTCTCACTTCACTCCTTGACAGGCTGGAGAGGAATGATGCCTATATGATATGCAAAGGCTCAAACAAAGGGAAATATTCAGATAGACAGTGAGATTTATAGAAGCAAACACGGAGAGAGATAAACAACATTTATGTCTCGGCTGGTGACTTCTAAGGGGATTTAGAATAAATTGGATGATTTGTAGGGAGCTCCTGGCACCATGTGGGGTATACACACGTGGACAAAATTGTTGGTCCCCCTCCCTCGTTTAATGAAAGAAAAACCCACAATGGTCACAGAAATAACTTGAATCTGACAAAAGTAATAATATATAAAAATTCTATGAAAATGAACAAATGAAAGTCAGACATTGCTTTTCAACCAGGCTTCAACAGAATTTTTTAAAAAAGAAAACTCATGAAACAGGCCTGGACAGAAATGATGGTTCCCTTAACTTAATATTTAGTTGCACAACCTTTTGAGGCAATCCCTGCAATCAAACGATTCCTGTAACTGTCAATGAAACTTCTGCACCTCTCAGCAGGGATTTTGGCCACTCCTCATGAGCAAACTGCTCCAGTTGTCTCGGGTGTGAAGGGTGCCTTTTCCAGACGGCATGTTTCAGCTCCTTCCAAAGATGCTCAATAGGATTTAGGTCAGGGCTCATAGAAGGCCACTTCAGAATAGTCCAATGTTTCCCTCTTAGCCATTCTTGGGGGTTTTTAGCTGTGTGTTTTGGGTCATTATCCTGTTACAAGATCCATGACCTGCGACTGAGACCAAGCTTTCTGACACTGGGCAGCACATTTCTCTCTAGAATCCCTTGATAGTCTTGAGATTTCATTGTACCCTGCACAGATTCAAGACACCCTGTGCCAAATGCAGCAAAGCAGCCCCAGAACATAACAGAGCCTCCTCCATGTGTCACAGTAGGGACAGTGTTCTTTTCAAGATAGGCTTCATTTTTCCATCTGTGAACATAGAGCTGATGTGCCTTGCCAAATATTTTGATTTTTGTCTCATCTGTCCATAGGACATTCTCCCAGAAGTTTTGTGGCTTGTCAACATGTAGTTTGGCAAATTCCAGTCTGTCAGATTCAAGTTATTTCTGTGACCATTGTGGGTTTTTCTTTCATTAAACGAGGGAGGGGACCAACAATTTTGTCCATGTGTGTATAATGTGAATTCTTAACTCGTAAGTGGCAACCTATGAATGTGGCCCTCCAGGGCTATCTATTCATCCACTATGCAGGGCGGGACAAGCTCTTTTTATGCCCAAGAAGGTGTAAAATGGTATGGTGTCAGAACTGAATATAATAGTTGTCAGACAATTGTTCATTTCATTAATATGTATAAGTACTAGCATAAGTGTATAAGTATTAGTATATGTGTATAAGAAAGTATAAGTATAAGTATTAGTATATGTGTATAAAAATGTATAAGTATATGTGTATAAGTGTTAGTATATGTATATAAGTATGTATACAGTGGCTTGCAAAAGTATTCACACCCCTTGAGCTTTTTCACATTTTGTCACCACAAACTTAAATCTATTTTATTGAGATTTTCAGTGATAACCAACACAAAGTATCAGATAATTCTGATGTGGAAGTTTAATCAAATAAAAATCTGAAAAGTGTGATGTGCAAAAGTCTTCAGCCCCCCTATATCTACACTTTGTACAGCCACCTTTGGCTGTAATTCCAGCTGCAAGTCTTTTGGGCTCTGTCTCTACCAGCTTTGCACATCTAGAGATGAGATTTCTGCCCCTTCTTCTTCTTCTTTGCAGCCAGATTGGATGGAGCATCTGTGAACAGCAATTTTCATGTCTTGCCACAGATGCTCAATGGGATTTAGATCTGGACTGTGACTGGACCATTCTAACCCAGGAATATTCTGTGATCTAAACCCTTCCCCTGGAGCTCGGGCTGGAGGTTTAGGGTCATTGTCTTGCTGGAATCTCCTTCCCAGTCTCAAGTCTTTTGCAGCCTCCAACAGATTTTCTTCCAGGATTTCCCTGTATTTAGCTCCATCCATCTTCCCATCACCTCGCCCAGCGTTCCTGTCCTGTCTTCCCGCAGTCTATTTGGAAATTGCATTAAGAGAAATTCCATAACAATCTGAATGCAACTTTAGAAAGAGTGTCTGGATTGTGTAAAGCTGTTACATCAGTCGATGAGGCTACTTTGAAGAGTCAAAACTAGATTTAATTTGAAACAAAGTCAATCCATTATTTTTATTCATCTTATCTTGTTTATTTTTCTTTGCTTTCATTTCAAAGTACATGTGAGACATTAAACTGTGTAAATGCCAATAAAGCTGGAAAAATTCAGGTCTTCAAAAACTTTTGACTGGTAGTGTATGGATTGGGTAAAAGGCCGGAGGGACTTAAAACGCGCAAGTGGTCGACATGTTTCTTGATTTTTTTTTTCTCTGTTTTCCTGATTTTTAACATGAAGAAATAAAGAAAGGATTATAAATGCCATTCACTCCAGTGCTGGATTGGATTTATTTGTTACAGTGTATAGATTAGTATATGTATTGTATATAAGTATGTATATGTAACAGTTATATATATATATATATATATATATATATATGTGTGTACTTATTAGTATACAGTATATGTGCACATGTGTTATATAAATATATATTAATATTTATTGTATATAGATTTAATTTTATGTATATATATTTTATATATATATATATACATACAGTATATATATATATATATATATATATATATATATATTTAGTTATATGTATAAATGTATGTATAGATGTACAGTATATATGTAACCATTATATATGTACCATTATATCAGTATATGTATTATAAATATTAACATATATTTATATGTATTAGTATATACAGTATTCATATGTATTAGTATATATGTATAAGTAATATTTATATGCCTTAGTATATACAGTATTAGTATATAGGTATTGGTATTAGTTTATATGTATAAGTAATATTCAAGTATGTTTGGATTCCTTTATTAATGAAGCAATGAATCCAAGGATATAGTTGTTTCTCCTTTGGAGAGGGAGGTTAGAAGTTGCTAATCTTGGCTTGTGTTCTATGTATTCTATTCTTCTGGGTATGTTCTTTCTGTGTATTATGAATATCCTTGAATCCCAACCTGTGTCTACATCAATATAATCAGCACACAAGAAACAAAATGCCTCTTGGCAAGGTTACACCAAATGTTAGTCTTAAAATATAAAGCCAGTATACAAAGCTCAGTAAAAAGAGCTCTCAAGGATCCGAAACTTAACATGGAGTCATTCAGGTATCGTAGAAGAGAAAGGAAGTCACTAAAACAACAAGTTAAAAAATCCTAACATGTTATTCTTACAGTGACGGATCAGACGTGGCACAACTTTTTATTGGTAAGGATCGAGATGCTAAGACCTAAGAATTATGCAGAATTCCAGTTCCTGTTATAAGACTCAGGGGTGGTGGGGGCCCCGAGTCTTATAAGATGCACCACAATTATTAAGAGGAATATGCAAGCCTGTCACATGATTAATGCTGCCCTATCAGAGAGCAGGATAAGATATAGCTGAAGATATATAGGTTTAAATTATGTCAAAAGAGGAGTAAATCCTGCCAGGACTCCTAGGAGAGATTGTGAGAGTACTGCTTACCCCGCCCACACACAGTGATTGACAGACTTCTCTCTCACACACTGATACAGGCAGAGCTGTCAATCACTGAGTGGGTGGAGTTACCAGGACTCTTACAGTCTCTCCTAGGAGTCCTGTCACGATCTACTCTGCTTTTACTTAGAAATCTTGCTCCAAATCGCTACCTGTATATCACAGGTTATATCCCATCTTCTCTCCTTCTGTCATATCTATCGCTCAGCAGAAATCTTTTGACAGGTGTGTTTTAGATAAAGATGGGTTAAAAATAATTGGTCACATGGCCTAAACATTTCAGACAGGCCTAATGGAACAAATAAATTGTGCGTTTGTCAAATAGCAAAAAAATGACAAAAGTAATGGCTGTTTGCAGAGAACCTCCTGTGTCACAGTGTCAAGGTGACCTGCTCAGCACGGCAGGGAAAGTCTCCTCAGGAAATGTGAAAATGTCTGTCACAAAAGACATCTCCGAGCTGAAGCCTTGACCAATACAGACATGATAATAGTATTTACGACCATCCATTAACCCCTTCCCGCCGGAGACAATTTTCGATTATCGTTTTTGACTCCCCGCCGTCCAAACCCCATAAGTTTTTTATATTTCCGTATGGGGCTTAATGTTTGTGGGACAAATTATACTTCATAATGGTATCATTTATTATTCTGTATAATGTACTGGGAAGCTGGAAAAAATTCAGAATGGGGTGGAATTGGAGAAAAAGTGATTTGTGCGAATTTCTTCTACACAGAGCTGCCTGCAATAGAACGTAATGTCAGACAAGCCTGGGAGCCTTCAATAGGCTCCTGACTGTCATGGCCCCGGATCTTGCTCCGGATGCCAAAATGGCCCCACCCATGTGCCACCGGGAAAATAAGGGGGGGGGGGCTATTACCTATGTTGGGGTGGAGAAGAACCATTAACTTCAGGGGATGCTGCTATTTCCAGCCACTGTCTCTTCTGTCTCTTCTAATATGCCCCATATGTCGTAATAGGCAACGTGGGACTTGGTTTCCTTGGGACCACCAGAGGAAATGATTTTGAGGACCTGCCTTCCAGCTAAGCAGTCCTTTTACTTGCAATCATAGGACTTTTCATCCACAAGGACTTATAGGACATGTATAGTGAAGCCATGTGAAATAAGCCACTGACTCCAAAAGTAGGTCCAAATGGGTTTAGTCTCTGCTGGATTTTTGCAGCTATTGGTATGTTACTCATGGGCCCACTGGAGGATTCTTTGGTACTCTGGTGGGCCAGTCCAACCCTAGTATACAGCATATGGACAGAGGTCATCCTGATATATATAAGATATTTCTTAAAATCAAATTATCCTGTCAAAAATATACACATGGGAAAGGAACGATGGGGCACTGGACGTCCAACCTCCTGGACATCATGGCAGCACCATTCTCCGCCTCTATGAAAAGTTGGACAGGCATTTGGATTGCTACAAAAGACCTAATTTGACCCGCTGTATACTGAGATCTCACAGAATCGTGGCCCACAAAGACAGATCTTCCCCAATCTTCCATATTTGTCCTGTCACTTATGGACATTTAGAATGAAATGCTTTAATACCCTTTTAAATCCCTCCATAAACTTGTTTCAACTTTTAGACAATTAACTTTTAAGAGTCCTGTGGGGACGCGAGGCTTCTTACTTCATATGAATAATTTACGACAAATGTAGTTGTGTTGTATGAAATATCAATACCTGTCCTAGAGTATTTCTCCTTATTCTAAATTATTGCGCACTATGTTTCTCACAGCTGAGAAATGAGAACAGGAGGAAACACAAAATTAAAAAAAAAAAAAAGGCGTATGGCCGCCGGACACCGAACATTGTGGAAAGTGATGTATTATTTATCGCTGGTAAACTTTAGTAATTAAACTCAGACTGGTATAGATTTACTCCTGATCTCCATAGCATACAGTCTTAGTAAAATATAGGAGTAGGCTTGCATTCTGTCCATGTTGAGGGCCTTTCAAAATTCCTCAAGATGTAACAAGTCTGCCAAAGCATCGGTCAGGGATTCTGTACACCCTACTCACTACACAAGCATGGGTGGCCCTGGATGTGATCGTAAAGGAGGACTTCGCTTCCACATCCACCTATCACAGTGGGCTACAAAGGAGTGAAGTGACCTCATCACCTGCACATCCACACAAATAGATGCCAACTCCGGTCACTTACGGTAGATGAGACACCAATACACCCAAACCATGCACAACTGTGCCCACTGCCGAGTGCAGTGAACCTCTTACATACAAAGGTTAAGAAAGCAAAGCAGCATTGACTCTCTTTACAATTATGGGCCAAGGGTTTATTTTTTAATTTTAGATTTAATATACATAAAAAAGTAAAGTGCTTATAGGAAAAAATGATGCCAAATGTTTTTACCAGTCCAGGCATACCAAACATGCAGATTACACTATACTCCCTTCCACAGATACCTAATTATATTTGATATGCCTATCAACATCCAGATTTTCCCCAGCCTTCTTTTGGTGCATGGAAGGTTATGAAACATGAATTATGACAACTTGTTTTTGATGTCATAATTTTCCCCTTTGTTTGTTATACATTTAGGGCCTGGCATGCTTCCAGACCGAAAAAGTAGTCATGATGTCTGGGTTGGCAGCCTAACACTTGCTAACTGAATTAACTGAATTAACATCCAGAATTTAATTCCCCCATGCATGCTGGCTTGTGAATTGTGGATTGAAATTACAATAGATAGGAGTCACACTAAACCCAGTCAGACTTATTAACACATTGAACCAAACTCCTAACTACAAGAATGATGAAAAAAAAACATAATTAGACCCTTGACACTGGGGTCCCCTACTGATCACGAGACTAGTAGTCCCAAGTCCCCCATTGTATGGAACAGAGGTCACACATGTGAGATGACCCTCACATTTCATATCTATGTGGTTGACAAAGATACACTAGTTGAGTCTTATGCTTAGCTATATCTATCTGAATAGATGAAGATATCACCAGTACATATAATCTGTTAGGAGATATGGATGTCATAGGTAATATTGGGCATCCCATTTGGGTTCCCTTTCTATGAGCCATAATGTAAAACCACTTTATAAAAGCAACTCCAGCTGTGGTAACCTTGAAACATTCATCTGAATGGCCGCTGTGTAACAATTCATTTCTCCTAAGGTCTACAACAAGGAAATGGCAACAGTAATAGGAAATACAAGCAGCAGTTTGGGCTTTATAGCAATGAAGCAGGTTCATACTACCACATCCATATTCACCAGAGGATCTCCAGGAGGGCCCAGGCTCTATGACAATAATAGGCCAGCAGAAGACACACAAATTTGAAGGGTACTATGGTCTATTTCCTAGGGAGTTTGGAAGGTACACCCCCCAGAATCATTTTATCTGGTGGGCCCAAGGAACCTCAGTCTAAAGCTTTGAGTATGGGAAGTTCTAGTGCTTGTTTGTCCCTTCTCTTGGCCATTTTGTAAAGGAGGGGCTCTTATGGAGGTTCTGCCTGCCTACTAATGAGGGGATGAGGCCAAAATTGGGTTGGGACTCCATTCCTGGTTGCATCTACATGGACTTTTTTCTGTAGAACATAGAGACATCAAGATATCCACCATCCTATCTCAACTGATAGACACACAAGGCCTGTGCCAAAAAATTGTGGTATGTTCCATTTTATGAATTACTTAGACATTCTCCTCTTCTTGGGAAGAATATTATCATAATACGGTGACATAAGGAGGCGCCATATGGTGACACATTGAATCAGCTCAATGGTATAAAACCGTAGTGACTCTATGCCAGGGTATAGGGCCTGTGCAATGGACTCCACCATGTGCCTGCGGTGTTATGGTGTACAACAACCCTACGGCAACCTGCAGAGCTGCTTTTATTCCATTTATACGATTTTATTCCTAGATCTAGTCTACTGTATCAGAAGTGGTGACTAGGCACATATTGTACATGACTCTATGTGGAATTATCCCATGACTGATTTTGATCGAGATTGAGAAGTCACAATAGGGATACATCTGTATTAGCAGTAATAGCATGATATGGATCACTTTGCGAAAAAAATACCAAAAGAGCAGTCATTCACATTTTCCTAGCTTCCTAGTGTAAGAGTGCAGACAAGTTATATGCTCCCTGAGGAGTTGTCAAAATGCCAGAGCGCTGAAAAGTAAAAATACTGTAATAAGCGCTACCAAATACATACTATAATATGTATAATCCTGGCTCTCAGCAGACTGGCACAAACCACCATGGGGGAGATTTACTAATCCGACAGAATTCTGGTTTAATTTGCTCCAAACAAACACATTTTGTGCCACATTTAGTAAGTGTTTTAGACCGTTTTTAGATACTTTTAAATCTGGCACAAAAGGGGTGGGGCTTCACAGGAAGTGGGCAGGACTTATGTTGGCATACCATGTGCCAAAAAAAAAGCAATTTTGGTGCATTTTTATGGTGTAAACTAAGCCAACTAATAGGAGGTGTAACATTAGACTAGGAAGTCTAATAATGCTCCAGATGTGACAGTTTGATACATTTGCACAGTTTAAGACTGTCTGGTGTAACTTTGTCTAACTTTTAGACAGTATTAGTAAATCAGTCCCAATGTATTAATAGGAATTAATGCAACATAATTGGTTATGAATCCTGAGGACAGGGTATATAAAGGGGTTAAATATTGATGACCTATCCTTAAAGGGGTTGCCCCACAAAGTGAAATCCTGCAGACTTCACTTCATGAGACAACTCCTAGGTTTACACTAGCGCAGAGATATTAGTGCTCAGGGAACCCGAACGATGGAGAGCCGGACCGCTACAACAGCAGTTACACACAGAGACCAGCGGACCCCATTGACTGTAATAGGGTTCTTCAGGTGTCTACCATTTTGAAACTGAAAATGATGGAGAAAAAAGTCCTCTGTGCCGATTTTCAGCGGTCTCTGTGACAGGGTCTCCAATGGAGATCATCAATATCTGATCAATGCAAGTCCAATACCCAGGACCCCACAGATCAGCTTCTTGAAGCGGAACCTGAATGCCATTTTCTCATGACTGACCAGCGACACTCATTTATCAATAGCCTGAGGACAGCTCAGTCCTCTTCATGCGAATGGGGCTGGGCTGCAATACCAAGCATAACCCCTATGCAATGTCCAACGCTGTACTTGGTATTCAGTGAGGAGGCCGCAGAGCTCACCCAAATGCCTGGGCGTCGGACCCCACTGAGGATAGGTCATCAATATTGCAAACCTTTAAAATAGACCGCTTAGTAGAGGCCATGCCATGGCTGCTGGAGGAAATCCTGCTGGTGGGGAGCCGCTGCAGGTCTTGGCATTCACTACCCTTTATACTGTTACAGATTTCTTATTTGGCCGCAGCAACTTGAGCTTATACATCTGGTTGCTTTTATTTCCAATTCATTGACACTGGCCAATCTGTCCCCATTGTCCAAAATAATAGGAGAGAGGTCCAAATTGATCAATCCCGGCCTTTCACACCAAGACAAGGCGCACATGTGTTTGACTTTGGCAGGAGGTTGGGATGCAGCGAGCATGCTCAGTTTGCCAGTGTTGGCCTGGTGCTATCATGCCAGTCAGCTCCCACCTGCACCTTTATCCAAGGTAGATACCTATAGCTTACCTTACTGCAAGAATCTACACAGGGTGCAATGTGTATATGTCAGATGACCTATATCTCCTGTTGTAGGTCACAGATATAGTCCCGAATTCAGGCTGTAAGTCCTATCTCGCCAATATCTGGGACTGATTTTAACCTGAATTTGGATATATATCCTCTTTATTCAGATCATAACACGTCTATAGACGTCACTCCTGATGCTGCTTGTGTGCATGTTAGTCAATGATGTACATCCATATATAGGATTATTGGCAGAGTCACCTTGACCTACATAGCCCTGCAATAGGTATTACTGTCTATGAACCCTGTATATTCAGTCTGTAGCGTTATATGGGAAAGTGCACATTTTATTATAGTTGTACACTAGTTGTATTTTATTGCACAATTTGCACTATTGTATCTTTAGCCTCTGAGGAATCCTGGAAGATAGCGTATCGATCCCACCTTCCCTTTCCTTTTTTTGGTGGATTTCCAATTATGTTGTATATGTATATTTTTAACTGAGTTATTTAATGAGTATAATTAAAAGCTGCATTTTTTTCTTCCTTGCTGTCACTTTTTTTCCCAAAACAGTGCCACCCCTGTCCACAGGTTGTATGTGGTATTGCATCTCAGCCCAAGTTACTTTAATAGAGCTGAGCTACACATAGGGAGCTGTTTTTGGACAAATATTTTTCTGAATCTGGAAACCCCTTTAACTTTGACCATGCACAACCATTCGTATACATGGTACAGGTGGAGTCACAGAAGATTCTCAGAATATGAGCAGGATAAATGTTGCTTCTCAGTGGCAGCCTATGAGTACAGATAGTGCGGTAAAGTCCATAGATTGTCTCCCTCGTGGACAAATATCTTCAGCATTAAGAAAATCAGGTTCTTATGTTGGAATAGAAAGCAACCAGGTCAGGAAGAACAGATGCTGATGGCATACAAATGATCTGTACACAGGCACACAGACGCAACTGTGGAGGATACAGCACTACAGATGTTCTTCCTGAGAAGAGTTTTAATTAAGAAACGTGACTGGCACTTCCATACCACCTTGCCAGTGGAGATATGCGGAGCAATGCGAGCTGCTGAGCAAAGCAGTAAATATCTGTCCTGCAAACTGGCTAATAATTACATTTACAATCATCTGTTTATGTGCTCTGCATCTATCCTATGGCTTTATAATGAGGTCCCTAAAACCAAGGCTGCCTACCAATAACCCTATAAATGCCAGACTGGAGCTGCTGATGTGGACTTTATTAACTAGGAGTGAAATATGGGTTCTCGTTTGGTCAGTCTACAATTTCTAGTAACACAAGTCCCCAGCGACCTTACCCAAGAGCCACCTCTGAGCGCATCCAAAAATGAACCGGTGCAAATTTATAATTTGTCCATTGTTACAATAAAGAGGACCTGTCTGAAAAGCTTAAGACATATTGTGCGACATCTGATCGGCGCTGTCACCCTGAGCATTGTGGTGTTTTGTTCATCCAAATCTGTTCAGTCATTCCAAAGATATAATCCCTGCTAGTGTTGATACAAAATAGCCTAGTTGGCAGTAACAGTGAGTGACATATAACATACAGAGACCTCACCCCCAGAAAAACCACAGTGTCACCAGGTCTGAGAACCTCAATGATATACATCAACCTGATCGGCGCCGTCACCCTGAGCATTTTGGTGTTTTGTTTATCCAAATCTGTTCAGTCATTCCAAAGATATAAGCCCTGCTAGTGTTGATACATAATACCCAAGTGGGCGGTCACACTCCATGGCATACAGCACATAGAGACCCCCCCCCCGAAAAACCAAAGTGTTACCGCCCACCTGGCTTGTAGACCCTAATTTGCATCAACAATAAAGGGCTTATAGCTTTGGAATGGCTGAATAGATTTGGATATAGCAAAACACGAAAATGCTCAGGGTGACAGCACCGATCACATGATCTATGTCATGGGGGGTTTCAGATCTGGTGACAGGTCCTCTTTTGGCTGGAGCCCCACATCGCGAAAATGCAGTGTTCTGGCCGCGGCGGAAAAACTCAGCGAAAAAAATGTTGCGCTTTACAGTACCAGTAAAGTGGATGGGTTTCTGGCTAATCCCATCCACACATGGCAGAAAAAAAAATCTGCAGCGGAAAAGCTGTGTTTTCAAAAACATTGCAGCATGTCAATTATACCTAAGGAAACGCTGATGCACTCCGTATAGGTATAATAAGTTTTCCTCTGCGGACTTTGTCTGAAAAATGCTGCGGAAAATAACTTGACGCATTTCTACTGCGGTCTTTCCTGCAGGTTTTTTTTTGCTGCCGCTCACTCTGTGGGGCCTTAGCCTAAAAGCAATTTCTTGATGACAACCCTCTTTACAAGTGAATTCAGCATTAGGATCAGCGGATCGATGAAGGGACAACATAAGAAACCCCAGTGATCGGGTGATATTGCTGAGACTCCCTGGTCATACACCACCTTGCTGCAGCCACAGGAAGTAAGTGGCCAACCTTGTGGACAGCTCAGATCACACAACGTTCCTTCCATATTACATTTTGTTGGTTTGCAGTTTAGCTAGAAGTAAGGAAGAGAAGAGGAGAGAATAAATGCAGGATCAGACTACACAGGTTTGTCTGTAGTCTGTTACCATGGAGATGCATTATCACTATGTAAAAAAAAATGGTAGGAAAATTTTAATTCTGACTAAGTTTATTTTTTTAGTTGCAATTTTGCATTTATTTTTTTTATAGCACTGAAGCAATAGAACAGATCATGCCTAGACCAAATGCAATATAAAAGACACTAAAAAAAATGAGGGGTTTCTGTGTAGGAATCCACATAACTGAACCGGAGTAATAAACCCTTGACCAAAATATAGCCACAGGGACCGCAGGAATGGTTGTCACACACTAGGAGTACTGAAGCCTTAAGAGGCCCAAAAGATCCAATATTATAGTTGCATATAGTTTAGTGTGAAGACGAGGAGTTTCAAGATCGCCTCTGCCCCTTGAGCATAGAAAGGGTTACTAAAACCTACCAATCCCCATTGCAATTAAAGAGGAACATTCTCTCCTGCCCCGGAGCCCTCGCACAGCTCTATATATACCTCTGAAGCTCTGTTTTGCTGCTCTGGTAAAATTAAGAGCAGAAAACTAATAAGAGGCTAATGAGAATATATTACAGCAGGGAGTCAGCAAATTAAAACCTGAATTCAGAGAGAAGTCGTGAATCACATCTGGATTGAGATTGTGCCGGAGCAAAAAACACCTCATTTAATAGAATATGTCGGCCAGATTAGTGTATCTACTTCTACGCCGTACAAGACGCACCAGCCAAGAGTCTGGAATAGAGGAATTTGCTTGATGAAGGTTTTTTTTCGCTATATGGTGATGAAATCGCTGCTGACTGAAGGAGCCTCCCATATGGGCCAATCCAGCCCGCTAGAACCAGTCATTAATAAGATGGGTAATGACGGCCATCTGTGCACTGGTTTATTCTGTGTGTTTTCTTCTACAGGACGGCTTTATGGCCGTCATTAGGTATTCATGGTCTGTGCTCACCCATGGCAGGGCGCTGTAGACCTCCAAATCACCTAGAGAGTGATAAAATGGTCCATGCAGCGAGAGATTCAGCCGCGCAATGACCAAAAGCATCGACTGCAAAAAGATCAGAGACTGACATAAAACATTGAGGTTAGGTGTTAGCCCCTGACAAAACCATCAACTCTCTGTAATAGACATTAACGTGGAAACTCGTGGTCTAAATGTATGATCCAGAGGAGGATAAAACATAGATATGGGATAGACAAATAGATAGATAGGTATGGAAGAGATAGATAGATAGATAGATAGATAGATAGATAGATAGATAGGAGAAGGATAGATAATGTTACAGAAATAGATAAAAAAAAGATAGACAGATAAATTAATGGATATATGATACATAGATAGATAGATAGATAGATAGATAGATAGATAGATAGATAGATAGATATTCCGTGACTATTTATCTATTTGATAGACAGATTGATAAACATACATATGGGATAGACACATACATGGGGATAGATAGATAGATAGATAGATAGATAGATATGAGATAGATAGATAGATTAATAGATAGATTAATAGATAGATTAATAGATAGATTAATAGATAATATATAGATAAAGAGATAAATATTCCATAACTATTTATTTATAATAATAATAATAATAATAATAGTCCTTTAATAGTCCCACAATGGGTTAATTCAGTGTGTTACAGCAGCAAAGATAAGATAAGATAAGCAGATACAAATACAAATACAACATGTACAGGAATGTTCCAAGGTAAGAGGCATTACTTTGATAGCCGACAGACAGATAGGAAGTAGCAGAGGGGGGGGGGATTTAACAGGCAGAAAGATCTTTCAGTTCTCTGTATGTAATGATCTCCGCTTAGGTCGGTGTTGGTTGTACAGCCTAACCGCGGTGGGAAGGAAAGAGACAGATAGACAGATAGATAGATAGATAGATAATGTTAGAGAAATAGATATAAAATAGATATATAGATAAATTAATGAATAGATCATAGAGAGATAGATATGAGATAGATAAATAGATAGCTAATAGATAGATAGCTATATAGAATGTGACAGATAGATATGAGATGGTTAGATACAAGACTATATATTACATAAATTATAGAGACTAATGTACTCCCACTATAAATTGTAAAGAATATTAGAAGTCTCCTCGTATTTCTATGACCTGTATACATATGCACAGCCTGTGGCCTTCTGCTTTTATACTGTCGCAGAACTTCTTGTTATCTCGTAATATTCCTATAATTTACAGTGGGAATGACATAGTGCTGTCCTACAGGGCGCTCGGACATTTATGCTTTATTAAACCAATATGAATCAGACGTTACTATCAGACGGATGAAATGACCATTTAACAGTAATGTAAACAGGAAAATTGTCAGCGGGGTCTTAAAATATCTAAAAGAAATCAATGAGTGAGTGGGATGTCGCCTGATACAATATATTAATAATAGATAGACTTAGAGTCGGTCAGTTAATAAAACAGCGCCATAATCCTGATGTGTGAATTAGACCGGACTTCTAGAGTCAATAACACGGAAATATCAGGACGTGTCCACCAGACAAAATGGTAAAAACTAAGCAAAGATCCCTCACCAGACGTGTTTACTTTATTTCAGGCCCGTCTCTCTCCAAGACATTGTTATCTCATCTCTGTATCATCCTCTAAACGGTCTTTTTCGGTCATTTTGTGGTCTCTTTTGGCCTCCTGGGCAACTCCACTAAAGCCCAATCACAGGAGTCCCCCTTGGCCTGTGATGTTACCCAGGAGGCCAGAAGACAACCGAAGAGGACCACAAGGGAACGTCAGAGGCTGCAAGAAGGTCCAGAAAAAGTGAAGGACGGCGAGTATCAGTGTTTGTTGTGTTTCCTCCCTGTGTTTCCGACTCTCTGTCATTCAAGTCCGCATGGGGACCCGAAAGACGGAGAGCCTGTCTGCTTAAAAAGCGGTTATCTGAGGACACTCACGGACTATAATGGGGTCCATCAAGTGTCCATCAGGTTTCCTTGCAAGACTTTTCTCTCCGACAATTTTACATGTAATCCTACAGAGACTCCACCACAGATGTAAACCTAGCCTAAGTTGTGAGGCTTTCCCGTTATTGCAAAACTACAACAGCCAGCATGCCCTGGCAGATCCAAGGGCTGTAATAGCAGAACATTGAGATGATTTACTAACTAACAAACTCATCTTTGCTGCATCTTTATTTGCTATAGTAGTAAAATCCCTCACTATGCATTGCTGTATCTTTCTCCCCGCCTGCAGTTTATGCCTTGAGTTTCCACCATTACACATATTGTACACACTACGCTTTATAAATGATATTTCAAGCGAGCCAATAAACCACAGAAAATAATTTATTCCAGTCTCCAGATCTGCAGCCAGCAATGTGTACAATTAAGCTGAAGTGGTTTTCCATGCAGGTTTGTTACAACAGCACCACGGGGCGTCCTCCCGGGCAGCACTCGAGAACCTTCTGTGAGATAATATCACTCCAGCCTGTATTATTGAATGGGGCTCATTCATCACTGTGTCTCCGATAATTTACCACCTGATGTACTATAGAAGCCATGGAATAATAACTACAGATTGATATCACCTCATGGGGACTGGGGAAATAACCCAGTTTGATTAATATGTCTCCGCCTGGGTTTACTGAGCAGATCCTGTAGCGTTGTTTGTCAGTGATACTTAACCTCCGTGACCTTTTGTTAACAGGGGGTCAATTGTAACATCAGGATCCTTAGATGATAAATGGATGCGCCGACTGATAATCCATTCATTTACTGATTTCAGGCAACGATAGAACAAACATTGAGTATTGCGGGGTCCAAAATAGAGGGCATCTGTAGGCATGGGTTTAGAAAGTATAGTCTTCATTTATCAGGACCCTGAGGATACCCCCAGCCATATTACAGCTCATTTTCAATGTGGCAGAATCCATTTAAAGGGAGTATTCATAAAAAGTTGAAATATGTGCAGGGTCTTGTCTGTTCTATGACTATATAAGCCTTCATTCATGGTGTCCTATCACTTGTTCTGCTGCTGATAATCACATTATGGCTGCAGCACATTTTAAATTTCTCTCTGAGGCAGGGGCCATGTACAATACAGACAAGTCTGCCCCTTCCCTATCCATTATAACTACTAATGGTTTGTTTACATCTAATTCTGCCAAGGGTAATTGTACAATAGCAAACAAGTAACTAAAGTGAGAATAATATAGGAGATACAGGGACACTGAACTGCAAATATAATGCAAATACGTGCAGGAATGAGAGAACTAAAAAAGATTCCTAGCAGAGGAAAATCTGCTGCTGTCTGTGAATAATATGCAATGTTTAATCACAAAAGTATACAAAATTAGACAGAAATACATAGAAGAATTTCTTGTAAGTTTGAGATGTGCAGAATGTTCAGTCCAGTGCACAGAGAAAGCCGTTTGCTGAAGTGTCTGTGTGTGTGTGTGTGTGTGTGTGTGTGTGTGTGCGGCTGTGAGGAGAATCAACCCCTCCCCTCTCCATTCATTGTGTGAAGACAGAACAGACCCTCCTCCTTCCACTCACTGTGAACCTGTCTTGCAACCATGGACAGGACGGGCGGGATCTTGGGCAAGTGCTGCAGCCTCTCAGAATGTTGGAACACCAAGTACAGTGTAGAGCGTGGCAGGTGTGCACCACCCACACTGAGTGCAAAAGACCATGATATGACCTATGAATGTGACATCACAGGCCAAAGAAGAAGTACAGCACTTGTCTGAGGCTCCCTTAGTCATTCTGGGGGTGCTGGGAGTGGCCCCAGCTAATCTTTTGTAACCATCCTAACCCTTCCAAGAGGTCCTGTTGCTCCCTGACATGCCTAAGTTAGTAAATACTTGTGTTTTCCATGAAATAACAATTTTGGCATCATGGGACCCCCACTCACAAGAATGGGGGTCTTGTGTCTCCCGGCTGGTGTTTGCACATGTTCATTGCCAGACTGCTGAAGATAACCGAGCGCTAAACTCAACTATCTTAAGCATTCCCACAGAGATGAATGGAGCAGCAGTGGAAAGGTGAAACCATGGCTCCATTCAAAAGGAGGGACCTGAGACCCCTGTTCTTGTAACCAGTGGGGTCTCCACAATCAGACACATATCCTCTAGTCCGTTATTGACTCGCTTCAGGTTTATGAGAATCAAAAAGCGGCAAAAACACAAAAACAAAAAGATTTTTCAAAAGCAAAATGTTACAAATTTCTATACACTAAAATGACTCAAACATGGACACATTGTAATACATCACAATTGGGGCAAAAGTTGCCCAAAATAGAGGTGAACTTTGAAGAATTTCCCATTGATTTGTCCTTCTCTAATATGAAACAAGTCAGATAGTAAGTGGCGAGCGATGTGTTTCATAAAGGTGTCGCTTATTGAAGTTTTAATCTTTGACTACATTGGCTTTCCGAGCACACATCTGATGACATTCACAATGTGCAAACAACTTCCCAGTGAAATGCCAGTTTAATGGCACCACCTTGTGAACAGCTCGGTGACACCTCACATCAGGGGAACGCTTCCAAGTTTGCCTGGACAACTTCTCTTTCAGTTTATTTAAAGAGACGCTCGACTAAAAAAAATCATCGTGCGCAAAGTGTTTAATGAGGTGCATTGTTTATTTAGAACCAGAATGAAGAAGTCAATGGAACTAAATATATATCAGAATTATGACATTGTGTAACACATTCGCCGGCAGAATTAAAATAGTCTTTGATAAGTTAGAAGGGTTTGCCGGAATTAGAAAAATATGGCTGCTTTCTTCCAGACCCGTATCCATGGGTTGTGTCTGGTATTGTAGCTCGGTTTCATTGCAGTGACTAGAGCTGAGCTGTAATACCAGACGCAACCTGTGGACATGGGTGGTGCTGTTTTTGAAAGGAAAGTGACATATATTTCCATTCCTATCCAACCCCTTTAAATTATCATCTATTGCCTGGTAGTCTATTCAAGTTGGTAAGCAAGACGATGTTCACATCTCTGTTAAAGACTCCGTTGTAGCGTCCGCCTTAAAATCTGCACAGAGGACTTTTTCCTCCACCCGTTTCAGTTTTAAAAAGATGGGCAACAGATGGACCCCATTATAGTCAATGGGGTCTGTCAGACACTGTGTGTTACCACTATTTTAGCAGTCCGCCTCTAGGCGGCCCTACAATTACATCACCAATGGGTCACTACCTACAGCGCCCGGGCGTGCTTCAGCATCAGCTACAGCGCACCCTGGAGGCGGCAGAAGAGGGTGGCCAGGACAGGAGCATGGACAGGTGAGTAAAAAATATCGGCCACTACTGTGTGTTGGGGTGGGGGGTCCTAAACCTAGTGTTCGTGGTGGGGTGTGTGTAAAACAAAAGGGGCTCATACACTGCATGTAGGCTTTACAAAAAGGGATCATATACTGTGTGGGGGGATAAAAAAAAGGGTCAGAGACTATGTGTGGCCATAAGAAAGGGGTCATATACTGTGGGGGGCCACAAAAAGTGGGATGATATACTGTGGGGGGCAAAAAAGGGGGTTCTATACTGTGTCGGGCAAAAAAAGGGGGTCATATACCGTGTGGGGGGGGCTAAAAAAAAAGGAAGTCATGTATCATGTGGTAGGCCAAAAAAAAGGGGGTGTTATATTATGTGGGGGCCAAGTAAGGGGATTTTATGATCTGCCAATGGGGGAGCGCGTGCTAATTAGGGGGCCCCATTATGCAACCAAAGATAGTCAGGTTAATAGCTTTTTTGGGGGGGGGGGTTGGGGCATCAGGCAGCAGATAGGCTAGGTTCACCCCTGGTTACATGGTCAGGATGACCCACCAGTTCATACAGTCAAAAGGGCCGGTCCATGATGTCCAGCACAGGACAGATAAATCTGAAGATTGTAGAGATTAGACTCTTCCTCTTGGATTTTATCACAAAACTAATGGATATTATTGTGAAAGGATGAAAACGTCATGGCGTGTACTGTTATTGTATTGGTGGATGGTGATGAATTTATCTCAAAGGGTTTGACACTGTGTGATGTCATAACAATGACATCAAATTTTGTTCTATATTCACTTAAGTCATCAAGGGCCTAAAGGGCATTACAGTTAGTCATGGGGGTGGCCCGGTCAGTGACTGAAAGCCCTCCATGGATGACTATGGTCAGAGATAGCTGTCAATCACCATGTAGGGCCGCTCGCCATAACCAGATGACTATTCTAAGCTTACAATATTACAGATCATAAATTCCTGTAATAAATTGAGTTTATATTAACAGACACAACATATGTTGAAGGATTTGGCAACCAGATAGGAAGCCTGCGGAGTGCCGCAATGTAGTGTAAGTAATCCAAGCAGTGTATTTAATGATCCGCTCACCAGATGGGAATCCCGGGAAAGTAATCTCTAGTCTACACGTCTGATCACTAAACAGAACCTTATCCAGAACTTCTCTAGCTGTAAGTGGAGCATTACAATGTATACATTATAGATGGGATTATAGACCCATTTTGTAACATGTAAAACCACAGAATACCTATATGTCATCTATAGACGCATCAGAGCAGGAATACAGAAGGGTGCCCAAAATTAACATCGAAGGGTGGTTATATGGGCAAGATCTTTACTTATATCAAATTGGCATTGGTGGTTATGTTAGGGATCAGGGTCAACTTTTGGGGTGTACAACCCATGGGACTGCACATGGCGTCTATTATAAAGGGGGCGCCATGTGAATCCACCCCATCTAGCTGCAGGACTGTCAGGGAAGTGGCGGCCAGCTCTTCTGCGCTGTGTACCGTCTCTTCCTGGCATAGACTTCAGTACAGGCCAGTGGTGGAGCCTCCACATATATGACAGCACTTCAACTGGCACCAGGTTTATGAAGAGTGGCATTCAATACACCAGTCTTCGTAAAGGTGCCCCATTGACATAGCATAGAGCAAAATTGGGTTAATGGATTTACAGTAAGGGCTACGAATACATAACTATGTAGACGAGTAGAAAGCTTGTAGATTTAAAGGGGGTTTCCATGTCCAATACTTATCTATAGGCAGGATTGGGGAGAAGTTTCTTATTCCTGGGGGTCTCACTGCTGGGGCCCCCAATGATCATGAGAGCGAGGGTCCCTGTGTGAATGGAGGGGGTATAGATGCGTAAGCATGGCTCCGTTTACCTCTATAGGACTGATGGATAGATGATAAATGGCAAAAGCCCTTGTAATTGTAGATGAGTCAGATAACCAGTGTCACGCGTAGCAGAGAGCAGAGGCCTTGGCATACATACTATTTGGTACCAGTACCCAGAGGCACACGTTTGACCCCATCCCCTAGCAATGAAATGTTAAAAGACACAACACAATTCTAAAACCCCAAATTTGTCCAAATTCAATATAAACAATCTAGACGTATAAAAATCTAGAGATGAAAGTGTTGTATAACAGGGGGAAACAGTTAAAATGGTGAACCGGATGGTTTATACTGTGATATTCTGTCTTATGTGCCACCTGCTTCTCTCCCATAACAGTAACATCTCTGCAAATTACTGGATTTTAGCACCTTTGCAGCTCTCCCAGCAGTAAAACAAAAAAGTTATGAAGAGGTGGGAGGGAATCGGAGGCCAAGTTAACACATTTTCTCTTTTACAGTTGAAGCAATACTGAAAATTCTACAGTTTCAAATAAAAAGAACAGTCCAAGGTGAAGCGTCTATCACAGTAGCTGACGTCCAATGGCCGGGGGTTGGGTTCTGTCACCACGGGCCTCTCCACCACATAAAGGGACTGCAGAAATATAACTGGACCGTGCCAAGATGAGATGGCATTACATAAGTGCTTCAGATACATAAACACAAAGATAGGAGGTATTCCCATCTCTGGAACTAAAGGCATGTCTACAAAATAAGTCATAACTCTCCGATAGATGCGGGTCCCACCTATGGGACCCACACCTATCATAAAAACAAAAGCCCCAAAACTCCTCTTGTGGGGCTCCTATAGGAGGAGAGCTGGCCAACCAAGCGTGGCTCTCTCCATTCACTTGTCCAATTTCTAGTCGTAGCTCTAACAGCCGAACCTCCCAAAGAAATGAATATAGAGTGCCGTGTCTGCGTGGCCAACTCTCGAATTACAGCTGTCATTGGATGGACATTGGCAGTTCTCAAAATGGAAATACCAACTTCTCATGAAATGAATTCAATACATGTCAGATGTTAGCAAATTTCTGACAACTACTGGGTGGCCACACATAGATGCAAACATATAGAGATGGTTATCAAGATCGCTGTAGAAAATTCTGGTCTTGATAAATCAGCCCTAAAGTTGGAAAATACATAATAAATCTAGTGCACGGCATGTACACCAATTTTTGGCTTAAAACTTAGACGGAATTCTGGCACATTTATTATAGTAAATTTGCCTCAATGTATATTAAAAAATTGTATTATGGCATAGAATAATAAAAGAAAGACAACTGCAAAAAAATAAATTATGTAACACAATGTAACTTATTATGCAATATTTGTACCTCAAAGTTGACAGTGCTGAGCAGCTGCTCTCGGGTCCTATTGGTCTACAGACTCAGGGAAAGTTCACGCTACTGTTATTACAGTCCATTGCTCTCATCCATCAGAGTGATGGATGACAGACTGAGCCCCCTCCGTCTATGTCTATTCCCGTTAACTATAATGTAAAAAACATGGCGGACACTTTATTTCATGCTTATTTACTTTTGTAACAGAAGAAAAACTCCTGCATGTGTTTCTTCCATAAGAAAAGTTAAAGCTTCCATTAAGTTTTTTACATGGGGGTGAATGCAGGCGGACACCAGACAGAGGGGGCTCCATCTGCATCTGTCCTTTAATGTCCATTGCTCTTACCCTGTGACGGATGAGAGCAATGGACATTAAATAATGATAGTGTGAACAGCCTAACATTGATAGATTTCTGCACATTATGTTTTCAGCATAAACTTCCCCAGCTCATCTCCTATCTATGTTCTTGATATACCATCACCAAACTTTTGGGCAAAAAATCTGAACCCTGTATCCAGCACTACACAAATATATGATGAGAATTATACAACGGAGGCGTCTGTAGAGTGCACCATGTGTATACATCTCTGCAAAACAGCAAAGTGTCAATTCAGATTACACTAAATTGTCGACAATGGCAGCTGAAGTGAAGAAACCGTATAATGAAATCCCAGCAATTGCTGACAACTACAGCTTGGTTGATGGCCGGTGGCTAGCTGTGTGACCAGCCCAGGTATGAGGCCAACCTGTGACTTTTATCTATGTTTGTAGCACTGACATCCTTGTACTGATGGTGTAAACTTCCTCCAGCTCTATAGAAGGAAGAAGCATCTGATTAATGGATCACTCAGTATGAACTCATTTGTCTCTCATGCCCTGAAAGTTGACAGTGAGAAAGCAATTTTGACCTTTACACCTCCGTTATCTCTGATCGATGGAAGGCAAATGGACCTCCAAGCCTCACCACGGGCTTCATCCTAAGTGCAGCTGGTGCTCTAGATGTCAATGCAGAATAACAAGTAAATAAGACAGAGCAAAAACACACAAGACTACTAATATGGCATACGAGGATGACCCAGCTCTCAGGAGAAAGTCAAGTAGTCGGTTAACTCCTTCAAGAAGGGAAAATCAAGATTTTCCAAAGAACCTATAATTTATAACCTATAACATATCATGATAGGACATGATATGAATCAAGTAATACACACCTAAGCCTGCAGAGACAAGGGATGACAAACTATAGCGCCAGATACATGTGAAGATGTTATGGTTGGCCCATCACTACAATAAGTTCTACTCCACCTTCTCTAGCCCTAAAGGTCTCCATACACATTAGATTAATATCGGGGGAACCCAACATTTCAGGGAACCTCGCCATGTCATACTTATGTCCTGACTCTCCACCGTCAGCAGATGTTGATGGAAACAGCTCGGACATTTTGGATAGGAGGTCAACAGCCATTGCAGCTGTATCGTCACCTTAATACCTTTTAATATTGACTGATACAAAGGTCCTGATACTTTCGCCTCAACTTGACCTGATCACAAGGTCTGATGAAAGTGTAAGATTGTCCGTACACATTAGACAGCTGAGCCCTCAGCCAACAACTATCACTTCTAAATCCTAACAAACATAAACACTCTGCCAAGTATGCATGTATCTCAGTAAAGAGAGGGGACTAAGTCCCTGCCAGACACCTGTGGTGGCTTATATCTGCTGAATAAAGGATCTGGCATGTTAAAACCCAACTTGTCTTCCTCAACATTGGTCACAGGGAAGAACTGGGAGGTCAAAAACCACATTAGATGGTTGGCCAGTCCCAAAAAAATCAGTGGGTTTGGTCAACATTAAAGAAGTTTTCTGGGAGTTTTAAACTGAAGACCTATCCTTAGGATAGATCATTAATTGAAAATCTGTGGGGTCCGACACCCGGGACCCCAGTGGATCAGCTGGTCGAAGCGACAGCGGCGATCCCTGAGCACCGCTTCCACTTTACGGGCCATGTAACGGCATGTTCATCAGTCACACGACCTGATTGCAGCTCAGTCCCATTCAAGTGAATGGGCTTAGCTGTCATACCAAACACAGCCACTGTACAAATGTACGACGCTGTCCTTGGGAAGTACAGAAGAATCTCTTCAAACAGCCGATTGGCCAGGGCTTGGGTGTCAGACCTCTACCAAACTTTATCCGTAAGGTAGGTCATCAATTATGAATCCTAGAAAACCCCTTTAATAGAATGTGAATAGTGAGCTTTAGTTCTTGGAAAAAGGAGAAAATAAAGTTATAAAGTAGCATGCACATCCTGTAAAGAGTCATAGGGGCGATCCCGTTTCTCCTCTGGAGTCAGGTAGTCCTGGCATCTGGTACAAGCGAGGTGTATTGGCCTCGGCTTCATGTTGAGCTGGCTTCTAATGGCAGGACTGCATGACTCTGGAGGAGACCGGGACCGCCCCCATGACTCTTTACAGGTAGCACACTCTGTAACTTTATATATTCCTTTGTGCTCCAAAGACCATTTTGGAATATAACATCTTAAGACAGCCATTACCATCCTGTATAATACTATGGCGGCGCTTTAGAGCCGGCATATTTAATAAGAGGTTCCCTTTAAAGCGGCATCATAAGGCTTTGTAGCTTTAAAGCTCTGTCGCTGGTACTGCTGGCATTTTTAGTTAATGCATAGTGTGCTTAACAAATCCCAGCTGCCCCAGCCATTATTTTCAGCAGAGCTCAGGGACTAGACGCAGAGTTTCTGGAAACACTTAGAGTTCTCTTTTTATTGTGCTAAACTGTACTTCTTCATCATCCTAACTCAATTACAGGGAACTCTGGCAGTCTTCTTTATCAGGCGAACAAAACAGAGTCAATGCAAACCAAATCCTGAGCTCTACGCCTGCACCGTATCAAAAAGAGGGGAGCGCTCGTACTGCGAGCGAGACAAATTATCATAAGTGATGGTTTGCATTAAACACACATATTACTGGGAGACTCTACATGCTTCCGACCAGTGGAAATTCAATAATACGCAGAACAGACGGCATGAACGAAATGAAAATAATGACAAATAATCTATGAGCGCCGCATCACGGCCTGACCAAACTTAATAACACTTGGAATGTAGTTTTGTTATTTCTCGGTTTTGGAAATGGGAACTTTTGCAGCAAAGGGAAAAAACTAAATTGGAGAAGTAAATCAGATTATTAGTAAACTGCATCAATGTGAACTAAAGTGGGCGCCGGGGAGTTGTTAATACCAACACTTTATATTAGGGTCTGTGCCTCATTTTTAAAAATGGAATATTATAAGTAAGATGGAGAATGTAGGACGGGCTGATGTACTTCTAAAAGTAATACAATTCTGATCTTAACACCTAGTACAAGTGGGTACAATGTGAATAGTTTTCCCATCTTGAATATTCCAATATTGTATAAGTATTGGATCCTCCATTGGATCATATGGAGATCAATAAGCCAACCTATCATGGTCATAAGAAGATAATGATGGAGAATTTGTACACTAGACCCGCACCAATGAAGAGCAGAAACCCCCCAATAGTGTTACTCATGTGCACTGCCAATGGAGTTTCATTGAATTTCATTGTACAATGACCATGTCAGAGATGTCAATGACTTTCAATTTCAAGTATTGCATTCCAGATCCTATTCCAGAGTCTATGAATAGGATCATCACCCAAAGAGGATTTGGTCCAAACCTATGGATTCCTATCAATGTCATTTTATATCTGAAATCTCCCAGACATGAATAGCAGATGTAAAGCAGGATTGAGGGGCCCTGATATTTGACAGACTAAAAATGAGTGCACAATGCAGCCATGTGGCAGGGAGGGCAAGTTGGATGTTCAGCTGTATAGCTAGAGGTATAACCAGTAGGATGTGCGACTCTAGAGCTAGAGGAATAGCCAGTAGTATGCTCAGTCGTATGGATAAAAGAATAACCAGTAGGATACTTAGCTGTATGGCTAGATGTATAGCCAATAGGATGCATGGCTGTATAGCTAGAAGTATAACCAGTAGTATGCTTGGGTATACAGCTAGAGGCATAACCAATTGGATTCTTGACTGTATAGCTAGAGGTATAACAAGTAGGATACTTATCTGTATAGCTAGAAGTATAACCAGTAGGATGCACAACTCTAGAGCTAGAGGAATAGCCAGTAGTATGCTCAGTCATATGGATAAAAGAATAACCAGTAGGATGCTTAGCTGTATGGCTAGAGGTATAGCCAATAGGATGCATGGCTGTATAGCTAGATGTATAACCAGTAGTATGCTTGGCTATACAGCTAGAGGCATAACCAATTGGATTCTTGGCTGTATAGCTAGAGATACAGCTGCATCTCAATAAATTAGAATATCTTTGAAACGTTTCTTTCTTTCAGTAATTCCATTAATAAAGTGACCTCCTATATATTCTAGATTCTTTACACACAGAGTCTTCTATTTCAAGTCTTTTATTTCTGTAAATGTTGATTATGGATTACAGGGAATGAAAACCCAAATCTAAGAAAATTAGAATATTGCAAGTTCAGTTCAGTCTTGTAAATTCAGTGTCACCTGCCAAGGTTTCCTAAGCCTTTAAATGGTCCCTCAGTCTGGTTCAGTAGGACACACAATCATGGAAGACGCTGATTATGGATTGTATTACTGAATTACTGAAATAAATGAACGTTTCAAAAATATTCTAATTTATTGAGATGCACCTGTATAACAAGTAGGATACACGACTGTATAGCTAGAAGTCTAACCAGTAGTATGTTTGGCTTTATAGCTAGAGTTATAACCAGTGGGATGCTTGGCTCTATAGGAAGGGAGAGAAAGTGATCCCACTGTATAGAGTATTAGTGAGAACACATCTAGATTACTGTGTCCAGCTATGGAGACCCCACCTACAAAAAAACATAGATAAAATAGAACAGGTGCAAACTAAGGCAGACTACAAAAATATCAGGAGAGACTTAAAGAACTTAATCTAAACCTGCAGCAGATGTGGCTGGGAAAACTACAGTAAGTGAATGTAAGGATTCCTGGTGTAACACATATCTATCCTAAGATATAGAGGAAATAATATAAGGGCAGACTAGATGGACCAGGGGGCATTTTCTGCTGTAAATCTTCAATGTTTCTAAAGGGGTAGTTTGAGCCCATTATAACCAAGGCTATGACAGCAATGCCCCTACTGCGGGTAGTAGACTTCTATAATGAAGAGTGTGAAGAGTTTTCTAAACAATGTACACAAGGACAATTGGCATATACGCAGGACCGTCGGTGGCCGCACCCCTGTAATGATGTGCAGGTGCGGAGATGACAGGCGCTAGAGGCGCTCAGCTGCAGTCTACAACATTTGACTCGAACATCTTTTGAAGCAAACAGAACAGCAAGCAATGGCACATCTTACAGTGTACCTAAACTTTCAGACAACTTTTTATTTTCTGGCAGCATTTCTATGATTAATACATTTTGTAATATACTTTATTAATGGATTTTGGCTCCTTTCCATGAAATCCTGTTCTTTAGTCTTTTCCATGTTTCTATATTGTGAGCTGGATCTGTACACTGCTTCTCACTGGTGTAGAGGTGGACGGACTCTTGTATAATGCAGGGAAGCTGAGACTGGAGAGGTTACTTCAAACAGTTATATTAGAAAACACGTAACAGTGCGTCTGGTGTCATATGAAAGAAGAAATTCTCAGCAGAGATTCTCCTCTGCCCAGCTCTAAAACCAGAAGTATACATGCAAACTGTCCACGGCCTGCCATTGTCAGCACCCTGCCCCACCATTATTTATATCATGAACACATAGTGGAGCATTGGTTAGTGCCGTTGCTTTACTCTTTAGTCTTCTGTGTCTATGCCGCACTTTGGACAGAGCACTATTGTTTAGGAACTCCACTCTAGGCATCCATGAAGTATCAAGGTCTGGGATTACTTGGACAGTAACATTTAGATCAGGCTGTGCTGGTGTTTATACCTCTTTTAGTTACTTGACACCAAGATTGTGTACATGTGCACCAACCCAGTGGAGGAATCTATGGAGGATAGAGTCTAGAGGATGGAGGATAGAGTCTGGAGGATGAAAGATAGAGTCGGGAAGATGAGGATAGAGTCTGGAGGATGGAGGATAGAGTCTGGAGGATGGAGGATAGAGTCTGGAGGATGGAGGATAGAGGCTGGAGGATGGAGGATAGAGGCTGGAGGATGAAGGATAGAGTCTGGAGGATAGAGTCTAGAGGCTGGAGGATGGGGATAGAGTTGGGAAGATGAGGATAGAGGATAGAGAATGAAGGATAGAGTCTGGAGGATGAAGGATAGAGTCTAATCTTCTCAGTAGGATGGAGAAGGCTAGACTCTTTTCCTCTTCACTAGAATCTATTGGGGTCAAAGGAATGTACCATCTACCTTGTTCCAGCCTCATTGGTATAGTCCACTTAAAGTCACATCAGGTTCAATACAACAAACAGCATATAGCATTGTGGGCCATTAGGACACTGCACATAGTACATATAGATGGGAGAGACCTTCAAACTTATCTCCTATGGTGGGACCAAGACACACAAGTTAGGAAACCCATATACATTAGATCTGTATCAGCCAAAACCAACAATTTCTACAGTTCGGAGGACCATCTAATGTGTATGGGGACCTACCAACTTTCCCCTGACAGTAGATTTTGGTGGAGATAAAAATTGGGCAGTTGAAATCCTTTTGTCCTCAAGGAGATTAGCCACCATCAAAGGAGTCTGTGTTCTCCTCCTGCTCGCTCATTGTAATGCACTGCTTGGCCAAGCCGAGCATGCATGTGCATGGGTGTTGAGTGAATTTTAGTGTTCATGTGAAAAGCTGTTGAATGCATTACACATTATGGGTGCAGATTACATCCTATATTTTAGGATGGTCCTCTAGCAGTACTTACATACAGTATGCTTCATCTACTTGGGGATTTCTGCCACTACTCCTTCAAATGTTACATATAAGCTATTTTGTTCTACCTTCAGTCACTATTCAGGACAGTTAGGAGCAATAGAGATAGATGACTTGTGGCTTGTATCTCTGTGAAGATCACTAAACACAAGGACTATACAATTCCTAAAGCTGCTCATTGTATCCAGCATAGAAAACAGTAAAAAGAACATGTCATCTCCAGATCTTGTTAGCAAAGAGCCTTCATTCCTACAGATGCCTCCTAACTTATTCTGCCACTTATAAAGAACTCGGCTCATCAGTAACTCGTGAAGATAAATAATTCACTTGCTGCCGGCTTGTAAAATATTTTTAGACATAAGAAGATGTATAACTTCAAAAAGTGCACGTGACACCACCGTGAGACACTATCCAGAGGAAGGCTGTAAATACACAGAGACACTCTGAAGGCTTCTAAGGCAGAGATCTTGATGAACTGTAAGAAATATCTCATCTCAAGAAAGACAAGGATCTATATTTGGCATTATGTTTTTCCGGGTGACGTCATACGTGTGCACTGCGCCTTGTCTATAGGATACGTGTCATGTATCTAGACAGGGAATCAGAAAATATAAAATAATGTTTGTTGCCTGTTGTGCAGCCCAGAATACAGTAGAGAAATATGTCCTATAACGTGTGGCCACGTGCGGGGATATTCACATACACTGTCATGGATACAGATGGAGTGGACCTTATTGCCAAATTCGTTGAAGGATGGATGGATCAATGGCCAGATGATAGCATGGATCAATGAATGGATGGATCAATGGATGGATATAGGACTATGATGAGAATTAAGGGTGCAGAAAACATAGAAACAAGATGAATGCATTGAATAAGAAAAACTTGGCTGCTTTCTTCAAAAACAGCACCACTCCATGGATGTCCATGGGTGGTGTATGGTACTTCAACTCAGCCCCATTCCATTGATGCATCCTGTAGACAAAATTGGTGCAACTTTGCAATAATAGGGCCAGCTACAACACCAGACTCCGGACACTCCCGCACTCCTTACCGGATGTCCTGGCCCTATAGTGTATGTGAATTTAGCCCTAATTCTGATGTGTTTGTTCTAAGAGTTTTCCATTTGATAAACGGCAGCAGGACCAGCCTTACAAGGGGTTAAGACTTCCAGCTCGCCAGCTTTTATCCGCACAACAGTTGCTTACTCACATCATGTAAGATCTTGGCACACCAAATGCTGTTTAGTGCTATTTGTTTCTCTCTTTCCAGCAGTCGGAGAAGGCGCAGGCGATACATTTACTGCTCATTCTCTTATACTCAAGCTCCTCCTTTGCAGCTGCTTTAAGAAAACTAGACCGAAGGGATTGTCTAGACCCATCCGAATAAAGCTCAATCATGTATAATGATAACTTCTACAACTTTCCAACATACTTTGTGTTGTAATTCATCATCGTTCTCCAGCTCTCTGCTTTCTGTCAGTGACTGGAAATATCTGGGTTTTACAGTTAGAGGTTGAAAACCATATAAATACTCCTTGTTACCAATGCACCTAGCAGTCCACCGCCCAATGGTGTGCAATATGGAGCTCCCATGGTTGCAACCAGTGCCCAAATCTTCAACAGTCCGCTTGCCATTAGCCTGGACAGTCCTCACAAAGCAGCCATGCCGAACCTCTTGGTGGTCACTTACTGGAGCTCTTTGCTGGTGACACTTCAGACCCCGGGGAACTCACTGCAGAGCTCTTTGCTGGGTAGAACCAGGTTGTACAGTAGGTGAACAGTAGAACATGGTAGTGAGCAGATCTCTGGGATCCAGTGACAGATACCAGACTTCTGCTCATACCAAGGATGCGACGCCTGCCTCCTGCACACCTGTGACACCGATGGGTAGGCTATGGCTGGAGCCTTAATTCCAGAAACCAGCTGATGTCTTGGGGTGCCTGACGTGTCACCTCACCTCAAGCTGACCATGCCTTACATGCAGACCTCCGAGCTGCAAGCCACGGCTCCTCTCTAGCAAGTTGCATCAGTTCCTCTTTCTCCCTCCCCAGCACAGGAATGGGCCCTTACATAGCAATTATTAGGCGCATCTATATTCCGCCTCTTAAGTGCCATCACACAATGTGGCCCCCAGCCAAAAACCCGCACCAGCTATAGTAAGCAGTACATCACACAGTATAGGTCATATACAAACACAATGCAACCTAGTAACAACAGCTTACAATGAGCCAAGTTGTATCACACTGTGCCAAGGCTCACCAAACTGCACGAGCAGTGTGAACAGTGGCTGAAGCCTTCCCCTGCCCATCTACGCAACTGTTCATGTGGACCAAGAGAAGAACACAAACCTGTTTACATCACCTTACATCTTCACTGATGAGTGTTTGCTACAATTGGATCAAGTCTTGATAATCCTCTCTGCCCCCAACACATAAGTAGCACAAAACTCTCTGCTGATCATTTTCCATTAGACCTTATTCACACAAACATGTCCAACTTGCATCTGCAAAAATGGACCCTATGAATGTCAGCGTTATGTCCGTGTGAGTTCATTTCTCACCTGTTTTACTTCCTGGTTACAGTTTTCTTTTCCATGTCATTTAACAATGATTTGTGGGACTTGTTATTGCTTTTAGAAATCAAATTTCATTCTGTAAAATAAAAAATTTTAGACTCTCTCTGGCCATTTTTTTTACAGGGGTTGTCCATGTTAGATAATCCCCTTTAATTAGCACAGCCCCCTAACAAAACAACATCAAAGACTGGGACCTCCAATAATCTGTATGAGAATCTGACAGCAAGTGCTCATTTTCCCTGCAGCACCACCACAGGTCAGAGGACACATTACACTGTGTCCACTGAAAGCAAGGACATGTGTGGTCCTCCAAAGCAAGATACACGGGGGGGGGGGGGATTTATTAGGACTGGTGACTCTATTGTCAGACTTAATTCATTCCCCGACAGGCGCGAGACTTGCCGGAATTGGCCTTTTAGTAATTCTTGCGCATGTACCTGATCTCAAAACTAGACCAGTGGGAACTGGAGTAAATTTGTGGTATAGGGCACGACAGTTTTCCAGCATGAGTTATAATAAATCTAGATTTCCACCTCACACCAAAATGTGGGGAGTCAGTCGCAGCAACTGCAATGTGGTATAGTGCGCCAAAAATGCACCAAGTTGAGGAGCATTTTTGGCCATTTTTCTAGGTGCAGCTGCATTAGTGAATGTGGACCAATATACGAGGATTAGTCCTATGATGGAAAATAATCTCACTCCCAACTACGGCTTGCACCTTAAAGGGGTAGTCCACAAATAACATTTACCCCCACTCCACACAATAGGGATTAAGTGTCTGAATGCCAGGGGTCAAACCGCTGGGAGACCTGGGAATCACAAGAATGGCTTCCTACAAGTTCCACAGGACCCCAGCAGAGGTGTGAATGCTTGGTCACTGCTCTGTTCACTTCTATAGGCGAGCAGTGTTTGCAGGGTCTCTCCCCACACTCTGCTGCATTAATATAAATAATAATATAATATTGAATAAAAATATACTAATAATATGGGATTACTCCTTTAAAAGTTAAGCTGAATGAAAATGTTCCTTACATTAGTGACAACAAAAATTCCAAAAATTTTCATAATACACCAAAAAGTTTTAAAGTTATCACAGTGACATCTGGAGGCCGGAGGAAGGTACTGCAGTTTATAAAAAAAAAAAATGAGAAAGCAAAAAATAAAGGCATAAAAAATGTAGACTTGCTGTGTAATAACATGCTAATGAGTACATTATTTATCATCTCCTTAATGGATGGGACTGTAAGGATAACAGATGCTTTATAAGGATACTAAGGAAACATCATGGCACACGTAGGGTATCAAAGGCTGATGTCACTAAGCCTTCATTTCCTTTGCTTTTTTGACCCTGTCGAAAACTTTCTGTTACCAGATAAACACTTCTCAAGGGTCAATTAAGATGTCTACGGATGATTAGAGTCTGCCACTGATGAAACTGAGATGCAATTAGCAAATTAAAAAAAAAATCTTTTGATTAGTACTCAGCATAATTTCTTCCAATTATTCAAAGTTCATGACTACGGGGGGTGAAACGTTTCCAGGAAAGTATATTTATATCTTTATTTCTCATCATCTCTCTGAATATTGTTAATCACTGGGATCTGAACTTGTTAAGTTATCTCTGGGGCCATAAGAAAGGAAACAGCCGGACAGTGCGGCAACCGCAAGCAGCCAATGCCCCGGCCACCCAATGGCACCCTCACTTTGCTGGTTATCCTTGTAAATTTGCAAGGACATTGGGCACTCCGGATGGGCCATGCCTCAACCACGTGAGGTTGCCACATTGTCTGGCCATATTGTTGCAGCTGATCAAAAAACAAGTCCCTCTCTTTTTGTAGTTACATGGTTAGTGGGTGCCAATCTGCCCTCTAAATTGGGCACTGGGAGCCACAGTTGGGTTGCAATCCATTTGGCAACATGTTGATGGATTCTTGAATTGTCATGGACACTGAATCTATACAAGTAATGGGTGATCCCATGGCTAGCAAGAAAACAAAGTCAGTGTAAGGACACACGTTCAGGTTTTGCTGATATAGTTTTTGAAGCCAAAAACAGGTGTGAATGATATTGGGTGGGAATCTATAAATGACACATAGTACCTATCCTTTCCTGTAATCCACTGTTGGTTTTGGCTTCAAAAAACTGGGCCAATAAAACCTGAAGATGTGTCCTTATCGGGGGCATATCTAGAAATCATAGGGCCCTATAGCAGAAGTGAGAAATGGGCCCCCCTTTCCCAAAGAAGAAGAAGGATAATGGTTGTAGTAATAATGGATTTTCTCTTGATATTTTTAAACAAATACAAGGGCAGAATAAATAATAAAAATAATAAAAAAAAATCTGCAACAAATACAACCATGGTGTACTTACCTGTGCCTACAGAGCCCACTAGTCCAGCAGATAGACAGAATACTGTAACCCTTTCAGCTACATTTTTCTTGGAATGGCAACCATCAAAAGAGATCAAATGATGCCAGAAGGACCTGTGGGCCCCCTTTCTCAATAGGTCAATTGCCTAAATTTGTTTCCAAGGTAGGTGCGCCATTGGTCCTTACCCTAGTTGGATTAGGTTCCAATTTCAACCGTTAGTGGACCATGCCATATTTTGATGGGAGCCACTGAAAATGCTGCGTCACCAAAAATCTAAGAGAGAATTGGTGTATGGAGAACTGTCACCTTGCATTAGCTGCTATGCTGACCTTTGTCTCCATGGTAACAGACTACATAGAAACGCAATGTAGTCTGATCCTACAGTCATCCATCTTCGCTTTTATAGATTTGATAAGTAAGTAGTAGACATGTATACAAGAAGTAGAGGACATGGAAGGGAGTATGGCTGGAATATCAGACTGCACAGTTTGTTTGTAGTCTGTTACCATAGAAACATTTGCAGTTTGTACCAATTTTTTGAAAATGTTCATGTTTAAGTGGGTCGATAAAATAAAATCAGCACAACAGTCTCACAATGTATCCGCTTATGTCCTAACTATCTAATTGGGGTGGAAGTGAAATTAAAATTTCCAGTGTTTTTTGTTTTCTTTTTTTTTTTTTTTTTTAGCTGAAACACAATGTTGGGTAAACTTATGTGACCTTAATTTCTAATATAATGTTTAGGAATGCCTATAGATATAGAGCGCTATGGAGAAACCTGCAAACCCGGTAATCAGTATAATCTCTCGCAGCCTAAGGCAAACCGAAGATGATTGACAAGATGTCACTAAGTGAAGAGTAATGTTTGCTTCCATGATGCAGCGTTTAGGGGTGGCAGAAAACAAGAATATGTCTTTCTAAAAGTTAAGAGAAACAAATAAAAAAAAGTGAAAAAAAAAGAGAAATTAATTTGTGGAACTTTTGGGAAAAATGGGTAAAAAAATAATTGACTCATATTTTACATAAGCAGTTGGATACATCCCCATAGCAGAGTATCTAACATGTATCTTTTTTCAACTTGATGAGTATCCGGTGAAGATACCATTGGCCCACTTGGATATATGGACAGCACGGAGTAGTCCTCTGCGTGAGATCCCCCTTTGCTAGCCAAGAAGGAGTTCTACCAACAAAAATCACCTTATAGTCTGCTAGACTTTCCCAGTTATGTATTTTAATGGGTGCCATGAAATATTTGGTGGCCTCAGTGTCTCCCAGTGATTTCAGATGTTCTTTAGTGAATCTAGAGGTAAAAAGGAGATGCCAAGCGGCACATAGTGTAATCCGTTTCGGAAGAAAAGATATACTTAATAGCAATGGCCAAATAGAAGAGAAATAATCCGGTCCGGCTGGACTCTCACCTGGTTTGGTTTTGTAGGTCCACAACAACCAGTATAGCTTAGATGATGGTGGTATCAGCAAGCAGATTTCTAACCATCCCGATCCAGTGGCGAATTCAGACGTGTAGTATAGAAATACAAAAAAGTCACCCCCCCCACAAAAAAAAAAAAAAACCAGCAGTAAGAAAAAAAGGAGGATTCTGGAACATGAAGATCCAGGTCAAGGTCCTTTATTGAAGTCTATAAAAGCACCATGCAGTCCGGGGGAAACAAAGCCCCTTTTTCAAATGTATTCCATGTTATCCACTTGAAAAAGCGGTTTTGTTTCCCTGGAACGAATGGTCCTTTTATGGACTTCAATAAAAGATCTTGACCTGGATTAAGGCTGGTTATGGGTCCTGGGTAAAAAAACAAAACAAAAAAAAACACTTGGTGAGGACGTCTATCTCACCTCTGGGAGCCAAAACCTACTTGATTCCTGTGGCATATAGGAGAGGTCGATATTCATGAATGGAGGGGCCGAGAGTTGAAGGTTCTGTGGCACCTTCGAAGGACTGTGCCTCTGAAATAGGCTGACATTTTAACAGCTACATTGGAAGAGCTAGCTTGGACTGATGAGAGATGGAAGCTCGGAGACACTTGCCCTAGGTGTCCTCAGTATAATGTCACCCTGTATGCCAGGGTTTCAGAATGTAGGGGATCAGTTGACCACTGGCCAAGGGTTACTCTACAAGGGTTTACATGTACAGAACTTTAGCTACAAAAATGGAACTATAGGTAAGATCACCAGGGCCATGGAGGGAAATTGTACAGTCCATCCCAGTACTTTCCCCATCTTCCATTTGGAGAAGGCGGGTGCCATTTTATTTTATAATGGGCAGCGAATGGCTGCACTGACCCAACATAAAAGACCAGACAAGGTTATACAAGACATCTTATTCCCTGTCACCCTGTGTGTCTATGTTAATGAAATCCATTTGTCTGTATCTTGTGCCTTGATCTGTTCTAGATAAGATTCAATTTTCAGTAAATGGTGTTAAGGTCTGAGTTTTAAAAGGAGATCTTCACACGGTAACAGCCATTGCTTAACTTCTCGTGTCCCAGGGGTCTCTAGACTGGGGAAGAGGAAGCCGATTCCTGGACAGAAAGGGTTAAAGCTTTGTTTATTAAAAAGTCAAACTCTTCGGTGATTCCGAGTGACAGAAAACTATTGAAGAGGAGCCATCATCTGTGAAATGGAACCGCGTGCTGCGAGCGAGAATCAGGCGGCACCCAGAAGATCCCAAATTGGAAAGGTCACACGTCTAGCACTAGGATGAAATTAATTTAGGAGGCCTTGAAAGTCCTAAAAAAAAGAAAGCAAGTGAAAATGTGGAAACTATTTAGCTGAAAATGTATTCAAAGGTTGAGGGGTCAAATACAGTTTAAAAAAAGCAAACAAAAGTAGAAAAAAATAAGTTCCCCATTACACCCCCTGGGCTAAATAACACGCATCAGTACAAAACACTTCCTAATATATATACTGTTTGAATTCAGCAACATTTATCTTATTTATTTTCAGGTTCTTGACCTCAGCTGTGACGTTTCATTTGTAAGCTCACTACCCCTCCCTGTGAGCAGTGCAGCCAGCAAACAAAATTCCACAGCAGCATGTGACTTCAGATGTGGGAGTGATTTATTACCTGTGAGTTCATTGCAGAGGAGAGTGGAGAAAGGAGGGCTACACAGAGAGTGAGAGCAGGCAGATGAATCATGGGAAATGTAGTTTATCCACAGATTCACTGCGTGTAATAACAGTGATACAAGGAGCAGCAGGTAAAATAAGGCCAAGCAACGGCTGCACAAGGGAGCAGGGATTATATAGCCCTCTCTTCCTTCACCCTGTCCTGTATCTAGTTATAAGACAACTGGCTGCAGCAGGAGCCTCCCCCCAAACACTTCCCTGTCTGAAGTAGGATAAGAAGATCATTTCTTCTTGACATTTCTCACTTATATTTAGGTAGAGAGTTCCTTTAATATAGGGAGGGGACTACTGTAAAATTTGGAACTATCTGGTCTTGCCCTGGTAAGTAGGGGGCCCTGTACTGGGTCACAGGAGCTTCGAGTTACACCATACTCAGCAACTCTACGAAAGGCTCCCAAAAAACGGGATGACCTCCTGGACTCCTGGAAGAGTGTGCAGAACTCCTAGGCCTGGCAGAATACTCCCATATCTGCCAGGCTCTTTCTCATTATACAGGTGACATGAGCGTGTTTATGGGTGTGTCACCTCCCGAAAAAGGGACATGGCACACACAAAAAGGGGGCATGTGACATTCCAAAAGTGAGTAGGGCCACTGTGCACTTATGTATCACGCTAGCCACATGTCATCCATCATGAGTCCCATTTCTATATCCATCTTGTTGGTCTTACACTTGATACATCGTAGATCTCATGTTCTGAGCAAATAAACTCTACAGAAAGAATAACCCGGGCAAGAACCTCGTAAGAAGCCGGTGACCCGGTTTTATTAGCTCCATTCCATGATAGCGTTATGTGTTCCATGTCAGCCTTTATAGCGCGATCGGCTTATCCTATATAGATTTTATTGTCACATTCCATCAGAGAGGAAGGTCTGGAAGCAGAAATGACACCATTATAGAGAACCGTCTCGGCGCCTGAGAGATGTGGCGGCTGAGCATATCTCGCATGTATGGGAGTTGTACTTGTGTAGATATTATGCTAATGTCTAAGTGTTTATGGAGTATTTATGTGCAGGCAGACATCTGTGTGAAAGATTGACTACATTTTATTACACACTATGGCAAAAGATTGCTTTTGTCTTCCAAAAGATAGTACAATATAGCTAGAATTATGTGCGCTACCGTTACACGCAGCTAATGTGATTCTCAGATCCGTATCCATTTATCACAAGGTAATTTCTGATTATGACTAGCAAATGATTAAATCGTGTGCAGCGCCACCACAGGGGAAATGAAGCATTACATGATGCCCCTTAAAATCAATAGCCTGTCCATATAATGCTGGATCCTCCAGAGACCCCCTTATAGCCTCTCTCTGTTCTGGCTAATTGATTAGAGTCCCAAATGAGGACCCCCCCCCGCCCCATTCTATTAACCTGGTATGACCTAATGGGGTAATTGGTTTTCTATAGCAGACAACCCCATCTATCTCAGTGGAAAAGGGAGAAATATTCATATGTTCTGGTATTGGTTATTTCAAGGGAAAACAGTTAGTTTTGGATGGCCCCACCATATAGGATTGCTTCGATGTAACCATTGGTATGTTTTAGGCTGACTGAGCTATAATACCCCGGTGATCTGTATCACGTCTGTATCGCGTATCATCCTGGATTCTGCTCCAGCTTCTTTCTACTCTGGCCTTGGATTTTACACATGGCAGCTAATGCCCAATGGCCCCAGTCCTCTTAAGGACCTGTCCCTCATCCCTCTGTATAAAGGTCCTTTTAGTTTGTCTGTATTTGTTCCTGTTCCATTTGTTGACTGCACATCCTGACCCCTGCCTGTCCACCGCTCACAAACTCTGCCTGCTTCGACCCCTGCACCATTTGACGACGACTGCTGCCTTGGTGCCAAGACTTGCTGACTTTCTTGTAGACCAATGCATATAGACAGGTCTTCTGTATAGGCTAGACATGGTAAGTGGGGCCCCGTGACATGTTTTGCATTGAGGCCAAGGAGCTTCAAGTTAGGCCTCTGCCTCCATTTATCTATGTCTACTTATATCCACATTTACATGAACCCTACAGATACAATTTGATACATTTTCCTAACATTTAGCTTTTCCCAATACTTCTAGTTATTTACTTACATCCTTCTGGATATTAACACAATGACCTCTGCTAGACAGAACTGTATCCAACCCAGAAGTTACAGAAAGCCTGTGCCGTGTCCCAGGACAATGAAGATAAACCGCTGCGCCAGATGGCGATAATCCATGGTCAAACACCGCACGAGAAAGTCCAAAATCAAAACCAATATTTGGAATATATTTGCATCACAGAATATAAAATCTGCTACAAATGGAGAAAATATCACTCAGAACTGGAAGGGTAAATGTATAGAGAATTTGAGGCTGATCTTCTTAGTATATCTTTCTTTACAGCTGATGTAGAATTATTTCTTCTCATACAAACCTCCAAATCTCCTAGACTCCAACTCCAACTCTTTGCATCATTTAATAGCCCTCCCTCCACTGATTTCAGCAAAGTTGGAATTTTTTTCTCTAGCCCCCGCCATTCCTGAGCAATAAGCGCTGTTATTTTTGGTGTCTGATATGCTATTTAGTCTCTGTACTGTCAGGTGGGCGGTGTCAGGCAGGAGCAGGCAAGGGGGCGTGATTCAGAGCACCAGTCAGAGGTGAACAGTATCAGAACTGATTCTTGTGCACTTGAAATTTTTTTCTGCAGCCCTCTCCATTCCTGAACAGTCATTTCTATTAGTTTTGGCACAATCATACTGTCACGTGGGTGGTTCTTGGCAGGAACAGACAGACAGGGACCGCCCACCTGACAACAAAGTCAAATTGTCCCAAAACCAACAGAAATGATTTCTCGGGAAATTCCAGCTGCACCAGAATCAGTGAAGCAGCACCTATGAAGGATGCCAAGAGTGGATGGAGGTGATAATAAAATTCTTGCTAATTGTTGTCACCACTAGAGGGAGCTACATACAACTACTACTGCATTAAACTGTATTCAGTAAGCTCCCCCTAGTGGTGGTTGTAGGTAGACTGATTTTGTGTGAAGGGAAAGCAGGGGATTTGGAGCTCTGTATCAGAAAAATGGAAATGAATCAGCACAAAATGTTGGACAAAAACAACAAAGGCGGCTATTGACTTTTAGTAACTTTCTTATTTTTGGAGAAAGCTATTTTTACCTTCTTGTGAAGTTCTTCTCCTCCATATATTTGCATTCCTACTAGCTGCACACAGTAGAGAATGCGCTCGCATTGTACCACGCGCCATAATATATTCATACATTTTCCAATCACTCTTTTTGTCATGCAGCTGCTACAATGTAACGCTTACGTTATTTAAAATTCTACAAAATGTATTATATTTAAGGAAAGTTTCTGCTGCCTCGCCTGGGCCTCTCCATCAGCAGGAATCTATGGATAAATCCATGGACAATCCCTGCAGACCTGCATGAATAGTGGGTTTGTGTTGTACATTTGCAGCAGCTAAAAAATAGAAACCCCTGTCTCATTTTCATTAAAATGTCATTATCTGGAGCAGGCAACCCTCAGGGATCGGGTGAGTGATTCCCTTCTCGCTGAATGCCTGTCTAAACCTTGCAAATCCATTTTTCATTGGACTTTTACATCCATATTAGGAGCATTCATCACAGCAGACTCGGAGTTTGCCATCTATTTTTTATGATTTTGATTTAATCATACAGAGTGAAGGCTTTGTATAGCTACTTGTGTTCACTACAATGGATAGTCCGGGCGTGGCTGATACTTAACACTCCACGGCAGAGACGCTGAAGATCTTAAAATGAATTGGTCTCTGGATAAAGCAGCTGAATGCAAATGTCCTTAGCATTAGAATAAAAAGTGCTTGTTGTTCTAGAATCACCGATGATAAAACGCTGCAAAAACTCAACGTGAATGCCCAGACATGATAGAAATAGGTGCAACACACTGTGACAATTAGTTCCAAACTACCTAGTGAAATGAGAACATTTTGTCAGCACTAGGGGGCGCTCTGGAGCGTGCTGCATACTGTTATACTCTGACCTCAATAATGATACAACTTGCATTAGGCTAAGGCCCTACGTGGTGAAGCGCAGCAAGAAAACGCTGCAAAAAAAGACGGGGCAGAAACGCATCACGTTTTTTTTCTACAGCGTTTATCATTGCCCCTATTATAACTATATGGAAAACGATGGCGTTTCTACAGGTATAATTGACATGCTGCATTTTCTAAAACCACAACAGTTTTGGAAATTGCAGCATGTCCACAGAGTGTATTTTCCCGCACTGTGGGGATGGGATTCGCAAGCATTATTAATGTCTATCGCTTTCTTGATATATTTTTATACATTATTTATTTAGATTGATATGCAGATTTGCAGGGGGATTTTTTTTTCCTAGCTACAGCATCAATCCTGTCTGTAAACTGTGCCTGGTGTGGGAATAAACTGCAATACCAGGCCCGGCCTATGAGCAAAAGTGGCGCTGTTTCATGGTAAAAAAAAAAATCATGCAATCCTATACATACGAAAAACAGCAACATTGGTAAGCCTCAGGTTTCTCGGCTCATGTCCACACAGAACTAAATCTTCCGTCCGCTTTATTAGATCATCTTTGTGCATTATTAGATGTGCCCAATTATAATTGGTATTTCAAGTTAACAAATTTGAATCAATATGGCCCCCGGCTATGTGACTACTGTGATCGCGGCTTAGTCTCCGCTGTAATGAACTCCATAACTTACAAAGCAACCTGGCGGCTGAAGTCCATAGAAGTCGTCTCTCCTTTGAACCTACGAGGAACATATCTGACTCGATAAGTACATAAGAATTTCACATATTACCTTTTAATATGCTAATGAATTGCGCCTAATATCCTTGCTTGTTGGCTTGCGCGTGGTTTCTGGTGTTAGTAATTAATTAGTCTTTCTATATCATGCGTGCGCCGCGTAGCCGGTTTGGTAGGAAGCGTATTCGTGTTTATTTACATAAAAGTCAGTCTGCTCCTGGTAAAGGGAGATTATTTTTTCACAACACATGTCTCATGGGGTCTGCTTGTGAAATGTTGGACATCTCATTAATGAATGTATGTTCATTAAGATACATGTTGGAATGCAATTAATGTGTTGTTGCTCTGGGTTTTTTGTTCCCTCTTAGCTAATCCACCGTTTCCATCAGTAACTCATTAGTCCTGTCTGCAAACTAGAAGGAAACCGTGAAGAGCTCATTTAGGGGCCATCACTGAAGGAGTCATAAACTTGTCTCTGATGCTGCAGTCGAGGCGTTGGTTTAATGCTCAAAGGACGATCATAAGAGGTAATGGAATAGGAAGCCAATGGCGGAGGGTTCACAAGGAATACTGATGTCTTCAAGAATATACTGTATATGTGCAACACCCTGGAGAACACATGCGAAGAAGGTGCAGGATGTGGCTGTTCACTCCTTCTCTAGTCATGGTGGCTTTGGCATGTCTTACAGGTCCTGATGGTAATGTTAAAGTGTAACTAACCTTTCGGACAACTTGTCATTTTCTGACAGTATTTGTGTCATTATTACATTGTGTAATATAGTTTGTTAACAAATCTTGGCTCCTTTCTGTGACATCCTGTAGTTTTCACTCTTTCTCTTGTTTCTGTACTGAGAGCTGTTCCTGCCTCTCACTAAATGTTACTGTATATGGAGGACGGGGCTGTGTAAAGAGAAAATGAGAAAGGGTCGGGATTAGGATATTTCTATGCAGCTGTATAATATATAGGATATAAAAATCCCAATCTTGACTGTGTTTGCAACCAGTGATATCTCTGGAAATAATACAGACATCACTGCAGCCTCTGCACAATCTCCTCTTTCATATGACACCAAAAGCAAGTTTGTACATTTTAGAATGTCCCAGATAGAACTGTATGTAGTGACCCTCCCCACCCTCATTCTCTCTACCTCTTACATAGCCCCGTCCTCCATACACAGTAACATTCAGTGAGAGGGAGGAACAGATCTCAATACAGAAGCCAGGGGAATAGAGAAAAATGCAGGATTTCACAGAAAGGAGACAAAATGCATTAATAAAGTATATTAGAAAATGCATTATTGACACAAAAACTGCCAGAAAATCACAAGTTGTCTGAAAGTTTAGTTACACTTTAAAGGGTACTGCTGTGGCATCCCCGAGCTGGCTATGGCTGGGCTGAGGGTGATCTCTGTGCATTGTATTATTTCCTGTTGCTTCATAGCCTGTGTGACATAGCAGGGGGTCCTGAGTCTCACACAACACAGCGCCACCTAGTGAGCCTTACACATGCATTACACCTCCCATAGGATTGAATAGTAACCAAATGTCCAATGGAAGGACATCGCCTGGGAAAAGGGGAGGAGTCAGCTGATCACTGGGTCCCCATGGTAACACCCCTGCAGGAAGGTCCTGCGTGTGAGGAGTTAGAAGTGTGGAGTGTTAGGAGGAGGAGGTGAGGAGATAAGTGTGATGTCCTGTTAAGAAAGCAGTGAGTTTAGTGCAGGAATCTCAAGTCCTAGACAGGCCCAGGAAGGTTGGAGAGCTGACATACTCCAGCTATTCAGAAGATCCTGTCCCCTGTCTGCCTAGCCATCGCCCTGAAGGAAGTCAAGCATCATTATCTTGTCAGCCTGAGACTGTGGAGAGAACATTCTGGAACACGTGCTCCATAGCAAGTATCACAGGATCCAGGGGCCAAGGCCAGACCTGTGGAATATCCTGCCACCCTGACTATTGCACCCCGAAACTCTGAGCTATCAGGACCACATAACGTGAGTGGGGAATATTATGTACTAGTATCATGGTGGGCATCCTCCTATGAGCCAAATAGGAGCCCAGACGCACCTTAGGGCTGTAACACTGAAGTATAAGGGGCTAGGAACACCTTTCATCAAGTCTACCCTGCACCCCAGGACTTTGCGGTGTCACCAGGCGTACCCCGTTGTTTTGTATGGAAGAAACTGTTTAAGCATTTGTGCCTCCACACCCATGGAAGTAAAAGTTCAACTTTACAACCGTTTCTGTGTCTGACTCTGCACCGACAACATCAGGGCGCCCCAAACACCACCAGTCGGCACAGTATAGGGGAAGCGCCCCGGGGGAACAATCACCACCAACATTTGTGCAGCCCCCTCATCACCGGTACCAGTGGTGGTAACGTGGGACAGCACCAGCGCTGTGCCCTCATGCCCAGAGACCGTGACAAGTCTGCGCTGTTGCACCCCGCAATCCCAACTGCAGCGTTACCTTCCATCTGGTCACCGCAAGAAAAACTGGCGTCACGAACAGGATACGGGTGTGTGCCATTTTGAGAAAGTTGCCACGAAAAGTGCGCCAAATTGTCTCCAGAGCATCGGTCTTTATTGTGGACTTTGCTAAGATCAAGGTTATTCCCTGAGAGTGCTTGCCACAAAGAGGGGGGAGCCCTATACCCCTGAAGTAAGCCCTAAAGACTGTCCTCTCAGTGTGTTACAGCCCTGGAAGAGTTAAAACGCCCAGGACTTGTTTGCTGTGCCACATCGCTGTGTAAGAACGCCCACAAAGGGTTAACTGTACCTTGCAAAAGTGCGGGAGATTTTTAGCACTGCCCATGAGGCCAGGAGACCCATCTGCCGCCATCTTAGGAGAGCCCAGAATGCTGAGCGCAATGCTCCAGCGCACCCATACAAGAAAGTGAAAGGCGAACGTGCCGGCGCCATTTCTGACTCTCCGGTGCCGCATCACCGTCCCTGCTGTGCACGCTGATCTCTGGTCCATGCTGCAGTTGCTGTCAGTGAGTACTGTGCCTCCCTGTCCTTGTCTTCAGTCCTCCCACGGCCCCAGCGAGTGTTTTCCGTGTACAGTGTCCGTGAGGAGTGCCACCATTAAAGAGGGGGAGCACACCGTCAGCCTGCATCACAGTGACTCTGTTAATAGCTACAGCATTCTTAAAGGGACAGCATTCCAAGTTGTAGTCTCCATTCCCTGCCAGCAAGCAGTTGAGTTTCTTAAAGAGACGGCGACCTAATTCCAGTCATACCTGCAAACAACATGACTGAGCAAAGTGACATTGTGCCATCTGTTTCTAGTGATCCAGCAGTGCCCATGGCGAGCAGCCTACCATTCTCCATGCCATTTTACCCTGGTGCACCATGGCTGCCGCTCTACAAAGGGGAGGCGCATACCCTCAGGGACTTTCGTGAGAAGATGCTGTCTCTCTTCCAGTTCTATCCTCTGAATACAGAACAGCAGATACAGATCCTGCTGGGCCAGCTTGAGGGTGCTGCAGCTAGGGAGGTCAAATCCTGGCCTGCCTCTGACAAAAGAACCCCTGGGCAAATTCTGGACAAACTCCAGTTGAACTTTGACATGCGATCTGTCTCCGAGGTAAAGATGCGCTTCTTTTCCAGACGACAACTACCTGGTGAGACCCTGCGGGACTATGCTTTATCCCTCCAAGAGGCGTTCAGAGCTGTGGTGCAAGTGGATCCACGTGAAAATGTGGACTCTGATAAAATCTTGCTTGACCGCTTCATAGAAGGGGCGGGTACCACATTGGTCCAGAGTCAGTTGCGAATGCTTGCTGCACAACATCCCAGCATCACGTTTGCTGACTTCAAGGCCCTTGCCATCCAGGTCTTGGGACAGGAGCAGCCCCAGCCGAGCCCAGTCATCTGTGCTCCCTCACCTGGACCCTCAACAAGCATTGCTCCAGTTGTCCTGTCACTACCTCTGGGTACCTCACCTGCTGCCCAAACTGCGCAGACTACACCAGCAGACTCCAGAGATGACCTCCTGGCCCGAGTGGATCATCTGACCCGTGCCATGGAACAGATCACCGTCCGTCTAGATCGTCTGACCCAGCCGTCTTCATCGTCCAGTGATCCTTTGCGAAGTCTCAACATCTCACCTGAGTCGCCACTCAGACGTCCGTCTTCAGTGAAACCTCCGCAGAGTGAGAGGCCATACTGTACCTATTGCCATAGATATGGACACACCAGGCCACAGTGTTGTCAGTTAAACGGGCCACCCCCGAGGCAGCGGGCCGCCCCTCGGGAGGAAAGAAGAAGGGCCCAGGTGAATCTTCAGTGCCATTGTCACGCTTCGTCTCAGCCTGCCCACACATCACAATCCGGGTGAACGGCGTCCCTCTGACAGCGTTGGTGGACACTGGATCTCAGGTAACAACCCTGCGCAAGCAGGTGTTCCTTGAACATTGGGACTTAGGTGTGTTGAATAGAACACCTGACACATGGATAAATCTGTGTGCCAGCAATGGACAGCCCATACCACAGCAGGGTTATTGGGAACCCACTATCCAGATTGGGGACTTGAAACTGCCTAGACAGGGTGTAATTGTCACTGATGTAGAGGATGATAGGTTTGCAGTTGTAATATTAGGCATGAATGTTTTACGCCATTGCTTTGCAGAAGTGTTGGATGCCTTGCATGCCTCTCTCCTTACAGCTTCTCCCAGTGACCAGCAGACCATTCAGCGGGCCATTCGTGTACTCAATGCCCAGCACAAGTTCGCCAACAAACAAGGTGAAATTGGTCGAGTCCGGATCCACGATACCCGTCCAGTAACCCTACAGCCTGGAACAGAAACTATGGTGTGGTGCCGTGCCCGTCCGGGCATAGAAAATCAGGACTACGAGGCCTTGCTACAACCCATACAGGTAGATGGCCAACCACTTGTCATGGCTGCCCGCAGCCTTGTCACAGTTTCCAATGGACGTGTTCCTGTCCGCTTAGTCAACTTGGGCGATGCTCCCGTGAACCTCCACAAGTTCCACTCTGTGGCCCTGCTACACCGGTTAGCACCAGAAGACATTCTCTCTGGTGATTCTACCGCCACACAGCGTTCCACCCACGCTGCTGAGAACATTCAGAATGGAGCCACGAAGTCCTGGTGGGATGAATTGAACGTGGGAGACGCCAATACCCCTATAGAGCACATCAATGGGGTTCGCAATGTGGCCAAGCGTTACCAACAGGCATTCAGCAAACACCCATTGGACTTTGGTAAGACCACGACCATACAACATCGCATTCTGACTGGCGACCACCATCCAATCAAGGAGCATCACCGTCCAATACCACCCGCGATGTACCAACCGGTGAAAAAGTTGATCCAAGAGATGCGAGATGCTGATGTCATCCGGGAGAGTAACAGCCCCTGGGCAGCCCCGCTAGTCCTTGTCAAGAAGAAAGACGGAACCCTACGATTTTGTGTGGACTATCGTAAACTCAACAACGTCACGCACAAAGACGCATACCCATTGCCGCGGATTGAGGAATCTCTAACGGCTTTGGGATCAGCTACCTGTTTCTCGACCCTGGACTTAACCAGTGGATACTGGCAAGTCCCTATAGCGCCTGAAGATCGTGAAAAGACTGCGTTTACGACCCCGATGGGACTCTTTGAATTCAATAGTATGCCATTTGGGCTATGTAATGCCCCAGCCACATTCCAACGGCTTATGGAGAGGTGCCTCGGCCATGAGAATTTCCAGAGTGTGCTACTGTACCTGGACGATGTTATTGTATTCTCCCGGACATACCAAGAACACCTTCGTCACCTGTCCGAGGTATTCAAGGTACTTATACAGCACGGCCTAAAGGTGAAGCCCTCCAAGTGCTACCTGTTGAAACCCCAAGTTCACTACCTTGGGCATGTCGTGAGCACACAAGGCGTCCAACCTGATCCTGAAAAGATCACTGCAGTCCAGAACTGGCGAAGACCAACTACCGTCAAAGAAGTCCGAAGCTTCCTTGGATTCGCAGGTTACTACCGGCGTTTCATACCACACTTCGCCCAAGTAGCCGAGCCTCTGAACGAGTTGTTGCGCGGTTGTCCCAGAGAAAACTACAACCGAAAGCTTCCGGTAGACTGGACAGCGCGTCAAGAGGAAGCCTTTCAAGCGCTTAAAGCACTTCTGACGCAACCACCAATTCTAGCCTATCCCGACTACAGTCAGCCATTCCGCTTGTACACAGATGCAAGTCACCAAGGTTTGGGTGCAGTGTTGTCCCAGGTTCAGGACAACAAAGAGCGAGTCATCGCCTACGCCAGCAGGAGTCTGAGAGGCGCGGAGAAGAACGACCAGAACTATAGTTCTTTCAAACTCGAACTTCTGGCGCTTGTCTGGGCCGTGGCAGAGAAGTTTAAAGACTACCTGGCTGCCACACCCTTTACCGTGTACACAGATAACAATCCGTTGGCGCATCTGGACACTGCTCGACTGGGAGCCCTTGAACAACGGTGGGCCTCAAGACTCGCGAATTACAAGTTCTCTGTCAAGTATCGCAGTGGCAAGTCCAACGCTAACGCTGATGCACTCTCAAGGTTGCCTGTGGGAGAAGAACCACCCCGAGAAGACATCTGGGAAGAGGTGGAGATGCCACCATTCTACAACAAGTTTGCCCAACAGGTTGCTATTGGTGTCCCTGTAGAAGGAGAATCTCTGGCGAAAACAGCTACCGAATCCCTCCAGGAGCCATCTCTGTGGAAAACATTCCAAGAAGAGAGCAGAGTTTTAGGAGAATTGTCAGATTTCCTGCTTACAGGAAGAATACCAACCCGTGTAAAGAGAGGTCTTCATGACGTGGAATTAAAACGCCTTTGGCGACAGAGGAAGCGCCTGTTTGTCCAACGAGGCCTTCTACATAGAAACACTCTTGATCCTGTCACAGGTGAAAGGCTTCATCAGATCCTCGTACCAAGAAGAGACGCACAGATGATACTTGAGGCGTATCATGACAGATCCGGTCACTTCGGGGTACAAAAGACCGAAGCTACCATCCGTCGTCGCTTCTATTGGGTTGGGATGAGGAGTGACATTGAGAGTTGGTGCCGAGAGTGTCCCGCCTGTACTATCACCAAGGAAGGTCGAAGAGATCAGAAGGCCCCTCTACATCCAATTAAGACTCAAAAGCCGTGTGAAATTGTTGCTCTGGACCATGTGAAGTTGGGTCCCACACGTTCCGGCTACAGCTACGCTCTGACAATGGTGGATCATTACTCCAAGTTCCTTGTCATCGTGCCTGTCAGAGATCTTACAGCAAGAACTACGGCTGAGACCTTCTACACAGAGTTTGTCCGCCATTACGGTTGTCCTGAGCATATCCTCACCGACCGTGGATCGGCGTTTGAATCCCAATTGTTCCGTGAGCTGTGTCAGTTCCAAGACTGCAAGAAGTTGCGAACCACAGCGTATCACCCTCAAGGGAATGGTATGTGCGAGAAGGCAAATCAAGTGATCATCGGCATGCTAAGAACAGCCGCAGTTACACCTGGTGTTGAGTGGCCTGAGCGTATCGAGGACTTGGCCTATATTTACAACAACACACCCCAAACATCTACGGGATACGCACCATTTTATCTAATGTTTGGAAGACAAGGTCAACTTCCTTCAGACTTAACCCTTGGTGTGAAGGTCCCTGACACCATCAATCCACTACCCATAACAGACTGGGTTGTTGAACACCGCCGACGTATGGAGGAAGCTAAAGAGATAGTTGAAACGTGCATGGATGAGGTTCGTAGGAGACAACAGGAGGATTACAACCATCACGCCCATGCAGCGCCCCTGAAAGTTGGCGACCGTGTATGGTTAAGGAATAACCATCGGAATGGGAAATTGGATCCATTCTGGGAGAAAGAACCATACAGTGTCATCTCCATACCATATCCTGAATCCGACGTGTATGAGATCTCTAAACTTGGGAGACAGCCCCAAGTAGTACACCGAAACCGTCTGAAGCTGTGCCTTAAAGAAGGACTACCCACAGAGGTGCCCCCAGCTGAGACAACGAGTACAGAGATCTTGTCACCTTCTGAAGCGAAAGAGAGACCCCCAACGTTAACTGAGCTTATGTGGGCGCCTAAACTACTACCATTTAGCTGTTATCCACCAATTGCTCTAGTGCAAGAGAACCCTTCGACAGATGATTTAATTGATTTCAGTGACTCTGTTCCTGATTCAAATCTCGTTCCACTTAGGCGATCTGAGCGTACCACAAAAGGCATACCTCCAACACGCTATAGTGATGCCATGGCTGTCCTTGGGTAAAAGAGGTTAACTGTCTCTGCTTCTGTATATATGTTATTCCTGCTCTGATTACATTAATGTTTTTCCTGTGTGTATATACAGTATATATATAATATCTTGCCATGTAATATAGTATTTACATTTATATGCAACAATCCAAGCCATAGTGCCTGGCTCACCGAGCCAAGGAAGTTCTGTTACCCCATTGCGGTATGGACATTGGTGCTAGAGTGCCTACTCTTCCTTACAGAAAGGACTGTTTATTGTTTCTCAGAGAGACTCTCATGATAATGGACACTCACGAAATTTGTGCCAGAGAGCCTCTGGACCCATTTGCACTACTGTTGTTTCTATATGGACTGTCTGATGGTACCGCCAAAAGGTTCCATAAGTCTGAGTTTAATTATCTCTCCGTTACCCTTCAGACTTCTCATGGACATTCCAGGACTATGCCGGGAGGTCTTACCTCAAGTTTCTAGGTATTATATTTTTCTAAACTGTTAGTGACATTTGCACTTTATTCGTATTTATTAACGTTATGTTACATTTCTCACCTTCACCCCAGCCCGTCGCCGAGGTCGGCTCAGTGAAAGAGGGGGAGTATGTGGCATCCCAGAGCTGGCTATGGCTGGGCTGAGGGTGATCTCTGTGCATTGTATTATTTCCTGTTGCTTCATAGCCTGTGTGACATAGCAGGGGGTCCTGAGTCTCACACAACACAGCGCCACCTAGTGAGCCTCACACATGCATTACACCTCCCATAGGATTGAATAGTAACCAAATGTCCAATGGGAGGACATCGCCTGGGAAAAGGGGAGGAGTCAGCTGATCACTGGGTCCCCATGGTAACACCCCTGCAGGAAGGTCCTGCGTGTGAGGAGTGAGAAGTGTGGAGTGTTAGGAGGAGGAGGTGAGGAGATAAGTGTGATGTCCTGTGAAGAAAGCAGTGAGTTTAGTGCAGGAATCTCAAGTCCTAGACAGGCCCAGGAAGGTTGGAGAGCTGACATACTCCAGCTATTCAGAAGATCCTGTCCCCTGTCTGCCTAGCCATCGCCCTGAAGGAAGTCAAGCATCATTATCTTGTCAGCCTGAGACTGTGGAGAGAACATTCTGGAACACGTGCTCCATAGCAAGTATCACAGGATCCAGGGGCCAAGGCCAGACCTGTGGAATATCCTGCCACCCTGACTATTGCACCCCGAAACTCTGAGCTATCAGGACCACATAACGTGAGTGGGGAATATTATGTGCTAGTATCATGGTGGGCATCCTCCTATGTGCCAAATAGGAGCCCAGACGCACCTTAGGGCTGTAACACTGAAGTATAAGGGGCTAGGAACACCTTTCATCAAGTCTACCCTGCACCCCAGGACTTTGCTGTGTCACCAGGTGAACCCCGTTGTTTTGTATTGAAGAAACTGTTTAAGCATTTGTGCCTCCACACCCATGGAAGTAAAAGTTCAACTTTACAACCGTTTCTGTGTCTGACTCTGCACCGACAACATCAGGGCGCCCCAAACACCACCAGTCGGCACAGTATAGGGGAAGCGCCCCGGGGGAACAATCACCACCAACATTTGTGCAGCCCCCTCATCACCGGTACCAGTGGTGGTAACGTGGGACAGCACCAGCGCTGCGCCCTCGTGCCCAGAGACCGTGACAAGTCTGCGCTGTTTGCACCCCCGCAATCCCAACTGCAGCGTTACCTTCCATCTGGTCACCGCACTGCCAAGGTACTCCCTGCTATGGGGTTTCAGGGTGCCCTTGATGGTGGGTACATAGGAGACACAGTTGCAGGTGATGTTTCTGCCAGTCACAAAGTAACATGGGAGCACAGTTAAAGGGGTTCTCCTGGAATTTGAGCAACCTGTGGGGTGGCCAGGGGAGATAAAAACGTGATGCATTTCCACCGCAGCTTTTTTTTTGCTGCGTTTCGCTACATGGGCTTTAGCCTTACGGTGACCCTGGATCTGTTTTTCTGCAGGTTCCCTTTGCAGTTGCATAGGTAGTGCACAGGGGTGTCCACCTTTAGTGCAAGTGCCTGCTATTTGTCTACCATTACATGCTCTTTCCATAAAGCTTGGGCCAATTGCCCCTTTTCGCTAGCAATGCAGTTCTTCGGTTCTTGCCATCCAGTATCCAAGCTTGGGGACCTACTGGATTTACAGTAATTGGCCACCCAGCCACCACATGGTCTGCCTCTATGTTATATATGTGCCTCTGGACACAGGTTGGCGGGGACTTAGAACCATAGATCCCCTACTTCAGTATAAGGACACCCCCAATTTTATAGGGACCCATTCCAAAAACAACGATATACTCTGGAATTGATATGTATGTAATTCTTCGATATTGAAGCGTATAGTAAAGTCAGTCATTTCTCCAATATCTTCAGCTATAAAATACTACAATACTGAAGTATAAAATGAACTGGATCTTTGCTGAAAGGGCAGAGCACAAGGAGCGTGTCTCTGTGAAATACATTTTCCATTTTCTCCTCTGAAAAGGTGCTTTATGCCTCGCTCTTCCACGACCAGTTTGGCTCTGACAAATAATTTAGACGAGGACAGGAAAGGTTTGTTTCCTATCTCTCCGGGGTTGAGTTATGTTCCCCGGCTGGTGGAGTCAGTGTATAGAAAACTTTCCCTGGTACTTCGTCATATAGATCCTGCGCCTGGCACCGCTACATCCATTTTTGCATGAAATGCCTGGAGCGGGGATGACTATGACATTGTAATAAAGAATATTTACCTGATTAGCTTACCATTGAACCCCGCATTGATCCGCCCGTCCTTCTGATGAACATAAATTCTGCTTCTACGCACCAGTATAAATGAACTGTCCCCTCTTAGAAAAATGTTATTAGTCGCATCTCTAAAAACAATTGCCAATACTCATTTACTGGGACAGCAAAGCGAGTCATTCATATTAACCAGTCACTTCCAATAGAACCGAAGACAATTCACTATTATATACAATGTATCGTCCTGGTGGTATATAACAGAACTAATGAGGGACGATTCTTAATACAATATACAATGGTCAATCCGCGGTGACTAATTGATAAGTACTATTCCTAAACTAAGTGACCTAAAACATGCACAAAACCCTGCTCTTTTGGGTCACGCCAAATAAAGTTATAAAAATACCTAAAACAAGTGAATTTCACATAGCACATTTCCCCATTTAAAAGGAACCTTTCCCCCCCTAAACCAACTCTTTGCATGATTCAATAAGCACTGCTCCATTGTTTCTGGGGCAATTTGAATTTTTTTTCTGTGGCCCCCACCATTCCTGAGAAATCACCCACTATACTAATGAGGGTCTTTATCATTAGGTAGGTGGTCCTGGGCTGCAGCAGATAGTCTAGGACCACCCACCTGACAGTAGAGAGTCTAATTAGCATATTGGGTGCTGAAGCTAACAGCACTGATTGCTCAGGAATGGTGGGGGCTAGAGAAAAATTCCAACTGTGCCAGAATCAGTGGAAGGATGCACAGAATTGAGATTGGTGGAAGGTCATCTCCAAATGCTTTTATACATCAGCTGATGTGGACTATATGAAGTGCACTGATGAAGCAGAGATGAAGATCTAGCGGGTTTTTGCATTGAACAATCCCTTTTTGTTAGGCTTCCCTAATGATAAGCTGATCAAATGTGTCCCCAGTGCTGGAACCCCTGGCGATCATCTGTAGTCAATAAAAGGACTCAATAGCAAGTGTTACATTTCTCTACAGCACCGCCACAGGAGAAATGAAGAATGACATGATGCTAACTGAAATCAATAGGTTGTCAATGTAAAGTGTGAATCTGCCAGGTCCTCCAAAGTGAGAGACTTCCTTTCAAGCTGTCCTCTGCTCCAGTAAAAGGAGGATTATAGACAAGGACCCCCCTACTATTTAGAAATTCTTTTGGAAATGGGTTTTCTAACCCAGACAGCCCCTTTAATGTTCTATTCACAATAACTTTAGATTTAGATAACCCTGGATATTATCTGAGAAAATCAATAGGTCACCCCATATGGTCACCATAGGCTGAGTATAAAATGTACCTAAGGGCATCAATTACTGACCACAGTCCATGCCATTGGATTGTCTATTCTAACAGGTCATAGTGGATGGATATAGTATATAATATGGAGCCATCAAAGGCTGGGCATAGTATATAATACGGAGTCATCAAGGGCTGGGCATAGTATATAATATGGAACCATCAAGGGCTGGGTATAGTATATAATATGGAGCCATCAAGGGCTGGATATAGTATATAATATGGAGTCATGAAGGGCTGGATATAGTATATAATATGGAGCCATCAAGGGATAGGCATAGTATATAATATAGAGTCATCAAGGGCTGGATATAGTATATAATATGGAGTCATGAAGGGCTGGATATAGTATATAATATGGAGTCATGAAGGGCTGGATATAGTATATAATATGGAGTCATCAAGGGCTGGATATAGTATATAATATGGAGTCATCAAGGGCTGGATATAATATATAATATGGAGTCATCAAGGGCTGGGTATAGTATATAATATGGAGTCATCAAGGGCTGGGCATAGTATATAATATGGAACCATCAAGGGCTGGGTATAGTATATAATATGGAGTCATCAAGGGCTGGGCATAGTATATAATATGGAGTCATCAAAGGCTAGGCATAGTATATAATATGGAGTCATCAAGGGCTGGGTATAGTAATAATATGGAGTCATCAAGGTCTGGGTATAGTATATAATATGGAACCATCAAGGGCGGGCATAGTATATAATATGGAACCATCAAGGGCTGGGTATAGTATATAATATGGAGCCATCAAGGGCTGGATATAGTATATAATATGGAGTCATGAAGGGCTGGATATAGTATATAATATGGAGCCATCAAGGGATAGGCATAGTATATAATATAGAGTCATCAAGGGCTGGATATAGTATATAATATGGAGTCATGAAGGGCTGGATATAGTATATAATATGGAGTCATGAAGGGCTGGATATAGTATATAATATGGAGTCATCAAGGGCTGGATATAGTATATAATATGGAGTCATCAAGGGCTGGATATAATATATAATATGGAGTCATCAAGGGCGGGAAGAAAAATGGACACAAGGGCTGGGCATAGTATATAATATGGAACCATCAAGGGCTGGGTATAGTATATAATATGGAGTCATCAAGGGCTGGGCATAGTATATAATATGGAGTCATCAAGGGCTAGGCATAGTATATAATATGGAGTCATCAAGGGCTGGGTATAGTATATAATATGGAGTCATCAAGGGTCTGGGTATAGTATATAATATGGAACCATCAAGGGCTGTGCATAGTATATAATAAGGAGCCATCAAGGGCTGGATATAGTATATAATATGGAGTCATCAAGGGCCAGGCATAGTATCTACCATCATGGAATGACCTTTGTTGGCTACTGTGGACTAAGGGTACGTTCACATGGTAGAAAATCAAGAAAAATTCCTCTTCATTTTCCTCCGCCATATTCTAAAATGAATTGGCCTAATCAGCAGGGAGTCTCGAGCTGCGGAATCCTCCGTGGCAAGATTGAAGCAGATTTGGAGCGGAATCTGCCACTATTGAAGAGGTCATTGCTCAACTAACTCGCTTACTTACCATAATCTAAATGTAGTATATACTGTATCTAGGGCTGGCTTTATAGAAAATGGGCATCATGGGAAAAACGTAAAGTACTATACGGTACAGTAGTTTATTTGCTATCACTGGCCAATCCATTTCTCATCATGGTGGTCTAATGCTGTGAAGGGCTTAATGCATGGCCACACATTGCAGAAAAGCTGCATTTTTTTGTTGCAGATTTTGCAATATTATTTTCTCGGGATAGCGCCGCACACTTGTAGTGCTTGAAAGGGACTGAACTGGGCAGGGAGGTTGTTCCCGCCGCCATCTTGGAGAACTAAGCACAGATCTTCTGTGGATGTTGCTTGCTCCAATCCGTCTGTCTCTTCATGTCTTCCCAGACAGACTGGATGATGATGAGATCAGGGCTATATCTGTGGGGGCCGGATCATCACTTCCAGGACTCCTCCTCCAAAGGGCAAAGGTCACACCAAATATTGATGGGATTTACATTTCTCTTTTCTTCATTAAAAATAAACTATTAACACTTCTATTTCTAAAGCGTTTTTTCCACACCTTCCTAAAATTTTTGTACGGTACTGTAAATGGGCCCCTAAAAGATGGAGACCCCGGGCAACCCTCCAGTTTGTTACACTGTATCTATCACTGTTCCCCAATGGGCTGGGCGAGTTTAAGGATTATTTGCAGGTAGAGTTGCCTTTGCAATAGATTTGCATTGGTTTGTGTCCTGTCTGCGGACATGATGGATGAAAGGGAAGGATTACAATAATAGAGAAGTTTATAACATTCTATAAAACAAGTGCAGCGGCGCTCTTACATTTAACGGCGCTGCATTAGAGGAGGATGTCTGATATCATTACTCACAAAATCCTGAGCGCTCACATTTACTGTAATTTGTTTCTCCCAATTTCAGATATCGCTTCCTATCAGACATCAAAGCAACGCGTCAACAGATCTTGAGAAATAACCCGACTTCCCCCGGCTGATAAAGTTGGCGATACAGCAACTCTTTGCCAGGTCTTATATAGAAGGACACTGAACCACTTCTACTTTCTGACTCTGGGGCTGTCCTGTCACATGTCACCGCGACAGTGAGTGACAGGCGCAGAGAGACGAGAGATCTTTAAGGAGAAGACACCAGGGACACAAACTGTGACCATATTTCAAGTGCTATATCTCCACTGTCCTCTTCTTATAAATTGGTTTGTCGTGCTCAGATGATTACACCGCTTCTGTCTGACCCAGAGGAGAAAAATGCATCTTTTATCTACCTTATAGCAGATAGGGAGCTGGGAATAATACAGAGAGAGGAGACAGAATAGAAGAACCCAGAGGAAAAGGAGGAAGAGACGCTCCAAGGCAGAAAGAATGGAAGGAAGAGGGGCCAAGGAGATTCAAGACATGATAGGAGGGATGCAGCAAAACCAGAGAGGAAAACTTCCATCGCCTTCCGTATGACACAAGCTGTAAGACAAAAGGAAATGACAGCACCGTAGGATATCAGCACGAAATATGACAACGACTTCGCCAAATGATTATATATATAGCAGAGCTGAGTCGGTTATTCCACGTAGTAGATCAGAATTACTGCATTATTTTACAGAATCGTCGCCATGGCATATAAAGCAGACACAGCAGGGTAATGACCAATTCAGCTCTGCTACATGAGTATATAATGCACATGACCGTAATCGTGTGCGAGCCCGTGGAAAACGGAACAGATGGGATCGATATCAATAGATTAGATGAGACTGAGGAATAAGAACGACTCCGTATTTTGGAGCTCTTATCTACAATCCAGATGCTGATCCGTAAAATGTACGGTAGTGTATATGGAGCTATAAGGGTACGGAGCCATAAAGATAGATAGATCCGTATACTAGCTCTAACCACAGCCGTGTGCATGAAGTCTTAGCCAATGTGCAATGACACAAGAGGGCATGTCTGCACATCAATATTGGCTGAACATCCCATATATCACAGGTTTATAATATTATGACACCACCATGGATGGACCTGACATAATATCGTAGGCTGGACATAATAAGCAAAAATAATAAGTAATCTATTAGTAATAAGTATAAGTTGATCATGATAGAATAAGGTGTATTATACCCCAAGGTATCCTCTATCCATAACATAGGTGATAACTTGCAGATCGGAGGGGACCCGACTACTCAGACACCACCGATCAGAAGAACGAGGGACTTCAGTCCCCCCCCATTCTGAATGTAATGGTGATCGGGCAACTGTTCCATTCATTTCAATGGCAGTGGAGATAAATGAGTGCTATACTTTGGCCATCTCCAGCACTCCCATGGAGCAGTGTCCATGCTGGCCCGACCACCGCACCACTCAGAACAGGGGACTAAACCCATTCTCAGATGAGTAAAGGTCGGAGCAATTGGACCCCACTAATCTGCAAGTTGTCCCCTATTTTATGGGAATATTCTTTTAATGGCTATGTCTAACTTTGTAACCAATTAGATTATAAGGTGCATTATGACTACAGAACCCGACTACATAAGGTCCGTTTGTCGTCTGTAGCCATGGAGACATCTAGATCTGCATAAAAGCTGTAGAAACAAAACAGAAAGATATTTTAAATCAAAACCATTTGCAAAATTGTTTCATTTTTCATAGTAGATGCTCTGAAGCAATGCAAAGATTGCACCTGTAGACATTCCCATTATAACACAGGGTATATACTGCAAGGGCTACTGTATATACAACAGCAAATCACTAATATCCAATATACGATATAAAGGTATGTATGGAAGGAAAATGATCGAATCAAGTGCAACCATGCAAATAAAGGGCTATCTGCCCCATCTCCCCCCACATCCTCCATGTTCATCATTAGCTATAATACACTGACAGCTTCTTGCTGCGATGCACAAATAAACGTGACCTTTGGAGAATATTGGAGAGTGAGGCAGTGATGATTACCGGGCTATGAAGTGTGTGGACGCACTGAACCCTATACATCGGGATTTCACCAAACCCCTGGCAGGACATCAGGACGAGGCCAGGCAGATCTGTATGTGCTGCCCTCCAGGATGAAAATCACCAGAGTCAGTAGAGTATCAAACTAATCTCATAAAATGTGTCCATTAATGGATTCCAAAAAGTTTGTATATATCGGGTGATAAAAACCCGGTGACCACCCCCTGAGCGCAGGTTGTGCATGCTATTGCTGTTCAGCCCCTTTTTGCTTCAACGAGGCTGAGATGCCCACTAAAAATTTCTTATATCCTATTAAGCCAATCTACAGTATAAGACAAGTCCCATCTGACAGGTAATGGCTACTTTTTGTGGGTGGGGCAAGAAGAACAGTTTAGATTGTAAAAAATAATTATCCTTATATTAAAAGGGTTTTTCTGGGACTTATATATTGATGACCCATCCTTAGGATCAGTCATCAACATGTGATAAGTGGGGTCCGATACCAAGCACACCACTGTATATATGACATTGGTATGGCAGCATAACTCCATTAACTTGAATGGGACTGAGCTGCTGCTATACAATGTGACCAATGAACATAAAATCATTGGCACAAAGAAGAGTCACTTCAGACAGCTGATCGGCAGGGGTCAGAGGTGTTGGACCCCACTGATTATATATTGATGACCAATCCCTAAGGAGAGGACATTAATATATAAGTCCTGGAAAATCCATTTAATATAAGGAAAATCCAACCTGTTCTTGTTGCCCATTGATCTCATTCCCTAGGAGAAAATGCGGCATAAGCAGCTGCCAGGGCCGTTCCTTCTTGTTAGATAATATCTGATGTTTTACCATATAATATTCCACTTATAATATAATAGTCCACTTACCGTATAATATTCCACTAATAATATAATATTCACTTATAATATAATATGTTCCTTATGATATAATTTCCACTCATAATATAATATTGATTTATGATATATGTTACTTATGATATAATATTTCACTTATAATATTCACTTATAATATATGTTACGTATGATATAATATTCCACTTAGAATGGTCTATTATATTGCATCTAATTAATATTAATAATTGGATAATATAATTCAAAATAAGTAATCATTTTATTTTGATTATTTTGAAGTCAGAGACAGTAACCAAAATTGGTTGGACTTGACAATTCCACCTCCACAGCCCTGACTGCCTGGCTTAGAGGAACCAGAATCAGTGCCCTGGTCCCTAACTGACCCCTCACTAGCTCCAGAGGCTTAGAGGGAACCCGTGACAACCACCTAAAATGATTTTCTACTAGGTCTACTATTTTCTTCCAGTAGGATTGGTCTTCTCATAGCAAAAAGCCCATATACAGTGCGGAGGATATAAGAGTATCGGAAATCCTTCACAGTAAGCTCTGGGTGGTCTTCTCTTATGGTGAGGTTTCTTGATTATTCTGCTTAGGAAAGTCACATTTGCATGTCTTGAAGAAGTGTTGCTGTTCCTCGAGGCGACGGGCAGTCCAGCTCCTTCCATTCCCCTTACACCAGCACCAATGAGTCCCGTTGCTGTTCCTCCAGACATACATGCTGTCATTAGACTTTCCTGGCACGTGGGGTGGCATATACCCCCTGGAAATAAGACGTCTTGCTCTATAAATAATTGCAATGTATTTAATTCATTAATTCCATGATTATTTAAATGCCTTTAATCATGCTCTGATTAGATTTGGGAAATTAATAAAGATGTAACCGCTCTGATTTTTGAGGTGGCAGGAGATCTCCTGGTGATATTTAAGTCAATGCATGAGCAAGCTTCCCTCTTGTAAGATAATCTGTGCATGCAAATGGCACCATGACTTATATGGAGCTCTTCTATGGTTTCTTCATCCTCTGTTGATTTACTGACACATAGAAAGCTTTTGATGCCAGCTATGCAAGAGGGGTGCTTTCTGGCACTGCTGCAACACAGCGTTTCGGGTGGCTCAGGTCCCTGTCTTGTTTCAGAATGAACAAGTTCGGATAGAACTGGAAATGACATTATTATATTCTGAGGTCTCTTCAGATTTCATAGTATAATAGGGGGAGGCCCAGGAGATGTGAAAAAAAATAAAAAACATTTATACTCACCTTCTGTCACCTTTTCTGGGCCTCCTCCTCCTTTTCTCTTGGTCTTCTCAGTGACCCCGGGTGTATGACATCACAAGGAGAGCACCAGATGCCGTCAGGCCCTAAAGAGGTAACGGAAGGAGAGTATAAGTGGTTTTTTTATTTCACCTCCCCTGGGCCTCCACCTATTATACTCTGGGGTCTGTGTATCGCTGCCTCCATTGTTTTTGTCAATATGCAAATTGAGCTCTTTGGAGGCCAAATAACACCTTCAATGTTCCCAAAATTTATTTCCATATTGACAAAAACTGCTAAACTTTTAAAACGGAGACATTGATTCACATGGGGAAAACACCATTTGCTTCAAATTATCTATCTGCAGGGCTGGGGTGATATATTGGGTCTGGTGACACTAACCTATCTATCTGCAGGGCTGGGGTGATATGCTGGGTCTGGTGACACTAACCTATCTATCTGCAGGGCTGGGGTGATATGCTGGGTCTGGTGACACTAACCTATCTATCTGCAGGGCTGGGGTGATATGCTGGGGTCTGGTGACACTAACCTATCTATCTGCAGGGCTGGGGTGATATGCTGGGTCTGGTGACACTAACCTATCTATCTGCAGGGCTGGGTGATATGCTGGTTCTGGTGACACTAACCTATCTATCTGCAGGGCTGGGGTGATATGCTGGGTCTGGTGACAGTAACCTATCTATCTGCAGGGCTGGGGTGATATGCTGGTTCTGGTGACACTAACCTATCTATCTGCGGGGCTGGGGTGATATGCTGGTTCTGGTGACACTAACCTATCTATCTGCAGGGCTGGGGTGATATGCTGGTACTGGTGACATTAACCTATCTATCTGCAGGGCTGGGGTGATATGCTGGATCTGGTGACACTAACCTATCTATCTGCAGGGCTGGGGTGATATGCTGGTTCTGGTGACACTAACCTATCTATCTACAGTGCTGGGGTGATATGCTGGGTCTGGTGACACTAACCTATCTATCTGCAGGGCTGGGGTGATATGCTAGTTCTGGTGACACTAACCTATCTATCTGCAGGGCTGGGGTGATATGCTGGTTCTGGTGACACTAACCTATCTATCTGCAGGGCTGGGGTGATATGCTGGCTCTGGTGACACTAACCTATCTATCTGCAGGGCTGGGGTGATATGCTGGCTCTGGTGACACTAACCTATCTATCTGCAGGGCTGGGGGGATATGCTGGGGTCTGGTGACACTAACCTATCTATCTGCAGGGCTGGGGTAATCTGCTGGTTCTGGTGACACTAACCTATCTATCTGCAGGGCTGGGGTGATATGCTGGTTCTGGTGACACTAACCTATCTATCTGCAGGGCTGGGGTGATATGCTGGGTCTGGTGACACTAACCTATCTATCTGCAGGGCTGGGGTAATATGCTGGTTCTGGTGACACTAACCTATCTATCTGCAGGGCTGGGGTGATATGCTGGGTCTGGTGACACTAACCTATCTATCTGCAGGGCTGGGGTGATATGCTGGTTCTGGTGACACTAACCTATCTATCTGCAGGGCTAGGGTGAAATTCTGGTTCTGGTGACACTAACCTATCTATCTGCAGGGCTGGGGTGATATGCTGGTTCTGATGACACTAACCTATCTATCTGCAGGGCTGGGGTGATATGCTGGGTCTGGTGACACTAACCTATCTATCTGCAGGGCTGGGGTGATATGCTGGTTCTGATGCCACTAACCTATCTATCTGCAGGGCTGGGGTGATATGCTGGGTCTGGTGACACTAACCTATCTATCTGCAGGGCTGGGGTGATATGCTGGGTCTGGTGACACTAACCTATCTATCTGCAGGGCTGGGGTGATATGCTGGATCTGGTGACACTAACCTATCTATCTGCAGGGCTGGGGTGATATGCTGGGTTCTGGTGACACTAACCTATCTATCTGCAGGGCTGGGGTGATATGCTGGTTCTGATGACACTAACCTATTTATCTGCAGGGCTGGGGTGATATGCTGGGTCTGGTGACACTAACCTATCTATCTGCAGGGCTGGGGTGATATAATGGGTTCTGGTGACAGTAACCTATCTATCTGCAGGACTGGGGTGATATGCTGGTTCTGGTGACACTAACCTATCTATCTGCAGGGCTAGGGTGAAATGCTGGTTCTGGTGACACTAACCTATCTATCCGCAGGGCTGGGGTGATATGCTGGTTCTGATGACACTAACCTATCTATCTGCAGGGCTGGGGTGATATGCTGGATCTGGTGACACTAACCTATCTATCTGCAGGGCTGGGGGTATGCTGGGTCTGGTGACACTAACCTATCTATCTGCAGGGCTGGGGTGATATGCCGGTTCTGGTGACAGTAACCTATCTATCTGCAGAGCTGGGGTGATATGCTGGGTCTGGTGACACTAACCTATCTATCTGCAGGGCTGGGGTGATATGCTGGGTCTGGTGACACTAACCTATCTATCTGCAGGGCTGGGGTGATATGCTGGTTCTGGTGACACTAACCTATCTATCTGCAGGGCTGGGGTGATATGCTGGGTCTGGTGACACTAACCTATCTATCTGCAGGGCTGGGGTGATATGCTGGGTCTGGTGACACTAACCTATCTATCTGCAGGGCTGGGGTGATATGCTGGGTTCTCCCTTTAAGTCATTTTATAGGAATACACATTGATGTCCTGAGATTCTAGGACCATATAATGGGGCTGATCATTCTGCAGAGCACTTATGCTGGTAGAGGGCAGTGTGACATTAATATTATTAATATAGATTTAGTGTGCATCTTGCAGGCTATAAAGATAACTGTTTCTCAATGGATTTATCACGGTCAGTTTAGAAGACCTGCTGATTATATATGGAGCCATTTGTCATAAACATGCCCGGCACTCGACGCTATCCCCAAAGCACTGTGCAAGTTAGTAACAATATAGCGTGCACTTTTGCCCACTTGGGTTGTTACGTTATCTGAATGAAGAATTGGTATCAATAAAGAGATGAGATATCTGAGTGCTGGAGCCAATTACAGGGACATTAGAGAGACATTCATTACAACAGGTGATAAAGAGATTGGACATCTATGGGCCGCGTCAATATATAATCATTGGAGACGCAGGAGGCTGCTTTATCTACATGCAGAGCTGCGTGCGTTCATAAAAGGTTATTGCACAGATCTGTCAAGTATCATGGTGGTTTAATGAGAGGACATGCCGTATCTCCCGAGCGTAGATCGCCGTATACAATCCTATATCTTTATATCCTGTTTCTTTAAATTATTAGCAGCTTCGACGTCTAAAACCAGCCAGTCTGGTCGGAGGTTTTTATATAGTTGTAGGAGATTTCTTTAAAAAAAACTTCTATCCATGAATACCAGGTTGTTGTTTTTACTCTGTTGTGCCATTCCTCTGTTATTCTTCCTAAAAACTGGACATTACCATGTCCCTTGTCAAAGGGGTGTGTCCCTACACTGCCTGACACTGGCAGACAATATAAGAGTGTTCAGCTGGAAACACCCAGTTGTCAATTTATTCATAAATTTCCAGGACGAATAACAGAGGAACATCCCAGTAAGGCCTTAGGAAATATGTTGCAGAATTATTGTTATTGTTACTAAGATAGGCATGTCTGGAGAGTTCGCTGATCTTCTGTATAATAGATGATAATAAGAATCCATCTATCTGTAGTAACAACTAGGGGGTAGCACAGGAATTTTGCATTTAAAGGGGTTTCCAGATAAGGAGGGACACCTAGAGGTGGTATAAGGGACAGAAAGGTGCTGAACATACCCAATGATTGTGCCAAATACCTTATACAACATGTCCCGGTTTGATCCATTTGGTGCCATTTACCATCTTTGACCATTTACTATTAGTAAGTCTCCCTTGTTGGCCTACCTTATCTTAGATGCGCCCGGATAGTGTCCAAAAATGTGCCTCAAGTCACGTCTCAGCTCCTGTGCCCTGCCGGCCACTCTTTAGAGAGTTGACAGAGGAGGGTGCGAATCTAGGCGGGCGGCGATACACACCAGATTTACTATAACTCTGGCCACAAATCTACATCAGGTGTTTACTGCCAAGGATACATGTAAAAGATTCGAGGTCGGAACCTCTTAGAATTTCTGGCGCTTCTTGCGTCTGTTGGGAAATGACTTAGCAATGGCCTAAGAATCTCCAGTCTCGATACATTCCTCCCATTGTGTTACTTTCTGCCACGTCCTTATCAGAACAGTCCGTACCCGGAGAGGAGGATGGGACAGTCTGTGGATAAATAAGGCTTACCTACCCAACTCGTGCCAGCTTTCTGTCGAATCTCGGCTAATACATCACCTTCTCTGTATCTCTCTGTGGGTTCTGACGGTTATGGGAAACTAAAGAGATTTGTACTCTTTCATATAGCACTTAAAATTTTTGCCTTGCGTGCGTGTGAATGATACCATAAGCCTCTGTCCCAACAGGTGCCCAATAAGCTGTACCCCAAGACCTTCACTTATGCCACACAGGAGCAGTTTTTGTGCATTGTCCTATCCATAAAATGTATTTAGTAAATGACTGAACTTTGTTCCGTGTGTTTAGGAAGTGTCAAACACAAAAACAGTAAAGCAGGATTATCCGCTATAAAGGGCACCACACTGAGTCTTCTTACTTAGCTGCACCTTCTGAGCACTCTACATGGCAATTTTCCATCTGCCGCTGGCTCTTCATCCTGCTTATTCTTCCTTGTATCTTATTAGGTTTGTCCTTTACAGGTCTGCCAATGATCCCACTCTGCGCCTCTTCTCATTCCAAGGCGTCCCTGTGGTTATCTCGCCATGCGCTGACCATTTCTCCCTTAACAATGATCGCCGGGTCACTCAGCAATTCTTTGAGAAAGAAGTATTAGCATGCATGGATGTCACGTATCGCCCTCCGGGTGTCCACAGCGGACGGAGATAGCGACATAAATATTCCCCTTCAGTACGTGAATGGTAAGACTGGGAGTCATAATATTCACGACTGAAAGTCATCCATGAGTAGACTGCTTTATCGGCGTCTTTGTGTGATAACCAGACACGGTATGAAATAGAAATGAACTTTAAAGAGCATTTCCCCTAAAAAGACAAATGCAAAAATTACCAGCAAATATACAGTGCAAAGGTTTTAGGCAGGCGTGGAAAAAATGCATCAAAATAAGGCCTCGTGCAGACAAACACTGAAAAACGGCCATTAAAAACTGATGAAATGAAACGTTTTCCATCCATGTGCCACATTTTATCCATTTCTAGTCGTCTGTCCGTTTTTTAACACTCATTAGTCATCCATTTCTAACCGGCCATTAAAAAATTATGAACTTTAAAGTTCTTTTTTTTTTTTTGACCCCTGCACATCCATTCTAACAACCATCACTCAGATGCAAATCTGTATATACAGATGCTAAAAATTAACCCAAAGACTTGTATTAGGCCATGAAAACAGACAAAAATAGGACAAATCCGTCTGTCTCTTTATGTCATCCCAGACAGACTGGATGATGATGAGATCAGGGCTATATCTGTGGGGGCCGGATCATCACTTCCAGGACTCCTCCTCCCAAGGGCAAAGGTCACACCGAATATTGATGGGATTTACATTTCTCTTTTCCTCCTTCAAAATAAACTATTAACCCTTCTATATCTGAAAGCATTCTTACTCTGCAGTATTTTCCACACCTGCCTAAAACTACTGCACAACACTGTAAGTTTGCAAGTCGTGGATGGACGAGCAATGCAGCTTCATTTAACTTGAAAGGGATAGAGATGTAGTACCTGGCATAGCCACAACTGTCGGTATGGCACTGTGCCTGAATAAATAATAAAGGAGGGCAATGTAGCCCCTTTATTAGGCTGAATGGACGACTCTGAAGAGTTCCACATTCCCCAAAAAAATATTAATGGTCTATCCCAAAAATAAACCATCAATATTAAGGTTTCGAAAACCCCTTTAGGCTGAGGCCCCACGTTGCAGAAATGCAGCTTTTTTTGTTGCAGATTTTGCTGCATTTTTTGAGCCAAATCCAGGAGTGGATTGAGCAGAAGGGAGAAGTATAAGAACTTCCTGGATATTTCCCATTCCTTTTAATAATAAAGTCCTTTAATAGGCCCACAGGGGGGGAAAAGGGGGGGTTTTGTAGCCATTCTTGGCTTTGGCTCAAAAATACGCAACAAAATCTGCAACAAAAAAAGGTGAGTTTCTGCAACGTGGGGCCTCAGCCTAAAGGGTTTCCCATGAATATAACAATGTATCAATTTGTAGAGAATTAATAGTTAAACATTTTTCCAAATATAAGAGTTGTAAAGACTTTCTCTAACCATCTTGGCGGTGACATCTTTTGTCTTGATCGGTGGCCAATGGATACGACCATGAATGCCGGAACGTTCTATGATCTGGGACTTGTCAGAAACTCGGCCATGATTTCCATATATTTTCCCATATATTAGTAAATTAGACAAAAATTGGTGATTCTGTCCTTTAACTACGGCCAAGGCCAACCCCCCCCCCCCCCCCCCCCCCCCCCCCCACTGTACAATTCATTTTAGCTATTGCTGGGGGTTTCAGCACCCGGGATCTCCACCAATCCAAACCTCTGACGTATCACTGAGGCATGTCAGAAGTTTTTTAAAGAAGACAAGTAAACTTTAAATAGTGAAAGTTCAGACTTGAGAAATCTTGCGATGAATCTTGGCGCTTTGTAGAGAATCGCATTAAGCCGTGTTAAGCGTTATTTAACTCACTGATCTTTCGCCGCTTATGTTTTTGTTTTCCCCTTTTGTCTATTAAAACCTTCAGTCTTGTGAAACAAAGCAAAGCCGAAATAAAAGAAAATCAATATAGTTTTTTACTGCCTCGCCAATGCCAGGTTTAGGTAAATGAATACAATTAATTGTGATTTTCACTTAGACTTTTTTTTTCCATCAATATCAACAAAACTTGTTCTTATCTTCAAAGGAAGGGTCACATCATGTGTCAGGGATTCCGTTATACAATTACTTTTTCCGCTTGGTATGTTACAGTAAGCAGGGGAGGCAATGAATATACAATGATCAGCCATAACATTACATCATTGTACGGGTGCCCTTGTGCCACCAGGACACTTCTGACCTTTCGAGGCATAGACTCCTCAAGACTTCTGAAGATGATATCTGGCACCAAGACATTAGCAACAGATACAAGTCAGACTCAAGGAACCTATGACTGCCCAGAGACTTGGAAGTCTAAAAATAAGTTAAAAAGAGTGTTTTTTCTGGACTCTAAAATGAGAAAGGGCCTCAGAGGAGCGACCCTGCCCAATCCACGGGATGGACAGGGAATCCTGGTGAATCCTAACCCTAATCCTTTGATATGCTAAGGATAGGTCATCAATATCATTAAGGGGATTATATATTATCTTAAAATGGTCTATACTTAAAGAGGTTGTCTGGGCAAAAAAAAAAATTTTTTAAAGGCCGGGGGAGATGAAAAAAAATTTTAATAAATCATATTCACCTGTCCCCAGTGCTCCGGTGTCCCCCCAGCGCAGTCCGGTCCTGATGTTCCGGTGGAGCAGGTGGAGGTCGTGGGCTCCAAAGTGAGTTTTTCTCTGCCCTTTCAGTGCAGATGTTTTGCCTCGAGCTCCTTCTATATTATCTATTACCATCTTCCTGGAATCTTTACAACTTCTAAGGTTTCTAGAAGTTCTAGGGACAGATGACATACAGTCGACTACGTAAACCCATGATAGAAGGTGATCGGAGCCGACCCTCCGCACCTCTCGCTGGGTTCCCAGACACGTAAGACCGTGAGGGCTTCCCCGGAGAGGCAATCAGCGGCCCATTCATCCTGATTGACTCTCTAAGGGATTAGGTGGAATATATACATACAGTATATACACACAACACAGTAACTTACAAGGCTAAGAGGCTGTGATTAAATATTCCATAGCTGCGCCATTCATATGTATGAGGATTACCGGGTATTATCCCGGCTACTTCAGGTCTATCTTGTTATGTGGTGATCAGGTGCTCGCTCTTAGCCTTCCATGGGCTTGTCGTACCACAGACCGTTCTTATTTATAGCAATGTCTCGAGAGCTTCTCCTAATGCTGGTCATGGCCAATAAACATGGAAAAAGAGGACCCACCATCCATTTCTTCCTCCTCCCTCATTAGTTGTGTATTTTTTGGTCCTCCGTGTATCGGTGGATATAAGTTCGAAATCCGCTCAGGTTCACAATGCCCATGAGGAACAATGATGGGGCTCATCCTCCTCCACAGGCTCTACGGCAGCCACAGAAGCTTCAGCACTTCTGTAATGCTTATGCTCATGGCGGGCTCCAGATTCACATGGGCCACATGCCCCAATCACCTAGAATGCTGTACACCCACCAACACCACTAGTACAATGAATGGCAGCCGTAAGGAACGCAGTTCATAATTTAACCCTTTCAAAGCTAGAATTCCACTTAATTTTTTCAATTGACCACAAGATTTATTTTTGTATGTTTTGCATCTCCACGTTCCATCAATGAGCTGTAGGATTCTTTATGTTTTTGTTACAATATATATATATTTGGTAAATTGGACATGTTGAAATCCAAACGCTCGACTGTTCTCTTCCCCGACATCTGCCTTTGGGGACATTCAGGACGTCATCGTACACATTAGATAGCATACTGGTCCTGTCATCTAACGTGTATAGTTACCTTAACATAAAACTGTGACATGGCCTCACCTAACCTGAGACATTTCTTATACTGTGTCTTCTAATGTAGGGGCTTTTGGTCCAGCATTGGCACCAGAGCCAGAATACGATTGTCACCTTTGCATATCCCATAGCTTTGCTCCTAGTGATGGTCGAAGGAAAGGGCAGGAAGGGAAAAAAACACCTTCTGTCTATGGTGGGGTCCGTTTTTATCTTTGCTATGAGCCCCTTTTTATTATGTCTACCACTGGGCGCGGTATAGGATTCTCTACACTGGAGACAAAAACCGAGCTCAGAGAGAGTGCGCGGCCTTGTTTGCCGTCAATCATACAAATTCAATGTTACATTGTAAAACACTTTACATCCCATTCTAGTCATTGTCCTATAAATTGTGCTCCAATACAGCGTTGCGTTCCTAACATTCCCCGTCTGCTCTTGCCATTTTACGGCATTTTCCACATCAATACTGTGCAATTCATTTTTCCTGCTGTAAATGGTCCACAATAATGTTTTGCGACGAGTCCCGTAATGAAAAGTCTGGCACATTCCTCAATAGTTTCGCTCAATACATCCCTATTTCTAGCAGACGCCGCGATCCGTCCGCTGTTTACTCTCGTGAATTACACGGTAAAAACCACGGTCTTGTTAATAAAAAGCTGAATGTTATAGTTACCCTGAAAAGTGGTTTGTGCGGCTGAAAATAAGTGTCTGTTAGTTACAGAAGGAAGGGGAATATTTTCACTGTAGGAGGGCTGCTGGTTGTCGCTTTCCACTCGCAAAATGTAAGGGCAGAGAAATGATCAGCAGAGAATTCAGGAAAAAAATATATTGTAGCTTTACATTTATATAGAACAAAATAAATATGAATTCATTGAGATTTATATATACTGCCCCTCTGTTATTCCTCCTGGAAGTATTAGAATATGTGACAGTATTAAAATTGATAACAACTGGGTGTGTCCCTAAACAGCCAGTCCAATCAATGCTTGTTCAGGGACACACCCTATTGACAAAGAGTGTGACCCAGTATGATAAATGTTGAAAGGAGAGCCAGAGATAGGTTTAACGTGAATTGTCAACTGGAAAATCCAGTTCACTCTACATGCAGAATGTTATAGAGCAGGAAGAGCTGATTGCTATATAAATTTATAGGAAGAGATTCAGTATAACTTAAAAGATATAGACTAGAATATCAGCTCCTACTATGCTTAGGAGTCCAGCGGGCGGTCCAGGAGTCCAGTGGGCGGTCCAGGAGTCCAGTGCGCAGTCTTACCCAATGATTGACAGCTTTCCCTGATTGAGTGTGCATACATACTGTAGATAGCTGTCAATCACTATTAAGACCACCCACTGGACTCCTAGTGGATATTATTAATATTATATAATTGGATACATAGTTTGTTACATATTTACTTTCATAGGAAGTCAATCGCTAATCACTGGATTTCATGAATTAGTGTAACTCTACTCAGAGGTGTAACTTGACTCCAAAATCTGTAATGGGGCCCCTACTTACCTTGTGCCATTTAGAATAGTGGTATATTTTATGTAGCAGAGGCACCCTTGGGGCCCCCTTAGGGTCTAGGGCCCAGTAGTGACCCCTACTGCAGCACCTCCTATAACTACCCAATAGCTTTACTGCTTCTGTCTGATCGTGGATGTCAGCCATTTCTGAAGAAGTCAGTCTCTGGAAAAATAGAGGAGTGGGTGGTTTGGCCTACCGACCCCACAGCACTGCCACCTCCTACCCCCAGCGTCTTGAGGAAGAAAAAGTACACAAGACATAAAAAGAGCGGGCCGTAGAATTCACCCTGCTTTACTGAGAGCTGAAGCCTACCATGCCCTTGCCAAGTATGTTACTGTCAGTACTCTGTAATTCCAAATAGAGCATTGGAAGAACCACAACTTCTTCAATATGTAGATCAATGGGGGTCCGGAGGTTGGACCCCAAACAATCGAACATCATACAGGATTGGCCATCAGTCTTCTAGTCCTAGAGAACCCCTTTAATATGTATGGCTGAGTCAGGAATGATACACATCCAAACCTGGAAGATTTGGCAGCAAGACTCGGATAGCACGCCCAGCATGTGCATGACGCAATGCATACTGCCAACATTTGACCTGAGACTTCAGGGAGACGGGCAGGGCCCCCTGTGGTTGTGGACATATTCCTTTAGGACATGACAACACCCTTCGGATAGCACCAGGCCCCCTTGTGTTATGCACTACATGTGCCCGGGACGGGCACAAAAGGGTGAGGTGAATATAAAGGGGGGGGGAGGGTTAGGTCTGCCTGCTGTTTCAGGAGTCCAAGAGTTCACCCCTTTTTTGGGAGGCATTGCCAGCTTTGCCAACCTAGCAATATCTGACGTGGGTCATTGATGGTAATCCCGGTGTAGGAGACACTCGGCAGCATTCAGATGAGTTATTTCCCTCTTTTGCATCTAAAAGTCCTCTTTTCCTACAGGGAAATTTACCGCTAATTACTTTTGCTGCTGGTATTTGTAGTATTTTAATCATTAGTTAGGAAGGATTTCCTCGGATATAAATTAAATCAAGATGGTGACACCAGGGTTCACTTTAGGGGGAACCACGGAAAGCTGGTGTGCACTGATTAAATCCAGAGTTGCGCCGCCCGTGTCTTACTCTGGCATCTTCTCTGAAATGGACAATTACGGCAGCCCCAAATGGCACAAAACCTTTAGAATTCCAGGTAGAGTGTGCGGAGCAAATGAAAAAATTATGAAGATGAGAGACGGGCAGGAAGAAAAGGTTGGAGGGAAGGGGGATGTATAATGAGGAAAATCCTGCAGGGAATCAAGTTCCGGCTGAAACTGAAGCCTGAGCTGGCAGGCGAGTGAAAGGCTGGGTTAACAAGTAGCAGATGATTGATGGTCCTATGAATGCAGGAGTAAGGACGTCTGATGGAGCTTGCATTGCATGGATGTTACCTTAATCTTCTGGTTGGAAGCTCCACCATGGCCGGACCTAGACACGATGGCATCTTGGGCCAGATTTCGTAGACACTTTCCACTCTTAGAGTAAAAAAAATGGAGCCCTTAGTTCTGTTTGTATCATATTACTGGAATGTATCATTTACATTTTGTACTAATTAAAACCAAATAATGATAAATATTATTTTTCTAATCTATTCTGTCCTTGATTATGGGGGTCGCCATCTTGTTTACAGTAGCTTAGAGATTTGCTTTACAACATCCACATGGATCACAAGAATATGCAGCCTGGAGACAACTACAGGTCAACGTGCAGGGAGGGGGAGTAGATGATCTATTGTCAATGGTCAATCCTGTGTTACCTATATATACAGTGCTGGCCAAAAGTATTGGCACCCCTGCAATTCTGTCAGATAATACTCAATTTCTTCCAGAAAATGATTGCAATCACAAATGCTTTGGTAATAATATCTTCATTTATTTTGCTCGCAATGAAAAAACACAAAAGAGAATGAAAAAAAAGTCAAATCATTGATCATTTTACACAAAACTCCAAAAATGGGCCGGACAAAAGTATTGGCACCCTCAGCCTAATACTTGGTAACACAACCTTTAGACAAAATAACTGCGAACAACCGCTTCCGGTAACCATCAATGAGTTTCTTCCAATGCTCTGCTGGAATTTCTCCAGGTCCCTGAGATGTGAAGGGTGCCTTCTCCAAACTGCCATTGTGAGATCTCTCCTTGGGTGTTCTATGGGATTCAGGTCTGGACTCATTGCTGGCCACTTTAGAAGTCTCCAGTGCTTTCTCTCAAACCATTTTCTAGTGCTATTTGAAGTGTGTTTTGGGTCATTGTCCTGCTGGAAGACCCATGACCTCTGAGGGAGACCCAGCTTTCTCACACTGGGCCCTACATTATGCTGCAGACTTCATAATGCCATGCACACGGTCAAGCAGTCCAGTGCCAGAGGCAGCAAAACAACCCCAAAACATCAGGGAACCTCCGCCATGTTTGACTGTAGGGACCGTGTTCTTTTCTTTGAAGGCCTTTTTTTTTTTCCTGTAAACTCTATGTTGATGCCTTTTCCCAAAAAGCTCTACTTTTGTCTCATCTGACCAGATAACATTCTTCCAAAAAGTTTTTGGCTTTCTCAGGTAAGTTTTGGCAAACTCCAGCCTGGCTTTTTTATGTCTCTGGGTCAGAAGTGGGGTCTTCCTGGGTATCCTACCATAGAGTCCCTTTTCATTCAGACGCCGACAGATAGTACGGGTTGACACTGTTGTACCCTCGGACTGCAGGGCAGCTAGAACTTGTTTGGATGTTAGTCGAGGTTCTTTAGCCACCATCCGCACAATCTTTTGTTGAAATCTCTCGTCAATTTTTCTTTTCCGTCCACATCTAGGGAGGTTAGCCACAGTGCCATGGGCTTTACACTTCTTGATGACACTGCGCACGGTAGACACAGGAACATTCAGGTCTTTGGAGATGGACTTGTAGCCTTGAGATTGCTCATGCTTCCTCACAATTTTGCTTCTCAAGTGCTCAGACAGTTCTTTGGTCTTCTTTCTTTTCTCCATGCTCAATGTGGTACACACAAGGACACAGGACAGAGGTTGAGTCAACTTTAATCCATTTCAACTGGCTGCAAGTGTGATTTAGTTATTGCCACCACCTGTTATGTGCCACAGGTAAGTAACAGGTGCTGTTAATTACACAAATTAGAGAAGCATCACATGATTTTTCAAAGGGTGCCAATACTTTTGTCCACCCCCTTTTTTATGTTTGGTGTGGAATTATATCCAATTTGGCTTTTTGACAATTCTTTTTGTGGTTTTCCATTGAAGACAAATTAAATGAAGATATTATTACCAAAGCATTTGTGATTGCAATCATTTTCTGGAAGAAATTGAGTATTATCTGACAGAATTGCAGGGGTGCCAATAATTTTGGCCAGCACTGTAGATCTTAGAAGAGAGAATATGGATAAAGTGGAGAACTTGACATTACACAGGCGGATTTACTATGGAAATTGAGCGTGAATTCCAGTGCAAAGTTAGATTAGACAATCTAAAGACACCCCAGGACTATCATCCCATATAACACAGTGGGTGGGCCAAACACAACAGGCAGAGGTCAGGGGAGGTGGAACAGGTTCAGATATGGTAAACAGGCAGAGGTCAGGGGAGGTGGAACAGGTTCAGATATGGTAAACAGGTAGAGGTCAGGGTAGGTGGAACAGGTTCAGATATGGTAAACAGGCAGAGGTCAGGGTAGGTGGAACAGGTTCAGATATGGTAAACAGACAGAGGTCAGGGTAGATAGAACAGGTTCAGATATGGTAAACAGGCAGAGGTCAGGGTAGGTGGAACAGGTTGATATATGGTAAACAGGCAGAGGTCAGGGTAGGTGGAACAGGTTGATATATGGTAAAAAGGCAGAGGTTAAGGCAGGTAGAACAGGTTCAGATACAGGTATACAGATCAATGTCAGAAAATGGGCAAACCTTTGCACAGACACTAAGTAACTTATTGCTCAAGCACCTTCCAATGGGGGAAGATGCCTTATATAACAGTGGGTGTAGCGGATTGACCAGGGACAGATTACTGGGTGCTCACACTGGCCCTTTAAGAGGCGACCAGAAAACACAAGCATGTCCCATGAACAGAGGCTAGAGACAGTATGCAGCAATGGCCAGACAGGACAGACACATCAGGCAGGATAGGAACATCCAATGCCATGGAGAGGCGAGGAGAGATGCCGGAGGTTGCGTTCTGCCAGTACTACATCCTGTTTCAGCCACTGTGATAAATCTGCCGCCGGACTGTTCAGCCTAATTTAATAGGGTCTGTACATCTGCATTTTCATGGCTTTATTTTTTTTTGTCTCAGTGTCTTTTTTTAAATGACCTCCAATTATGATTAAAACAAACGAGTTTTTATTAGAAATGTACAAATTAGAATCTCAAATCAAGAAGTTTACTGAAATCTGATCTACCGAGCCTTCCAGAATAAAATAACTTACAGTTTTACATTAATTAGGGAGCTTTAAGTTATGATCAATTTTTTCTATAACCTAAAATGTCCGGCAATCCGAGCCAGACTTGAGTTGATGTTGCACATAGTTTTTATTACATGATCATACAACACATGTGCAGTACGGGAAACACACCGGGTTGATTTATCATGACATGGGCGTCATTTCCTGGTGTACAAGGCATGAAAAGTTACCATACATGTTGCATGTGCATTGGCTTATATGCTCAAAAATGCAACTTTTCATGTTTTTGCCTCGGTTATCACTTTCCAACAAAGGAATCTAGGCAGACCAGGATGGGAACGCCTCATCAGATTTACTATAACTCGAGCCAGAAAACTGACATGGGTTACGGCTGTGCATACTAATACTAAGGAATTCAGGTCGAGAAAATCTTCTCATAGACAGCAGAGCAGCCTGTGGCTTACTGTTAGTGTCCCTGCTCTCACACAGGAGGTCCTCAGTTAAGCAGCTTGAGAAAAACACAGGAGTAGACTATCCCTAAAATGTCCTGGTATATCTCTATAGATCAGTATATACCAGTATATTATGCATTTAGGCAGAGAAAATCCTCTCATAGATAGCAGCGCTGTGTTATAATAACTGTGTTATTACAGTGCAAAAGTAGTAAAATGGAAAAACCACTTTATAAATTTGGCCTCGCTATAATCGCACTGACCCACAGGATACAGTTTGCGTGTTATTGATACGATATGGTGGTGAGTGATGTAAAAACATAACACAAAAAATAAACCAAAAAATTGGAAGAATTGCTATTTCTTTGTTTTTCCCCCCGCCAAAAAAAAGTTTTCTAATACATTATATGTTTTACAAAATGTTTCCAATTTTTAAAAATACAACTTATTTGGCAAAATCAAGCCATCATATGGGTGCGTCAAAAAAAAATAAAAAATTTAAAAGTTCCTGATAATACATAAAGCAAAACTAGCCAATGGGATCTTCAATGATTTGAAGGAAATGAATGATTTCAATAACTTGCACATTTTACACATTTTACACTATCTCCACTTTACTTGACTTTTGAAAATAAGGGCTTCAGAATTCATGATCTGAAGAGGGAAATGGAGCTTAGTAGTCACTGGGGCTTAGTTGATAAATTGAGAAAGTCATTATCGCTAGTTAATAGCCATTTAAGTGAGTTGCCATAACATTGTACACTGGTGAATTCATCTAATTCAATTGGAAATTATTTAATATAGAAAACCTACAAAAAGCGACCGGCTTGTCATCACGGGTCCCAAGACACGGAGTCAGCGCCATTCCAAGATGTCAGGGTATTATGCACAAGGAATATATGAAAAACCACATTGAATTATGGCAGGATCGTTACAAATATATCGATTTATATTAATGAAATTCCTTTGCTCCAGTATATGATAGTCTGCAAAATCTGACAATCCAGCAACTGGACCTGCAGTTCCTTCCCATTTAAAGGGGTTGTCCCATGAAGTAAACACATCAAGACCTTTGTCCGGCTTCACATTCAACCTGAGCGCAACCATGGGACTGGTGACAGCTAGGTTCCCATTCACTTCAGCAGGAGCACCGGAGATAGCCAAGTGCTGTAATTCAGCTATCTCTTGTTCTCCCATTGAAGTGAATGAGAATACCGACCAACACCAGACCTGTCCACATTCAGCCTGGAGGCGTTCAGTTTGCATGTGGAGTGGGACAAAGGTCCTGATGAGTTTACTTTGTAGGACAACCCCTTTAAGTCGGATGGACCCCCGCCAATGACACATTAATTGGGTCTACCGCAAGGAGGTTTTCCCACCTTAGACTAGGTTCACACTTCATTTGTAGAATCAGGAAAATTCTGCAGCAGGAATTTCCACTTTACCAAATCACCAGCCCTGCAGATAGATAGGTTAGTGTCACCAGAGCCAGCATATCACCCCAGTCCTGCAGATAGATAGGTTAGTGTCACCAGAACCAGCATTCACCCCAGCCCTGCAGATAGATAGGTTAGTGTCACCAGAACCAGCATATCACCCCAGCCCTGCAGATAGATAGGTTAGTGTCACCAGAACCAACATATATACATAGTGGGTCTCATCACAGATGATGATGACAGGGAGTACAGAGAACTGAACCAGCATTTTGTGGACTGGTGCCACCGGAACCACCTGAAGATTAACGCGGGGAAGACCAAGGAGATGGTGGTGGACTTCCGCAAAGGCAGAAGCCCTCCTAAACCAGTGGACATCCTGGGGACGGGCATCGAGATTGTGAACACCTATAAGTACCTGGGTTTGCTCCTTAATAATAAGCTGGACTGGGCAGATCATATGGAGGCCCTGTACAGGAAGGGCCACAGCAGGCTCTACCTGCTTAGGAAACTGAGAGCCTTTGGAATCCGGGGGGCACTTCTTAGAACTTTCTTCAACTCGGTAGTGGCATCAGCCATCTTCTTTGGAGTGGCCTGCTGGGGGAGCAGTATATCAACCAGGGACAGAAATAAACTTGACAAGCTGATTAGAAAGGCCAGCTCTGTCCTGGGGAGCCCACTGGACCCAGTGCAGGTGGTGGGTGACAGAAGGATACTGTCCGTGGTGAGCTCCATGCAGAAGAAGAAGTCCCATCCCATGCATGAGACTGTGATCGCGCTGAGCAGTACTGTCAGTGACCGACTGCTCCACCCTAGGTGTGAGAAGGAGCGCTATCGGAAGTCTTTCCTCCCCCACCGCGGTTAGGCTGTACAACCAACACCGACCTAAGCGGAGATCATTACACACAGAGAACTGAAATATCTCTCTGCCTGTTAAATCCCCCCCCCCCCCCCTCCTCTGCTACGCCCTATCTGTCTGTCTGCTATCAATGTAATGCCTCTCACCTTGGAACATTCCTGTACATGTTGTATTTGTATTTGTATCTGCTTATCTTTGCTGCTGTAACACACTGAATTTCCCCATTGTGGGACTATTAAAGGACTATTATTATTATTATTATTATTATTATATCCCCCCAGCCCTGCAGATAGATAGGTTAGTGTCACCAGAACCAGCATATCACCCCAGCCCTGCAGATAGATAGGTTAGTGTCACCAGAACCAGCATATCACCCCAGCCCTGGAGATAGATAGGTTAGTGTCACCAGAACCAGCATATCACCCCAGCCCTGCAGATAGATAGGTTAGTGTCACCAGACCCAGCATATCACCCCAGCCCTGCAGATAGATAGGTTAGTGTCACCAGAACCAGCATATCACCCCAGCCCTGCAGATAGATAGGTTAGTGTCACCAGACCCAGCATATCACCCCAGCCCTGCAGATAGATAGGTTATTGTCACCAGAACCCAGCATATCACCCCAGCCCTGCAGATAGATAGGTTAGTGTCACCAGACCCAGCATATCACCCCAGCCCTGCAGATAGATAGGTTAGTGTCACCAGACACAGCATATCACCCCAGCCCTGCAGATAGATAGGTTAGTGTCACCAGACCCCAGCATATCACCCCAGCCCTGCAGATAGATAGGTTAGTGTCACCAGACCCAGCATATCACCCCAGCCCTGCAGATAGATAGGTTAGTGTCACCAGACCCAGCATATCACCCCAGCCCTGCAGATAGATAGGTTAGTGTCACCAGACCCCAGCATATCACCCCAGCCCTGCAGATAGATAGGTTAGTGTCACCAGACCCAGCATATCACCCCAGCCCTGCAGATAGATAGGTTACTGTCACCAGAGCCAGCATATCACCCCAGTCCTGCAGATAGATAGGTTACTGTCACCAGACCCAGCATATCACCCCAGCCCTGCAGATAGATAGGTTAGTGTCACCAGAACCAGCATATCACCCCAGCCCTGCAGATAGATAGGTAAGTGTCATCAGAACCAGCATATCACCCCAGCCCTGCAGATAGATAGGTTACTGTCACCAGACCCAGCATATCACCCCAGCCCTGCAGATAGATAGGTTAGTGTCACCAGACCCCAGCATATCACCCCAGCCCTGCAGATAGATAGGTTAGTGTCACCAGAACCAGCATATCACCCCAGCCCTGCAGATAGATAGGTTACTGTCACCAGAGCCAGCAACACCCCAGCCGCAGATAGATAGGTTACGTCACCAGACCCAGCATACACCCCAGCCCTGCAGATAGATAGGTTAGTGTCACCAGAGCCAGCATATCACCCCAGCCCTGCAGATAGATAGGTTAGTGTCACCAGACCCAGCATATCACCCCAGCCCTGCAGATAGATAGGTTAGTGTCACCAGAACCAGCATATCACCCCAGCCCTGCAGATAGATAGGTTAGTGTCACCAGAACCAGCATATCACCCCAGTCCTGCAGATAGATAGGTTAGTGTCACCAGAGCCAGCATATCACCCCAGCCCTGCAGATAGATAGGTTAGTGTCACCAGAACCAGCATATCACCCCAGCCCTGACAGATAGATAGGTTAGTGTCACCAGAACCAGCATATCACCCCAGCCCTGCAGATAGATAGGTTAGTGTCACCAGCCCGGATATCACCCCGGCCCTGCAGATAGATAGGTTACTGTCACCAGTACCAGCATATCACCCCAGCCCTGCAGATAGATAGGTTAGTGTCACCAGAACCAGCATATCACCCCAGCCCTGCAGATAGATAGGTTAGTGTCACCAGAACCAGCATATCACCCCAGCCCTGCAGATAGATAGGTTAGTGTCACCAGAACCAGCATATCACCCCAGTCCCTGCAGATAGATAGGTTAGTGTCACCAGAACCAGCATCACCCCAGCCCTGCAGATAGATAGGTTAGTGTCACCAGAACCAGCATATCACCCCAGCCCTGCAGATAGATAGGTTAGTGTCACCAGCATATCACCGGCCGCGAAGATAGGTTAATGTTACCATACCAGCATATCACCCCAGCCCTGCAGATAGATAGGTTAGTGTCACCAGAACCAGCATATCACCCCAGCCCTGCAGATGGATAGGTTAGTGTCACCAGAACCAGCATATCACCCCAGCCCTGCAGATAGATAGGTTAGTGTCACCAGATCCAGCATATCACCCCAGCCCTGCAGATAGATAGGTTAGTGTCACCAGAACCAGCGTATCACCCCAGCCCTGCAGATAGATAGGTTAGTGTCACCAGAACCAGCATATCACCCCATATCGGTAGAAAAACCCCTTTAACATTCTAATTGCTGGTTTCTATAAATGTACATTTTTGCTCCATAGCAGTGCTGTGTGGCCAAGGCCCTTCTTGATGTGTAGTCAGACATGTCCTGTGAACTCTGACCAGTCAGACATCCCTCCCCTGCTTCTCTCTCTCCCCCCTCTCACAGCATGACTCTCACACAAAGGCTGAGGTAGAGAGACTGCAGTATCCTCCACTTTTCTCCCTCCTCCCTCTCACAGCCTGATTCTCATGTAGCTATAGGGGATGCAGAGGTAGCAGTCTCTATGGGGCCTGGACCTGGAGTAGACCCAAAGGTCCCCCTGCCCTATAATTGTACAAGATACTTAGGGGCCCCTTTACATAGTTTGCATTGGGGCAGATTGCAAAATCGAGAAGTTTTCCCAATTTTATTTTTTTTTTTTTTGCGGGTCCACAAGGATGTTTCCAGATGTGACATAAAGAGCCCAGATTCAAAGCCTCTGCCTTAGGTGGGGTCCCATATTTCTTGTATCACAGACACTGAATTTGGGATTAATGTGCTCATTAAAAGTACATCTCATTGTATGTTCCTTGTTTCATCAGATAAGTCGTTTTATCTTTTATCTATTACAATTTTGATGAAGATCAAATAAAATGAGAGCAGAGGCGTCCGGGGAGAACATTGCCCATAGTGTTCTGAAGTCTACTCACACATTGTTAGAGGAGCAACATTGCCCATGTCAAAATCCCTTAAATCATTTCTCATATCTGGAAGTTAATGACTGGTGTCCCAGACAGCGCTATGATTTAATCCCAAAACGGAGGACAGAAGGAAATATTTATGGTTCCCATTGTCATTAATCACACGGAAAATCGCTGCGCTACCTATGCCATATTTTGTTAGAGAAGCAGTTCTACGAGATGTCACTGCTTCCTAGAAAAACCATTACCGGCTTGAAACAGATCCCAGCAAGCCACAAAATCACAGCGCTGTGTTATAGGTATGGGCTATGCGGAGTGATTTCTACTTAAGCCGTGGGAGAGCGTTGTGGGCATGCTTTGTTACATGTGCCAATGTCAGGGAGGGGGAGGTTATGTTATCTTTCTGAAGCTTTATCACAGAGGTGTTAACTTTCATTGTAACCTCACCCCCTACTGACCTTGCCCCTGGTGTACTCCACACAAACTTGCTGCGGCTCATTGTGAAAGCCCAATGGGCATAAACAGTAGACTCGGGTTGGCGGAATATGGCAATATCAGCATAATTGGCTGACCATCTAATGTGCAATGAATATTTGCCCAACAGTCGTTTTGGGGTCAAAAAACCAGAAGGCATGACTAACTATTTGTTTCTAAGAATTATAGACCACTGCCATTTGCTAAATTGTTATGGCCCATGCTACCACTGTACATCATACTTGCCAGCCTTCCTGTACAGAATTTTCTAGAATACCAAGGAAGAGTATTCATGTACTTCCAGCAGGGCAGGCAAGTCTCCTACAAAGATATAGACCACTGCCATTTGCTAAATTGTTATAGCTCTTGCTACCATCATACTTACCAGCCTTCCTGTATAGAATTTTTCTAGAATACCAAGGAAGAGTATTCCTGTACTTCCAGCAGGGCAGGCAAGTCTCCTACAGAGACACAGACCACTGCCATTTGTCCATGCTACTACTGTACATCATAATTACCAACCTTCCTGTTAGTATTTTTCTAGAATACTCCTAAAACCATGTAATAGCATTCCTGTACTTCCAGCAGGACAGGCAAGTATCCCATAATACTGGTAGTCTGTTTGGCTTAGTATGAGCCATGTCCTATTATTTATATAGACCACTGCCATTTGCTAAAATCATTTGGTCCATGGTACTACTGTACATCATACTTGCCAACATTCTTGTTCTATTTTCCCAAAACCATAAAAGTATATTTCTGTACTTCCAGCAGGGCAGGCAAGTCTCCCACAAAACCTTGTAGTCATTAGGTATGCCCTTTTATTTGTTCTTAAAGAGGCACACACCACTGCCATTTGTTACCATTGTATGGTCCATGCTACTACTGTACAGTCATGGCCAAAAGTTTTGAGAATGACACAAATATTATATTTTCACATGATCTGCTGCCCTCTGGTTTTTATGTGTGTTTGTCAGATGTTTTTATCACATACAGAAATAGAATTGCATTCATATTATGAGTAACAGAAGCTTATATTGACAGTTAGAATGAGTTAATGCAGCAAGTCAATATTTGCAGTGTTGACCCTTCTTCTTCAGGACCTCTGCAATTCTCCCTGGCATGCTCTCAATCAACTTCTGGACCAAATCCTGACTGATAGCAGTCCATTCTTGCAGAATCAATGCTTTCATTTTGTCTGAATTTGTTGGTTTTTGTTTGTCCACCCGTCTCTTGATGATTGACCACAAGTTCTCAATGGGATTAAGATCTGGGGAGTTTCCAGGCCATGGACCCAAAATCTCTATGTTTTGTTCCCTGAGCCATTTAGTTATCACCTTTGCTTTGTGGCAAGGTGCTCCATCATGCTGGAAAAGGCATTGTTGAGCGCCAAACTGCTCTTGGACGGTTGGGAGAAGTTGCTCTTGGAGGACATTCTGGTACCATTCTTTATTCATGGCTGTGTTTTTAGGCAAGACTGTGAGAGAGCCGATTCCCTTGGCTGAGAAGCAACCCCACACATGAATGGTTTCAGGATGCTTTACAGTTGGCATGAGACAAGACTGGTGGTAGCGCTCACCTCTTCTTCTCCGAATAAGCTGTTTTCCAGATGTTCCAAACAATCGAAAAGGGGATTCATCAGAGAAAATGACTTTCCCCCAGTCCTCAGCAGTCCACTCCCTGTACCTTTTGCAGAATATCAGTCTGTCCCTGATGTTTTTTCTGGAGAGAAGTGGCTTCTTTGCTGCCCTCCTTGAGACCAGGCCTTGCTCCAAGAGTCTCCGCCTCACAGTGCGTGCAGATGCACTCACACCTGCCTGCTGCCATTCCTCAGCAAGCTCTGCACTGCTGGTAGCCCCATCCCGCAGCTGAAAACACTTTTAAGAGACGGTCCTGCCGCTTGCTGGTCTTTCTTGGGCGCCCTGGAGCCTTTTTGGCACCAATGGAACCTCTCTCCTTGAAGTTCTTGATGATGCGATAGATCGTTGACTGAGGTGCAATCTTTCTAGCTGCAATACTCTTCCCAGTTAGGCCATTTTTGTGCAGTGCAATGATGACTGCACGTGTTTCTTTAGAGATAACCATGGTTAACAGAAGAGAAACAATGATGGCAAGCACCAGCCTCCTTTTAAAGTGTCCAGTGGTGTCATTCTTACTTAATCATGACAGATTGATCTCCAGCCCTGTCCTCATCAACACCCACACCTGTGTTAATGGAGCAATCACTGAAAGGTGGTCCTTTTAAGGCAGGGCTGCAATGATGTTGAAATGTGTTTTGGGGGATAAAGTTCATTTTCTAGGCAAATATTGACTTTGCAAGTAATTGCTGTTAAGCTGATCACTCTTTATAACATTCTGGAGTATATGCAAATTGCCATTAGAAAAACTGAAGCAGTAGACTTTGTAAAATTAATATTTGTATCATTCTCAAAACTTTTGGCCATGACTGTACATCATACTTGCCAACTTTCCTGTGCAGTATTTTTCTAGAATACTCCCAAAACCACAGAAGAGCATTCCTGTACTTCCAGCAGGACAGGCAAGTCTACCACAAAGCTGGTGCTCTGTTTGGCCAAAGCATGAAACAATTACTGCCCAATTACTTGCTCTTAAGAAACATAGACCATTGCCATTTGCTAAAACCATACGGTCCATACTACCACTGTACATCATACTTACCAACCTTCCTGTCCCAAAACCAAAGAAGTGCATTCCTGTACTTCCAGCAGGGCAGGCAAGTCTACCACAAACCTAGTGCTCTGTTTGGCTACACAGACATGTTTTTGGAGAGACGAGCGGACACTGCTTTAAAGCATCTCATCGGATAAAGCCATAAATAAGAACAGGGTCCATCAGCAGCGGATCCTGCCGGAAAAGCTCATCTAGTAGACCTCTCAATCTAGAAGTCTTGTTGGCTACCATCCTGTATCAATGTAATGATGCCGTAAAGTGACCCTGTGACCTAGACACGTAAAACATTATGAGTCATACAACACTATTGACATCGCTGACATCCGGATCAATATTAACAAAGTAACACATCCTTATCAATGACAGCACCGCGCACACTTAAACTGATAGTCGCTGTTATCTCTCATGGGGTTAAGTCAATACAATGTCCATATCCTTCGCTGCCGGCTGTGAGTTACAGGCGCTGTTATGTATATAGTATTATGTATATGGGGTTATGTATATGGCTGACATACAGAATGATATCAAACATTTCACTGGATGAAGCTGTGACATCCAGAAACAAAACAATACAAAACGTATCCCTTTAACAATGGCGTATTGGTTACATATAACAGAGCTGAGCTTGTCAACTAAAGTTGGTCGAACACATTAGATTACCAAAACCAGCAATGTGTATGGGGTAGTTGGACTTTAACATGCCCAGTACTGATCCCAGAGGAGATAAACCACCATTAGAAGTGTCTGACTATATGATTCCTGCTCCTATGCAGAATATATACATGCCGAGCATGCATGTGTATGGGGAGAGGGGTTTCCAGGAGGAACAGCTGCCAGCCAAGTGAGTGTCTGGCAGACAGCTGTCTAATGCCTAAAGCTGGTCACACACATCAGACTGATGTTGGACAGACCATATAATGTATAATAAGTAATAATAATAATAATTTTATTTATATAGCGCCAACATATTCCGTAGCACTTTACAAATCAGAGGACACATGAACAGACAATATGAGACATTACAATGTGACAAAGAAATAAACATATCAAACAATAGGAGTGAGGGCCCGGGCACAAGAGCTTATAGTCTATGAGGAGATAGGGGGACACAAGAGGTCAGAGGGCTTGTTTGCTACCATGGTCCTATGTATATGGGGCCACTGTGAACCGAGAGCAAGGCAGGTGGTTTGGTCTCCGCAACCAGAAATGAACGCACACGCGGTAGTTCAAGAAAAGAATATATATTTACTATAAGTTAATAAAGGCTATTTGAAGGTAAAATGACAGGGATAAAGACAAGCAAAATATACAATATAGCATGAACAATTTCAAGGCAAATTCTGCAATGGTTTCTACTTTTACTCTGTCCACTTCTGCAGTATGGACACTGAATGAACAATATACTCAAAACTATCCCTAACTGACCCTGACATCACATTTGGGTGCACCCCCTTTTCCCCAGTGGTCCAGGTGGACCGCTTACAGTCCGTAGAAGCGCGCGGTGGGGCCCAAAGTCGTTCCTTTCTTTTATAGTGAAACGTCCTCTCCTCACTGTTATCAGGATATTGGGAGAAATGAAGTCCTCTTTAACAGGGAAACCCAATGAATGCAATGTAATCCAACAGCAGATTCCACTCAGCACACTGACAGTCCTGCCGAATCCATCCACTGAGCTGGGATGTAAGCCGGGGTTTAGCAGGTGCTGTCCAGTACATCAACAGCACTGCGAGTCTCTATCTGTGGTATCCATATACACAGTCACAATGTCAGTCTCACTGATCAGCCACTGAGTACAGTTCCTTTCACGTGGACTCACTAGTCCTGTTGTCTCTTTACACTCTGTTTGTCTCTGGACCAAGATACAGCTTAGCTGTACAGAAAAAATCTCCACACCAGTTCAATACAACACTTGCCAAGATGGCTGCTGCTCTCTGTCTCGTCACTTCCTGCTTCTCTGCTCACACTCTGTCTGCAGAACAGGCAGGCTGACATAAAAGGGGGGGGAGTCACTCCAGCATCATGTCACAATTACAATGGCTGCTGTCTTAAAGGAACAGAATCACAGAAATACATTCAACATTAACAGTTTATACAGACAAATAAAGCTTAGGACAACATTGGCTGTCTCTTACATATTCCCCCCCACTTTAAGATTGGCAGTCCCTGCCTATGACTGTATGTCCAGAGGGTTGTACTTTTATGCACAGGGTGGTAGTATACCGATGTATGGCAGGCCAAACAAACTCATCCTGCGCATACCGAACAGGGGGAATACCAGCATTTGGCCTAGTGGTCCGTCTGAGGACCGGTGGTATATTATGGGGTGCTGCAGCTATGGGCTGAGAAGGACCAGCGGATTCCGCACCAGAGGGGGCACAGGCCGGAGATACAGTAGTCACAGGTGGAACATCCCCAGGAGCAGGGATCGGCCAACAATCATCCTCCTCGTCGGAGGCCCATTCCGCACCTCCATTCTCTGACTGTGGGAGCTCATTCACATTGGCAGGCCCATCATGATTTGTCCCTTCAGAATGACACAGGCGCAACATATTTCGGTGAAGTACTCGAACACAATCAGTTCCTTCTTTCTGGACCTGGTACACTGGCCCATTCGCATACTTGCGGCCCACAACACGATACGGCAAAGCCTCCCATCGGCTTTCCAATTTCCCTTGGGGTTTCTTGACACGAACTAGCACCAGGTCGCCTGGTTGCAATGGTGCTTCTTGCACTGGGGTCTTATCAGGATGGGGATGTTCTTGCAGGCGCTGCCGCACCAATCGATGGATCGTCTCAAGTCTCTGCCGGTGCGCCCGCACCCAAGAGGTTGGATCCCTCGGAGGGAACCCATCCACATCATTCAACTGTAATTCTCCTATACTTCGCCCAGACCGCCCAAAGAGAAGTGTATAAGGAGAGTACCCCGTTGTAGAATGGACCTGATTGTTATAGGCCCACACCATTTCAGACAAGAACTGAGGCCACTGTAACTTCTTGTCTTCCTCCAGAGTCCGCAGCATCTGTAGCAGAGTTCTGTTGAATCTTTCACAGGCCCCATTTCCCTGAGGGTGGTATGGAGTCGTGTGCGACTTCTTTATCCCGTAGATACGTTGAACTTCTTTCATTACGTGTCCCTCAAAGCAGGCACCCTGGTCGGAGTGGATGCGTTTAGGGCACCCATATACTCGAATGAAATCTTGGCACAGAGCACGAGCTGCTGACTCAGCTGTCTGGTCCTTGGTGGCGGTTACCACCGCAAATTTGGTGAAGTGATCCACCATTACGAGGCAATACTGGTGTCCGCTATTGGATGGGCCAACCATTAGATAGTCTATCATGACGATTTCTAAAGGTTCCTGGGTCACGATGGTTTGCAGGGGAGCTCTCTGTTCTAGTGCCTTATGGATCTCACAAGTTCGACAGCTGCGGCATACTTCTTCGACCATTTGACGAAGACCAGGGCAGTAAATCAGTCGCTGTAACCAACGAAAGGTCTTCTCATGACCAAAATGTCCATTCTTATTATGAGCCTCAACTGCCAACGAGCGAGCCAGTTCACTAGGCACCACAATTTGGTATCGAATGTCGATCTCAGAAGGTAAATAGACCTTTCGGCATAGCACTCCATTTTTCATCTCCAACTTTTCCCACTGACTCAGAACAGATAATATCTCACGTGTCAGTCGTTCTCTTTCCTCTCTACAGGGCTTCTGGCCTTTCTCAACACACTTGATCATCTGTGCCAGCCCCTCATGGGTCTGTTGTATCTGTGCCCATTCCTGTCGTGAGGGACCAAAGAAAGGAGCCGTTTCAGTCCCCTCCATCTCAAACTGATTAGCGGCGGCCAAGGCCTGTGAAAATCTGCTGAAGTCGGGCACCTCCACATGCTCCAACTCATGATCCACGTCTACTGTGGGGGTCTGGGCGGTTACCCTAGAAAGTCCGTCAGCATTCTGGTTCTCTGTCTTGGACCGATACTTAATGCGGTAATTGAACTTAGACATTCGGGCTATCCACCTCTGCTCTAACGCCCCGAGCTTGGCATTTTCCAGGTGAGCTAGTGGGTTGTTGTCAGTCAGTACTAAAACTTCAGCACCGGTCAAATATTCAGAGAATTTCTCGGTCATGGCCCATACCAGTGCCAACAGCTCCAACTTAAATGAACTATAATTCTCGGGGTTTCTTTCAGAATCTCTCAAAGACCGGCTGCCGTACGCTATGACCCTCTCCTGGCCATCCTGAAGCTGGGAAAGCACTGCTCCAAGACCATACAGGCTTGCATCCGTATACAGCTGGAACGGCAAGTGGTAATCAGCATATGCCAAGATTGGGGCTGTTGTCAGTGCATCCTTTAATGCCTGGAAGGCTTGTTCCTGTTCAGGTCCCCACTTCACGGACCGGTTCTTTGGACCACCGGATGTGCCTCGTAGGAGAGCATTAAGTGGTGCTGCTACCTTGGCGAAATCCTTAATAAACCGTCGATAGTAACCGGCTACTCCAAGGAACGCCCTCACTTCTCGCAGGGTAGTCGGTATTGGCCAATCTTGAACAGCCGCTATCTTGTCTCTTGATGGTCTCACCCCTTCTCCTGATACGCGGTGACCCAAGTAATCAATTTCAGATTGGAACAACCGACATTTACTGGGTTTCAATTTGAGACCATGTTCCCGCAATCTTCGAAATACTTGCCCCAACTGGTGGAGATGGTCTTCAAAGGTCGCAGAATACACTATAATGTCATCCAAGTAGATGAGAGTGAACTCAAAGTTGAAGTCACCGAGACATTTCTCCATCAACCGCTGAAACGTTCCGGGTGCATTTGTCAACCCGAAGGGCATCCGGTTAAATTCGTATAGTCCCATGGGCCAGATGAATGCCGTCTTCTCCTTGTCTTTTGTGGCCATCGGCACCTGCCAATACCCACTAGCCAGATCTAGTGAGGAGAAGTACCGGGCTCTCCCCAGCGCTGAGAGGGACTCCTCAATCCGTGGCAAGGGGTAGGAATCTCGTACGGTGCAAGCGTTTAACTTCCGATAGTCTACGCAAAATCGGATGGACCCATCTTTTTTTCTTACTAACACCACAGGAGCTGCCCAGGGACTCTGGCTTTCTTGGATGATCCCACCCTGTAGCATCTTAGCTAACAGTTCTTTTACTTCCTGATACAACTGTGGAGGAATTTGTCGGTAGCGCTCTCTAATTGGAGGGGTGTCTCCTGTGGGAATCTCATGGTAGATCCCTGTGGTACATCCAAAATCTTCAGCATACCGTGAAAAGGCGGCTCGGTTCTCCCATAACAGCTCATCTACCTTCTGCACCCTTTCCAGAGAACATGAACTTGCATCCATCTTCATCTGTTCTCGAATTGCACGGCCATTCCATTCAGAGGTGGGTTCCTCATCTTCTCCCATGGACACAATTACGGTCCACTCATCCCTTTCAGTCGGCTTCAGCTGCATTGGAGTTACTTTCCTTACTTCCTCCGGAGTCACATAGATGTTAGCCAGCTGCCTCCCTGGGGTCAGGTCCACACTCTGGTCCTGAGTGTTTACACATCGAAGTGGTACTCTTCCATTGCGAACTATTGCCAAGGAACGGGCCACTAGTGGATCAACACCTCCTTCGGCTGCCTGCAGTGGTTCTACCAACACAGCTATGCCCTCTAGTTTCCGACAGGTGCCTACGGGCATGGACACTATTGTCTCCCGACTGGGTGGCAGTGTAACTTTTGTATGCAAAGGAACTGAAATTCGAGCCAGAGGACGTTGTGCATCCGAACTTTTCTGTAAGCCACATGTCCGGATCAGCCGCTGGAAAGCTGTTTGAGTAGGCCGATGGGTGGTGGTTTCTTTCCAATAACCGTGACCTTTCTTTTAACACATTCATCCCCAAAATGACAGGGACCTTTACTTCATGTGACTCCTGTACCACCACAATGCCTTTCCTACCTAGATCTTGGCCACATACCCGGACATTCATCCAGGCCACTCCCACGACCGGAACTGGTAACTGGTTAGCTGCGACCACTCGTACGAATGTATGGGGATCATATTTCACATGTTGCTGGAAGTACCGTTCATAACAGTCTCTACTCAAGGTCGTTACTTGGGAACCCGTGTCAATCATCCCGGTAACCGGAATACCCTCCATTTCCACCTGTATAACAGGACTTGCAGCGATCAGGTCATCATTAGGGCATTCTCCCCACATAGTCTTCTTGTCAGTCTCCCCTACTACACGCCCTACAGCAGCAGGGGACTTCAGTTTAACGGCGGTCTCTCATAAGTTTGTCGCTGCTCTGGACATCTAGCAGCAACGTGGCCCATCCGTCCACACTCCCAGCAGCGTATCTCCCGTCGTTCTGGCCATCTGTTTGGGCCCCTTCGGTAAGCCCCTTCGATTTCTCCTGAGCACTGCACTAAATGATTTGGACCCCTTCGGTAGGTCCTATCCTCATCCCTCCAGCGGGGTGGTGGGTGATTCTGATTTTCTGGGTATGGACGGCTCACCCTTTCACCTCCAGTTTTCTGGAAGTCTGCAATTTTCATAGAATGTTCATCACAACGGGTGTGCAAGTGTTCCATTTGCTCTTGCAGTTTCTGCATTACTGTGAGAATTTCTTTAACCGTCCCTTTTTCTACTGTCTCTGAGCCAGAACTAGCCCCCTGTGACAAAGTAACTCCAACTGCAGTCTGGGGCCTCTGGACCATACTATTGGCACGGGAGATGGCCTCTACCTGTACATCATGGAATTTAGCATCAGTCTCTCGTCGTATAAAATCCTGCACAGTCACAGTTAAACTGCCGTCACGTATCCCCAGGACAAACTGGTCACGGAGAGTCCGATCAGGGTTACAGAAGGCTGGCGAGCCCCCTCTTTCCTTCCCTTGAATATCTCGGAGCAGTTCTTGTAGGGCATTTGCATATTGGGGAAGGCTTTCATTCTCCTGTTGTACCCTCTGGAAGAACCGAGCCTGCAGAGACCCCAGCAATGCAGTTTCTCCATAGATGGTTTCTAGAATCTGGACTACTTGCTCAAATGTCTGCCTTTGTTCAAATGGCCTCAGTATCACCGTGGTCTTAGCATCCCCTTGTAATGTCAATATTGCTAGCTCTACTAGTACTTCTGGTGCGGTCTGGTACATTCGCTGTATCATTTGTATCTGTTCCACCCACATACTCACTGACATATTATTGCCATCAAATTTAGCTAACTGACTCATTATAGCCCCTGCTGGCATTCTTCCTCCAGCACCATTCTCTCGAACGGGTGCGTCACCGTCCATTCTGGTAAGCGGATCCTGCCGACTACGCCAATTTGTGAACCGAGAGCAAGGCAGGTGGTTTGGACTCCGCAACCAGAAATGAACGCACACGCGGTAGTTCAAGAAAAGAATATATATTTACTATAAGTTAATAAAGGCTATTTGAAGGTAAAATGACAGGGATAAAGACAAGCAAAATATACAATATAGCATGAACAATTTCAAGGCAAATTCTGCAATGGTTTCTACTTTTACTCTGTCCAATTCTGCAGTATGGACACTGAATGAACAATATACTCAAAACTATCCCTAACTGACCCTGACATCACATTTGGGTGCACCCCCTTTTCCCCAGTGGTCCAGGTGGACCGCTTACAGTCCGTAGAAGCGCGCGGTGGGGCCCAAAGTCGTTCCTTTCTTTTATAGTGAAACGTCCTCTCCTCACTGTTATCAGGATATTGGGAGAAATGAAGTCCTCTTTAACAGGGAAACCCAATGAATGCAATGTAATCCAACAGCAGATTCCACTCAGCACACTGACAGTCCTGCCGAATCCATACACTGAGCTGGGATGTAAGCCGGGGTTTAGCAGGTGCTGTCCAGTACATCAACAGCACTGCGAGTCTCTATCTGTGGTATCCATATATACAGTCACAATGTCAGTCTCACTGATCAGCCACTGAGTACAGTTCCTTTCACGTGGACTCACTAGTCCTGTTGTCTCTTTACACTCTGTTTGTCTCTGGACCAAGATACAGCTTAGCTGTACAGAAAAATCTCCACACCAGTTCAATACAACACTTGCTAAGATGGCTGCTGCTCTCTGTCTCGTCACTTCCTGCTTCTCTGCTCACATTCTGTCTGCAGAACAGGCAGGCTGACATAAAAGGGGGTGAGTCACTCCAGCATCATGTCACAATTACAATGGCTGCTGTCTTAAAGGAACAGAATCACAGAAATACATTCAACATTAACAGTTTATACAGACAAATAAAGCTTAGGACAACATTGGCTGTCTCTTACACCACCACCTCTACAGAAGGATTGGGTAGCAGGATTTCAACATGCCCATTCTTTTCATTCTCAGGGAGATAAGCTTCTCCCTAAGAATTCTGGCAGCAACTTGCTCCCCTTTCTCCACAGAGAAGACATGAAGGCACAGCTAAGCTTAGCATGCATGTTTATGAGGCGCTATCTAATGTGTATGAGCAGCCTCTTGGAGCAGAATTTTTTTGTAAAATAATGCAGTCCTGTGTAAAGTCACAGATAACATATCAAGATATTAGACAAGGGTTTAGCTTGGTGTCTCATGGTAAGCAGAACATTAGAAGTTTTCTATCTATCTACAAAGCAAACTTGTAGCAAGCCTGTTGCTTCACATGTACATGCAATGGATGTGAAAGGGAGAGAATAAAAGAATCAAGACATAGTCCCAGCACATAACAGGGCTCAGTAGTAGCTGGGAATATGAACGCAGCCAAAGCGGTGGCCTGTAACCTGGCTATAAACACTGAGGAGGTGTAACAAGCCGTACGGTGCAAGATACAGGAGCATGTGAATAAATGAGAATATCTGCGAAACGCTCCTTCATTTGAGTCATTCAGTAATACAATCCATAATCAGCGTCTTCCATGATTGTGTGTCCTACTGAACCAGACTGAGGGACCATGTAAAGGCTTAGGAAACCTTGGCAGGTGACACTGAATTTACAAGACTGAACTGAACTTACAATATTCTCATTTTCTTAGATTTGGGTTTTCATTCCCTGTAATCCATAATCAACATTTACAGAAATAAAACACTTGGAATAGAAGAATCTGTGTGTAAAGAATCTAGAAAATATAGGAGGTCACTTTATTAATGGAATTACTGAAAGAAATAAACGTTTCACGGATATTCTCATTTATTGAGATGCCCCTGTACCTAATGATGAGTCTCAGACTTTCCCTTATAACAGCATATAGGACATGTCCATGCGAGTAGCCACCATTACCGCCGTCCCACTGCTGTCCTTGATGTTCATGTGAATGAGGCCTTACTTACCAGGGCTGTTTTAATACTTTAGTGGGCCCTGTTGAAAGGTTTCTTAAATGGTACCCCCCTTAATTTAATGACCCCTCATGTGGCCCCCACATAATGCCCCCTCAGTGACCATAGATATATATTATATACAAATTATACTCACTTTACCCCGTTCCCAGAACGCTCCGCACACCTCTCTGCCACAGACATCGTGAGCGGAAGCCTGAATGGTGGAGCGCCATTGTAGTCAACTTTATCTAACTTTATCCTAAGGACAGTGTGACAGCACCTGAAATGCAGAATTGTCCCGCTTATCTGGGTCGGCAGAGGGTTTCCCTGTGGCCATCGCCCTACAGAGGATGCACCGTTTGCCCTGTGGTTAAAGCAGGTTACTTGTTAACAATCCAGACAAAGCAGAGCTGAATTTGTCATCTGAGATTTGCAGGTAAAGGAGTTTTCCCGGATTGTAAGATTGATAACCTCTCCTTAGGACGGGCCATTAAAATCAGATTGATGGGGGGATGACACCCAGCACCCCTACTGATCAGCTGTGGCCTCTGCACTAAATACCAAGCATTGTGCCATACATCAAGTAGGGGCTGTGCTTGATATTGCAATTCAGCCCCATTCCCTTGAATGGGACTGAGCAGCAAATAGTGAATATGACATTACGTGGCCTGTGAAGCGGAAGTGGTGTTCACCAAGCACCAAGCTGCTGATCTATGGATCTCCATAGTATCAGTCCCCCACCAATCAGATATTGACAACCTATCCCAAAAAACTCTTTCAACCTATACAAGTTGTGCCGAATGACAAACTCAAATCTGCTACATCGAACGAGGCTTTTCGGCCATCGTATGAGTAACGGCAGCCGCATACAGCATCACGCAGGGCTGATAATTGCAGAAAAAGGCAAATGATTCTGGCATTGTGGCCCTGCCAGGACATCCCCGTGAATCGCGCGCTTAATAGGCTGCTGTGCGTTTCTTTCGGCAATCAACAAGCCACTCAAAATCAGAAGGAAGGAAAGGTCACTCCATCTAATTGCCCAGATAAATCTCACTCCGTCAGAAGCCTGCCGAGGACCGGGTCTCCCTCCATATGGAGATACCGTCACTCGCATGGAGGCTATCTCATAAACAGTAATTTGGGAGCCATGCTTGTGAAGTGACACTTAGCAATGCCTGGCACAGATATAGGAGAGACATCCAATTAAATTAACCTCCAACTGATCAACACAACTAAACAAATTACGCCGAGGTCTGAACAAGATTAAGGAGGCTGGAATGGGCCAGGATCATTTGGCGGGAAGGTTAATTCTTTATAACAAGTTTTAACCTAATCTCCAGCGCCGCTCTTAGCTCGGGGGCCAAATTCTACCCAGAGCCTCTTCTGGTTCCTGGGAGAGGAGGATCACTTTGCATTAAGGAGGATGACAGAGCCTACAGATATAAGGCATGTAAGAAGCATACAATTACACAGAGCCAGGAGAAGGAGGCGGGCGGGGGGGGCGAGAAGACGCGGCCAGATGGAAGCCAATGCCCCATCTAATTCCAGCGGTTCGGCACCGGGTAATTCGGGCCATCCAGGTGTTCTGCGGCAATGTTTAACATTCATTTGGCAAACTTTACTAAAAGGCATTTAGTGGAGCGGCGAAGGGAAGGAGCAGCCGTCGTTTGTTTCAGTAAATTAACATTCGCCTGCCTGTCGCTTTCATTAGACGAGGAGATGCAAGGTTCATGAGCTGGCGTGCAACCTCCGAGTCTGCAGCTGCTGGGTGACTGCAGAGGCACAACTGGGGAGATATACGAGGCACAAGGTACCAAATAAATGGCATAGGCAGCGTGAACCAAATACGTGCTATGTAACTATATGAAATAAAGGATGCAAGTACCCCAAAATACCGCTGGATACTGCCACTAGGTGGAGCTTGTAGCATCTCTATTTATATCACATTCCCCAAAAAATATGTATGCAGTGATCGCCCCCTAGTGGCTGCAGCAGGAAGCCAGAATTTTTTAATATAATCGTGCGGCTAAAAATTTGGTGACCGATTACCTTTAGGGTAGGACTTTGAAAGATCGGCGTGTCACCCTGCGGCTCCTTCACTGATGTCAATGAATGGAGTCACATTGAGAACCCAATTGCAAAAAAATCCAGCAGTGCTCGACCTCTTTGCTGCAGGAACGTCAAGGTCACAAAGCAACGCCATTCAATTACATCAGTGAAGGAGTCACAGGGCAATACAGCGATCATTCGTCATGTGATAAGAGTCACAACCAAAGTCGCCATACAGCCCTAGCGTTAAAGGGGTTGTCCAGGAACTACAGCACTGGGCCAGGAGGCTCAGGATGTCACCGGTGATGTATGTGAGTGATGTCCTGGGTCCTTTCCTGTGACCACTGATTGGACTCAGCGGTCGTGTGCAGTGAGGACTTCCTCCAGGACAAGCCCCGGGGCGCCGCTGGACACCTTCCCCGGATTCCTGCCCCACTTCTGTACTTTAAGGTTTTGCACTTTATGTAACACTATGGGACAGATTTGCTATTGTGGTTATGACTCGCCTGCCTTGGCACATTTTGATATATTTAGCTTCAGATCACATTTTTCTGATGTGCATGACAAGTGGGTGTGGTTTTGCTAGACATAGGTGTGGCTTCACTGCAGAAGAGGTTTGACTTAAATGCCACAAAACGCAACAAATTGTAACAACATTTTCCGTAACATTCTGACCTAAAATATACTTGACAACTTTGTGAAAGAGGAATCTGGGAGCCCAGGCGCATGAATAAACTGCAAATATTTTTGGAAAACCACGCCCCCTTGTCACACCCCTTTTTGTGGCCACACCTATTATTTTTTGACATGACTGACATAAAGTGGCCATGTCACGTAGAATGTGACCCAGAGTCCAGTGGATACAGAAGCCATGTGCGGGAGACTTCCCACTGCTCTGGGATGCCAGGAGGTCAGACCTTTCTGCGGGAGCCTCCTGGACATTCTGGGAGAATTGGCAAATATGGCCTAAAGTAAGCGCCAACTAAGGCTACGTACAAATCTACATTGGAGACTCCATTGCAATGTGTGCGTCCAAAACTGGTGGAAGAAATAGTCCTGCAAGTCTGACTTTTTTACGCGGCAGCTTCAGTTTAAAAGAATGGGCACCCAATGGATCCCTTTATACTTAATGGGGTCCATCGGGCTCCGTATGTGACCATTGTTGTAGTGTATAGGTTGCCGCTTGTGTGAACCTAGAATAGACTGTGATAGAGCAGAAAATTTTCACTAACTATTAGTAAATCTGCCCCAGTCTTTGTCAGTTTTCCCTCTGGTGTGTACGGTTCCATACTACATTATACAAGCAGTGCTCTATAAAGAAGCGCCGCAGCAGCAGCGCCTACAGACAATACTTGTAAGCGCATAGCGAAGCATCTCCCTTTCACCTGGGCAGAGTCTTTAATCCGCTGCTCACATCTTCTGCCGTGTAGATCCACCACATGGGAATATGATCGGTGAGTCTCATCTCCGGTGTCTCTTGCCCTGCAGCCATTGTTGGACTACTATTCCAATCACCCATGGGATGATGGATCTTGTAACTCAACTATGTCCAGAAGCGAAATGTCTGATGAATTTTTCCACTATGTGTAAGTCTTAGTATAAAGGCGATGATCCGTGCAGCGTGGTGGGGCAGCCGTCTACACATTAAGTCATTGTCTTTGGTTAGAGTCAGGTAGAGAGGGGCAGCTGGAGGCCTCGAGTCCGCACTGCAAAATTACCGGGTCCTCAACTACCAGACTTCATGTGTAATACTGACCTCAGGTGGGGCAGAGGGTCCATTTGGGCCCCATCAGACTCCAGGCCTAGGGTGTAGCTGCTACCCCTGCTGCCCCCATAACATCGCCCCCATCACGTAGGATATTGCACTACAGGGTTATCAGATCTTTCTCTGTATGATATGACCAGGTTAGCCTTAGTAACCTGGGTAAACTTTCTGACATGTTTTGGGCTTCAAGTCTTTACCATTTTTAAGATCTCTGCAACTGCAGGTGAATGGAAACACTGCTAACCCCTAGGGCCATAGGCCTAATTTGAAGCTCCGGGCCCTTATACGAAATATGTTACAGGGGCCCCACTTACCATTTTCTATCTATGATACTTATGTTGTAGAGAGGCTTTTGGGCCCCCTGAACCTCCAGGGCCCGGTCGCGATTGCAGATCTGTAAGGGAATGGAAACAGATTTCTAAAACCTGTTTAGACCTAAGACATCTCACAACTAAGGGTTTGCTAACATATCCTCCTGTATGTGGACTGAAAGAAGATAACGCTTAAGTGCGCTGACATTGTAACAAAACCTCAACATAGCAGAGATTTCTGCTGCTTAAAGGGGTTGTCCAGGGAGTCTCTACACTTTTTAGGTGCCTTACCTTGGGGTTCGGGACTGGTTCCAACTCAGAGTCACTTGATGAGCGCCAGCACCCGGCCCAGGTATTTAGAACAGGCGACTACTTGTGAACATGGAAGAGAAGCGGCAGAGTAACTTGGTGGGCAGGCGCTTGCTCCAATCATGTGACCCAGCCCGGAACCCCTACGTATGGCTCCTAAAAATCCCGGAGCAAGTAAGTGTGCAGAGACTCCCTGGACAACCCCTCTAAGTATTTCGCTCACAGATGACTGTCTAGACCGAACACAATTGTAGCAAACATTCAGCTGTGAGAAGTACGAGGTCTGTATGGGTTTTAAGCCTCTGGATCTAATAATGTTTCGATTCCGTAGCAGAGATCTTGGAAATTTAAGGAACTGAGTTCGGCTTTAAAAGAATTGTCCAGGTTAGAAATCACATTCTCAAATATTCTTATTTTTAGCTAAAACAGAGGAGCCCCGCTTTTAGGAACCAGAGAGAATGTCTCTAACCTTGGAGGACCTGCCATACCTATGCATCACATGTATAGATTTCTCTGTGTAATACCTAATTCCTCCAGTGGTGGCACTGTGGGGGAATTAATGTGTTATTGCTAGGTCTCTGCACAGATCAGCTGATTGATTCCAATTAGAGGATTATTAGGGAATTGTCGTTTAGGCAATTACCTATGACACCAGTATAAGGTGGACAGACATGTCATACAGGGATTCCTTGCGCCTGTCTCCTCTCCCCGCTGTAGTGGATTCTTGCTCGGTCTCCAGGACCTCGTGATTCGGCTGCTGGTGACATATACAGTGATTGATTGACTGATTGATTGTCTGGTAACGTCGCCCCTCGAGGACTGGCCCAGACAATGGATGCCGCCACACTCCCAATCCCCAAGGCAATGTTACCCTTTTAGATCAACCAGAATTAATCAAATCCAATTTTCTCGGAATATTCTTTGTATCTACCCGGAGATGCCCGAGGCATCCAGGAAGAGAGATTATAGATCTACACTCCGAGGAACCAAGCGAGAGGCTTGATGGGGACTCCGGTTCAAACCTGATGTCACCCCATTACGTATCCTCCTACCAAAAACCCGATTTTGCTTTAAAATGCCAGAAATTTCTCTTGGTTTAACCCTTTATTTAAACCCTTTATTTAAAAATATAAATTCAAGAACTTCCTCAAATTGTAACAAAACTGTTTCCTACTTTAATTCGCTGCAGGAAAGCTGAGTAACAAGCAATGTGGCTACCGTTACACATAACACAGGGATTATCCAGCTTTCCCTGGACCCTGAACAGCTAATTTGCCAAGTTATTCAGATAAATACCGTCTGCTGTTCAGTATCCTGCTCTAGGGTCAGCCATATTGGTTGTCACCCAGCTTTCCTGGACACCTATATACAGCATGATGGTAGAATAAGATGAAGGTAAAACTAGCAACACGCAGGGAAGAATTAAAGGTAATGGGGGAGATTTATCATGTCTTGTACATCAGTTTTCTGGCAAACAAGGCGTAAAAAAGTCGTAAATTTTTGCAAAATTTTGCAACATTTTTCTCTTTCACACCATATTTACCACTTTCCTTAAAGGGGCGTGGTGTGGGTGGGCCCAACAGACTTAAGATCAAGTACACCATGAATGAAGATTGAGCCGGCATAGATTTCAATACAGGTGCATGGCCTGGCAGAGGGTGCACCTTATTTATGAGGAGGCGTGTGCTTTGTCATAAATGAGGCGCATCCTCTGCCAACGCAGAAGAAAATAAAACTGGCGTTGAAAACCTCAATCTACATAAATTTTCCCCAATGTTACAACCATGGGAACAATTCTTTTTTAGTAACACATATGTAGCAGTAACTATTAAAGGGATGTTCTGTTTTTATTTAATCATTTTGACCAAAATTAGTCTGATCTCAGGGTGTCCCACTGCAGAGCCCTCCAGTAACTGTTTATAATCTACATGGAAGGCCCATCAGCAAGTGCTCACTTCCCCTGCAGTGCCCCCGCAGGGAAAATGAAGTATTACATGATGAATATTCAAATAAATTATCTCCAGTCCTCCAGCACAAAAATCTCTGGTTATTAGGTAAGGATGCTATAAGGGGAACATTCTCTATTACATAGGAAATAAAAAAATGGCTTCATTTTTGATGGGATCCTCCAAAATTAGGTCATTCTGATGGTGTTCGACTGCTGGGTCCTCCAGTGCTTGGCTGTAACCTGCAGGAAGGACCATTAGCGTGTGTAAAATTCCCTTGCAGCTCCCCAAAAGGGGAACTGATGTATTACAAGATGCCTCTTAAAGGGATTTTCCAGGCTACATAATTGATGAATAATCCTTAGGATAGGTCATTATTTAGTGATCAGCAGGGGTCAGACACTCGGGCCCCCGACCAATCAGCTGTTTGAAGAGGCTGAAAAGTTTGGGTGAGCCCTGCAGCCACTTTAGTACTTACCAAGCCCAGGGGCTATGCTTGATATTGCAGCTTAGCCTATTCACTTGAATGGGACTGAGCGCCGATCAGGCCATGTGACTGATGAACGTGACGTCCTGTGGCCTTTGAAGTGGTATTGTTCTCAGTATCCGACCCCCACAGTTCTTTAATTGATGACCCATCCTAAGGATAAGCGATCAATTAGAAAGTCCCAGAAAACCCCTTTAAGTCAGAATTGTTAGTTTCTGTCTGGGTGATGAATAGTTACAATAATAGTCAGAATACTTGATATCCTCGTACACATCAGCCAGGAAATACATAACGCAGAGTGCCAGGGACACAGCTGCTGGCTTCTGCTGTCCTAGGCTGGACAATTCCTTTAAATGTGACCTACTTTGTTGGCCAGGAATTGTCTCCTATTATTGCTGCAGGAAAAGGAACAAATCTTGAAGTCGATCCTCTTCTGTCTACAAATTGTTTTGGAAAGCTGCGAGCGGCGCGGAGTCTGACATATCAATTGTTGCTTTGAAAATATCTTGGAATAAGCCATGCTGTTGCCTGGAAGGAAAGCGAGATCAGATCAAGTGTCAGTCATTCAGCGAGCCCGACACACAGAGGTTGTAGCATGCGGCGGAAACAACACAAGCAGCGGCGTCCCCCGACCAAAACTATCTAATGAGGAATCAATGCAAGAAATAAAATATAATGAGCGAGAACACAAACCCCGAATAGTGACTATAGACATCAGTTATATATATATATAGCTATATGCAACTGTGGTCTTTAAAGGGGATTCGTCATTGCCGCTATTTTCCTATCTACTGGATAGGGAATAAGGGTCAGATCGCTGGGGGTCTGAGTGATCAGGATAACGTGGGCCTGAAAGCGCCCCTGTATCCTCCATGTGAATACAGCCCTAGTGCACCCAACCAGGACTCCATTCACTTCTATGGAGCTTTCAGGACCACAATGTCCAGCAGTTCCATAGAAGTCAATGGAGCAAAGGGCAAATGCAATGTCGCTTCAATCCCACGGAGGATGCAGGGGCACTTTCGGGGGTCCCAGCAGTCAGAATCCCAGTGATCTGACACTTAACCCCTATCCACAGTAATGACACTTGATATCAATGGACTATCCTTAGGATATTGGCGGTCCGACACCCGGCACCCCCACTATACAGCTGCTGTGGTCACTGAATCTACACAGTATACAGAGCCAGATACACTTTGTATACCACGCCAGGGTACTGTGGGTTCAAGTGAATGGAGCGGAGCTGCACTAGTGAAGCATGGTCACTACACAGTGTACAGAGTCTTCTGCTTTTGGCTCTGTAGCTTGTGCAGATCCAGTGACTGTTCGGTGGGGGTGCCAGGCGTCAGACCTCCAATTGTCCTATATTGATGACCTGTCCTAAGGATAGCTTAGAGAGGCTGAGGCTGGAAGAGGGGTCATGTCAAACAGGCATATCTCAGGCACTTTAAAACCTAGTGTGATGATTCCACATAAATATGGCTATAACTCAAAGATGTATTTTGATCTCTGGGTAGCGTATCTCCCTCCTAATTCCATTTACTCAAACTGTGCGTAGCTCTAATCCTAGGTGTATGTTATCAGTGGTGGCAACCATGTAACAATGGGGCTTTGTATCCATCCCAGAATGGCTCCATTGAATTCCTACATAGCCCTGGGTGATCAAATACACATGCATTGTTCAGCCTGGGCTGTTGATCAGACATGGTTGATAACATCTAGAAGGCATTGTATCATTCCACTTAATCCTATCTCCTTACAAAGAATCTGGACTTGAGTGCGTTAGTCAACCAGACTTGCCGTCGCCAGTGACCTCATTCTGGGTGGTGTAATCAAGGGTATAAAAGATGAGGTAAGAGGTCAGTGAGGAGGAGACTGGGCTGAGACTACAAGAGAATACTATGATGAGACTACTAGGAGACTACTGGGATATACTGTGATGCTGCTGCTAGAAGCCTCCACTGGTTATTCACACATACCAGAGCATGTGTGAGTGTTGGACTACAGAACCACATCAAGGATATGTGTGGTAAAGTAATTATTTCACCTTTATTCCCTTTTTATTTTATGCGCTGTATATTGTAACTAGTAACTGTTAATGCTTGCATATATCTGCATATCTGTTCTGAACTGCATGTGTTAGATGTTAATACCGACCCATTTAGGGGTTAATAAATATATAAAATTTAGAAAGCTTGTCTTGTATTTATCTTGTGGACCCAGCACTCACTGGCGGTGAGTGTGGTTTTTAGTAAAGAAGTTTCAGGTGTGGGCCAACGCGGTGTTGGCACACTGAGGATCTTTCACACCTAGGACAATATTTCTGATGTCATATGAAAGAAGAAGATTGTTAGCTTTCATATTACACCAAGACTGTAGTTCTAGCCCTATTACTTTCAATGATATCACCAGCGGAAGACACAGTCAGGACTGGATGCAGCTGTATCTGCAGTAAAACATGCCAAACCCGACAGTAATATGGCTAGAAGTGTCATATGAAAGCTAACAAGCTCATCTTGTATAGGACACCAGGATCAATGTTCTAGGTTTTTATAATGCCCAAGATATACTGTACATGACACCCCCAGCCTCAGCTTCTCTGTATCATACAGGAGAAAGAATACAGAAGGGGCAGAAAGTAGATTTCGGCGAAAGGAACCAAAATGTGTTAATAACGGTGACTCAGTGGTTAGCGGCCCTGGGTTTGAATCCGCATGGAGTTTGTATATTCAGCTTCTCAGGTCAGTCCGATGGTGTCCGTGTCTACGGGAGCTTCAGCTTAGTCACACATAAGCCATCGACATGAGATGTTTGTAGCTGACAGGTGGAAGGGAGTAGGACTGTAGGATCAGACCACGCACACAGGCTGTTTGTTGTCTGTTTCCATAGAGACACAGACTCTGCACAGAACTCTGGGAAATCTGTAAAATCGAATCTACATATTAATGAATTTCCTGTCCATTATATAGCACCAACCTATTGCAAAGCTACACATTGGCCACAGGGATCAATAATCATCATTCTGTATTACATGTATACTATATACCCCAGGCTTACCACCCCCTGGGTATATGAACATCCCCACCACCTTACATTAGGATGTATACGAGGTCTGTTAGTCGGAGTTCTCACTGATATTCTTTACTTGTTGGCAGATTATTGATCACATCCACATCACACCCCGGCCTGTCAAATAACCTAACAGAGAGGAACACAGGGCCGAATTCTCTTGTGGTGCTTTACTGCCATCTAGTGGTGGACTTATCTAATGCAGCAAAATTACACATTATATTATATTAAAGGGGTCCTCCAAGAGGGCCTAGATGTGTCAAAGTAACTGAACACTAAAAAGGCTTGACTGTTAGTCTCTGCGGAGAATGGAGAATATTTATGTGGGCTCCATGGAGGCGGCCATGTTTCTCTAATGCTGTACTACCCTTAGAGCATACGGGGGATCCCCTACAGACACATTCCAAATCTCACCTCCACCAACAAGGAAAACTACAGAGACTATAGCAGCTTGTGCCAGGGGACATTACTGTTAGGTTCTTCCCACTCCATTGCTTGTACTTGCTCAGAATCCTGGACAGTCCAGATAATGCTGGATACGGGATAACTGCTAGCTTGGCGGGGTCCGGCCACTGAGATCCCCACCAATCACAACAAGGTGAGTCCCAAGTCCCCCCATTTGACCAGACCAGTGGTTGCACATGTGGGCTTCATCTCTATGGGGCTGCAGAAGAGAAGCCGAGTACAGCGCTCTGTTACCTCTGGCAGTCCCATAGAAGTGAATGGCGCGTCAGGGCGCAGGCACATCTACTGCCCCATTTATACAGGGGCTCCTGGGTTGCAGAGGTCAGAGCCCCACCAATCAGACACTTATCACCTATCCTGTGGTGAAGGGATAACTTATTATTGGGGAACCCCTGGAAAACTATAGGACACGTTCATTTGGCAACCTTGTTTTATATTGCTCCAATGCAACTTTGTAAATAATCGTATACCCCAGTGTGTGTGTGTATACAGCTCCTATGCAGATCTACAGTACGTGTCATATGCAGTCATATTTCTTTATCTGTCCCCTACTGCTTGCTAACCTAGGACATGTCCATAAGGAACAGAAGGGAGTGTGACTGCAGGATCAGACTTTGTTTGTAGTCTGTAACCATGGAGACACATAAGAGTATAGGAGCCCTATACACAAAATGATGGTGATTCTTAATCCCCATTCTTTGCAAAATTCCTTAATTTTTTTTTCTATATTAGATGTTTGGTTGTAAAAGAGGACAAATCCGTGAAAGGATTGTCTTCAAGATGTGCAGTAATGTATCTTCCTGACTACTTACCTCTGGTAGATACAATGTATATTTGTGTAGTGCAGAACGCTATGCGAGCCATGAGGTGTCTCTGCTGGAGATCACTTAATAATGTTTCCTCGCACAGCAAATCAATAGGTCAAGGAGAGGTTTGTAAGTGAACGACACAGCACGAAGCAGATGGCTCTATGGAATAGACAGCGCTAGACAAACATAACCTTCACACCCAACATACAATCGGTTACTAATACTTGACCCATTTCCCTTGCAGAGACACAAAGATTGTACAAGCCGACCCTCAAACAACACACAACACAATGAAGGAGGACGACACGTAAAAGAGAACTAAACCTTTTATTCATCATGTGGTTATTTACTAAAGTCTTCGTCCATCTTTACAGCTGTTTAAGAGTCGCCACTAGGAGGAGCTGAAGAGCGACCTGCGAACGTAGTCCTGAGTTCACTTTGAGAACAGTGGGCAGTAAGCTACGGAGCGCCCTCTAATGGAGGGGAAAAGTGATCTGCCTGGGAATCTACAGCTGAGACCAAAGCCCGGGCAAGCTAAGACACCCACAAAGCACTTCCCCTTCATTTGTATGTGAATAAAATAGCGATTTACATGAAATCGGGCTCCAGAGCCGAATACCAGAGATATATTTGGTAACTGTAGAATCTCCTTTACAAGGTCCTGGGATAGATCTATAACCAATTTACTGCTGACAGACTCCATTTATATAGGAAGTCATCACTAAAGCTCACCCTCATATTGGGGCACACCTGTCCCCAGCTCTACCAGCTTATAGTGCCAGTCACAGTGTCCCCACAACAGTGATACCACAGGGCCACTAAAGAAATGTCAGCAAAACTCCCACCAACGCTACCATAATATCAATGGCCACAGTGTCCCCCAGCAGTGACACCAGTGCCCCCACAACAGTACTAACAGCAGTGCCACCATAACACTGACAGCCAGAGTGCCCCCATAATAGCATTAGGCTGTGTCCTCCCAACATTAACACCAGTGCCACCATGACACGCTATCACTGACAGCAAGAGTGCCACCATAATAGCATTATACAAAGCGGCCTCCCCATAGGCAGTGCCACCATAGGACTTTCTGCCACAGTGCCCCCATAATACAATTAGACAGTGCCTCCCCACATCAACACCAGTGCCACCATAACACGGACAGCCAGAGTGCAACCTTAATAGTCTCAGCCACAGCACCCCCAAAGCATCATCAACAACAGCCCCAGAACTCCCAAAAACAGCATCAATAGCAGTGCAAGCCACCATAATAGTGCCAGCAGGAGAACCCTCAGGGCACTGACAGTCACAGTCACAGCTCCCCATAAGTTGCTCAGACTCAAGCCCTCCAAAAGCAAGACATTACCCCCAGCAGTGTCATCCGCAGTGCTAGGAGTGAAGCCTTCACTTTCCCCTTGTACCAGTTTCCACATCCCTGGTGTTTCTTCCTCCACCACTAGGTGTCGCTGTGACGTCTCTTTTGGCTTCCCCAGCACGCTGTACTTTGTCCTTTCTGGAACGTTTCGATAAAGCTAGTTGAAGGTTTCGCCGCAAGTGTTGCTGGGCCTCGTAGTTCGTCGGCCATATCTGCTGAAGAGATTGACGTGTGAGGCTGTGAGTGACGGAAGGCTGGTGTCCGGGAGCTGGAGGTGAGGAGGCCTCAGGGTGCCCGCTGTGGGCCTTGCACTCATCACGTGACACGTCAGCAGGCAGGCTGCAAGGAAACTACATGTCCCAGCATGCCCTGCCTTATGCTGAGGCCACACTTTTTGGATTTTGCTGTATTATAATGTTTGGCAGGTGCTGTCCCTCTGCTATCCTTCCTGGAAATGATTAAATACATCGGCAAGTTGTCCCTTTGTCAATAGGGTGTGTCAGTACTGACTGGACCATGGGGGGACACCCTGCACAAACAAGAGGAATGGTAACATCTACTTACTCATACATTTCCAGGAGGAATAACAGAGGAACAACACAATGCAAAGTTCTTAGAACAGATACATCAGGATTGTTATTTCATGGGGAAGAGCTGACCAGTTCTCCTTAAAGGGGTATTACAGTAACACAAAGTTACCCCCTGTCCAAAGAATAGGGGTAACTTGCTGATCAGTGGAGGTGCAACCACTGTAATCCCCACCAATCACAAAAAATAGGGATCTTTGCACCCCTGTTTTGGTAGGAGCTGCAGGTTGTACAGGGCGTGCCAGAAATGGTAGAAACCGAGCACTTGTCTAGCTCCGGCAGTGCCATTGAATTGAATGGAGAGGCGCGCGCTGCCTGTGACCGCCTGTACAGCCACGAGGGCCCGGGAACCTGCACTGACCTCCCGCCTGTCATAGCTACAGAGCAGATCTCTCTCTGGGGATGGCACCCATGCACCTCCGCTGATCAGATGCATCAGTCACATTCAGCCACTGAATGGGGGTCATAATTAAAGGGGTTCTCCAGCTTCCTTGGCTTTCTTGTTCTTGCTGCTCCTTGTATGACTGTTCTTTACATGCAGCAATCTATGGACAAACTACCTTTCCCATGATGCATCTGCCCGGTCTCACTCTCTGGCTACAAGAACTGCATCTGAAAACCTGAATGTGTGAACTCGCCTGACAAGTCATTGTGGCCGCTGCGGTCATGTGACTAATGTCGCCCTTTCTGGACTGGTCTGAACTTGTCATTTCTTCCCATCTCCTTCTCTGATCTAGAATGACGACGCCTGTCAGTAACGTAAAGCCGATCGTCGTATCCAAGCAAGCGGAGGAGGTGATCAATGGCGCGGTGACCCAGGTGGTCTGCACCGCGTTCTCTGACCACATCCTCGTGGTGGTCACACAGTATGGCAAGATTGGGACGTTGGTCTCTGTTACCCCAAACCTGGTGACTGGTGAGCTGGGGAACCCCACGCTGACCACCAAGGTGCTCCTAGGATGTGACGAGGTAAGCCGGAGTGGACGCCATCGTGGAAAACATTTATTTTTCTGCTGTACAAGGATAAAAAGTTACAATTTTTTGCACAAAACATTGCGACTGTTTTTTTTTTAATTCCGCGCTGCCTTCGCCACGTTCCACTTTGGGGCAGATTTATGAAGACTGGGGTTAGTTCACGAATCTGCCCCAATGTGTTCTGTGAATAGGACTGTGACCGGTACAGACTACCCCGCCTTAAAGGGAAGGTTTGATATGTGCGGTGGGCGGTATAGGATGGTGTAGCTTTAAGGGCTCATTCACACGGTGCAGTTGTGATGCAGTTAAAACGTTTAGATTTTCTAATTTTACAAGTGAAACAAATTTATTTAACACCTTTCAACTGTAAATCTGAAAACTGCGCCAAAAACTTCGAAACTGCTATTTTTTTGTCTTTTGGTAAATTTATTTTATTTTTCTCTAGGGGTGCCCTTAATCTGAGAAGGTTGGGAAACTCTGCTATAGGTAGAGGCCCCCCATACAGCACCTAAGTTACTAAGGCTGGTTTCACATCTGCGTTGCAATCGTCGCAGTGACCGCCAAAAATCACCAGACGAAAAAGGTCCTGCAGGTCTGAGTTTGTCGTCTGCTGGATTCAGTTTAAAACAGACACCCGATGGACTCCATGATAGTCAGTGCGGTCCGCCGTGCACCAGTGTTGTCTGCTGTTGTAGCTGTCCGCCTGTCCGTTGTTCTGATCCTCCGACACACCAGAACAACAGACTACACAACACTGATGTACATGGTGTAAAATGTGTCCAGTCAAGAAGTAATAGCGCCCACTGAACTGATACATTGTAGCAAACTATCACTGCACTGCATAGGATTATCTAGACTCCATGCAATTGTAGCAAAATCTCAGCTGTAAGGATTCTATTGCACGCGCAGCAGGTCTTGGCCGTTTAGTGTATTTCTGTGGTTTTGCGGTAAGTACGGGGAAGTTTATGTGCGTCACCGTCCTCACCGCAGAAACCCAGCAATGGGTGCATACGGAAGGCTCTTAACCTGGCGGGGCCGCACCGTGTAATGGTACCCGCAGAAGCAGGACGTGTGCAGGGGATTGCAGCCGTGCACAGGAATGTGGACATGCACTTTAAGCATTTAGGTAATAAATATCTGCTGGCCCTACTGCTGGGCCCCACCGATCACCCGAATGGGAATCCTGAGGCCCCAATGACCACAGCGAGCAGATTGCGCCTTTCTGGGAACTTGTTTGTTCGCTGCGCTTTATAGTTTATGGGGTTCTGTTTTAACGGTCCGGCTCTCCGTCATTCATGACCCCGTGCGCAGATGTGAACCTTGCCTTACATAGTAGAAAACAAGGACTTCTGGCTCTCACGTTTAGGGATGTTACAAACTGTCCCTAAAATCCAGAGATGTCTTGGAGGACCATAACCAGCTATCTATGTAGACATTTGTGGGGCAGGTATTGATGTAACTTTCCTATTTCCGCAGCCTGTCATTCACGTCTGTGCAAAGAATCTGGTGAGCTTCGTGTCCCAAGAATCCAAGAACAAGCCGGTGCTCTTGGGCTTGGCGTTAAAGGACAAGAGCGTAGACTGTGTCAGGACCCTGAAAGAAGTGATAAAGAGTTGTCAGGTCTGGTGATGGGAAGATTCCTGGAGGACGGGGCTGGATGGACAGATTTAATCCCTGTGCCCGGTCCCTGTGACTGTATATTGGGAACGGCGTGCACTTTTGTATACCGTAGACTGATTTCCGGTTTCCGGGTCTTCTCTGATTTTTGTCTTTACGTCATGGTCTACATTAAAAGATGAAGTTGGATATTTTACAATTCGTTGAGTTTCCTATTCTGATTACTATTCTGAAA